>CM050419.1:17626561-18226561 GCA_027564155.1 Gymnocypris eckloni scoliostomus | reverse complement strand
TCCGCACAAATATCTTGCTCATGAGCACCTCCATTCAAGTATTCATTTGCGAAGGTCAATTCATCCTAGACTAGTCTCCTTTGCCCTGAATATAGCAATATATTCCTTATCAGTTTGTCCATGGGGAAGTTATTCAGCACTGACTGCTCACCCTTATCTGGGTTCAGCGTGTAACAGAGATAGTAAATCTATTTCACGAAGCAGTCGATGGACAAAGCCATCAACTGTTTTAGCCACGTTTAAAACATTCCTATTTAGCATTCATTTAGCCTGTTCCTATTTTGGTCCCATCCATGGTGATATGGTGCCGCCTTCTCACCCTGGTTTGAAGCGTGCCGCCACTTTCTTATACAGCAGCCAGATGGAAATATTTATGCAACTGGTCAGCTATCTGATCTAAGTTCAGTGCAAACAGGCCATGGCTTGTGTATTTTTGTTGCAGTGTGTGAGGTCGGAAGAAACTAGGTTATTGTGGTGCCTTCGCTTAATGAATATGGCAGTGAGATAGGTAAGTGTGGGACCAGGAGCATCATGCAACTTTGCTTTATTTATGTATTTATTTGAAAGTCTGTTCATTTAAGATATAAGAGGCCATGTATTCAATTTCAGATTAAATATATTTGTATAGCTTAAACTTGTAATAAAATGATAATTGAACTTGACAGACATTCTGCTTTCTGTACATTTCATTATATGGAAAAGAGAAGCCTATATTTGGCATTTCGATTTGTTTTCCATGAAAGGAAAAAAAAGTAATCCTACCCAACACCAACATAAAATACCAAAATATTTGTATTCTTATGTGTTTACGTAGTTTGTTTTGAGATCATGTGCAGTTGTACATATATTTAGTGGTGTATATATACAGTATTATGTAGCTTGAAAACATTTTTTTGTGAATAGCAGAGTATGTGCGCTGCTAAATAATGTATCTATAATTTTATTTATAATTAAAAAATTATCTTTAATTTGTATTATTATTATGCATGCCATTTCTGTGTGGGACCTTGGGTAAACTTAAACTTAAAAACCACAAACAAATCAGTTGCCGAACAATCCAGAAAAATCCAGAAAATGCTATTTCTATTGACTCTGAGATAATTATAAGGCAGGATATTTTCTATCCTACATTCTGTTTTTAGGTGGGACTGTATGGTGGAGGCTCACCACAACCCTGTCATTTTGGCTGGCCATAACCTCTGTTATGTAAAACTGTATTGTGTCACAGCCTCTTTGAGTTTTAATGAGGTCAGCCAGTTGGAAACTGGTCATAATTCGATTTGGTTGCCCTGTGAGGGCAGCATTCAATCCCTGATCTGCCCATCTCTCTGCTATGCAGCTCTGAGATCTTATGTAATGGAGTGGACACACACCCCAGGGTGTGTGAGAATGCACATTGGGTGTAATTCTGTTGTGTTGGTAGCAATAGACTTGATTTTGTGTGTGCGAGACCTTTGCCTTGTATTTAGGAATGACAAAAGTAGAAAATGAGGATGAGAACCTTCATTTGTGAATCAATGGCAGCTTTAGGGCCTGAGGTGAGGTTTAGGGCCATTCATATTCAAACCTTCTCATAACTGCTGCCTTTCCAGGAAGATGTCTAACTGGAAAGCTTGGGCCTGTTATTTTATTTTGAGTTTTAGTCATGTTTTGGTAAATGGCTTTACTGTGAAGTCCAAGAATATGAACTAATGGCGCTTTTCCACTGCATGGTACGGCACGGTTCGGCACGGCACGGCTCAGTTCGGGTCGGTTTGCGTTTCCACTGCCGTTTAGTACCGCTATAGAGTGGGCGGGATTATTCACGTGTCGTTATAGTTGCGCCGCCTCTACTGCCGTGACATCATCATAAACGCACCACAAACAAACGTACAACAAAGGAGCATATCGAAGGAATTCTGTTCTTCATTCTCGACATGTAGATGTTTTTAACAGCAACGGACAAGCCTATGAGAATGCTTGGGATTTACCCCCAGCAGCAGAGACTGTGGTGGCAGTGACACAGGCTGTAGAGGAGGAGGCCAGGGATGTTCGTCCAGGTGTGCTGCATTACTTGAATAGTTAACAATTCATATAGAATGTTCTGTGAATTATCAATAAACTTTTGAATAATATTTCAAAATGTTCAATGTATCCCTTGTTTTTTTATTTATGTGTTGGTTTGTATCATCGTGGCATTAATCATTTGTCTTTTTCAAGAGGTTCATTACGTGCTCATACAATAATACATTTTTAATATAGTCTGGTACACTTATTCGATCAGATTGTTTTTAATTGAAGCAAAACACAGATACAAAGGTAAAAATATAAACAGAAAACATACTCTAAAAATATACAAAGTGCAAAAAGTATATACACAAGACTTTTTAATTCCGCGTCACCCCATCAAGCTCTCGCTGGATCCGCTCCTCGGCTATCAACGAGAGGAACGTCTGAACTTCCTCAACAGACAAGGATCGCTTGGAACCCCGGCCGAGGTGGTACTAAAAAGTACCAGGTACAGTACCCAGTGGAAAACCCCCCAAAAGTAAACCGTACTGAACCGTACCGTGCCGTACCATGCAGTCGAAAATCGCCATAAGATCCAAACAAACACTCCAAATGAGCCAGGTTTGAAAACAACTTTATTTTATACTCTTCAGTTTCTTTAAACACTCGAAGCGATGCTATAGAAGAACCATTTTTGGTTCCACAATAAAACATTCAGCCAAAGTTTCTTTAAATAATCATCTCTTTCTTACCTTTTTATAATCTGAAGATAATATTATTGTGCCACAAAGAAACATGTGAAACAGAAAAGTTCTTCAGATGTTAAAGGTTCTTTATGGAAACATTTAGACAAAAAGGTTCTTCTATGGCATCGTGAAGCACCTTTATTTTTTAAAGTGAAGGAAGTTCAAGTTAATTTTATTTGTATAGCAAATTTATAACAGCCACTCAGCTGACCAAAGTGCTTTACAGGAGAGAAAATTATAAAAACATACACAGAAAACAAACCAGATAAAAAGAACAACCCATTTTAAAATTACAGTATAACAGCATTCAATACACAAAGAAAAACAAATAGGTTTTTATTAGGGACTTGAAAACCGACAGGGAAGGGGCCATTCTAATCTCTAAATGCAGGGTAATTAGGAACGAAGGAATAATTTACAGAATGACTGTTCACACTTGATATAGTCACATCTAGCCGTGGCTAAACTTTCTACTAAAGTGTGAAATGTTTCTTTATCCCGAGTTAAAAGCAGGTTTTAGAATAATGATAATTGGGGGTTAAGTGCTGTGCTACAAGCCCTAGAAAAAAAATTCTGGCAGCATTTACTAACCCTGAAGTCTTTCCAAACCCATATGACTTGCTTTATTCCAAATTTTGTAAACTACTTCTATAGTGCTTTTGTGTCCTTTTTGCAGCTTTAAAACTCTCATTGTAGTTACATGGAAAAAAGCAACCACAACATTCTTATAATCTCATTTGGTGCTTCACGGAAGAAAGTAAGTCATATAGGTTTGGAATTAAATGAGGGGGAGTAGATGATGCCAGAAGTTTCATTTTTGCATTTACTATTTCTTTAATCATTGTGTGTTGATGTGTTGCATGAATGTGAAATATTCATCATTCCCAAATTTGTGCACCGCAATAGCTAATGACCTCTAAGCGATTTCAATCTTCTGCATATCAATGTATTTCACAGCCTTTTCCTGTAGAGAATTCAACTTTAGGTCTTTGTCAAAATAGACCTTTTTACCTCTTAATGGTTTACTTTATTATGCAGTAATGACTTAGCGCTTCTTATCTGGACCTGCAAACATAAGCTGACATTCCTTTTGGCTGTTGAATGTGCTGGATTCTCGTTTGCTGTTTTCCTAGAACTGCAGAGGTGGAGGGGAAGTGTGATTGTGTTTGAGGAATGTGAAATGTGCAGGGAGAGGGTGTGCCAACTTTGGAGGGTCATAACCGAGGCACGTTGTACACACAGGAGTCTGATTTCTCCATACGGTCTTGGTGTACTGCAGATAGGGTCTTACAGGAGGGATTGCCTGTTTACATTCTTTCTTGGAGGATTGACGCAAACTCAAAAAATGTTTTGGTTTTGAAGTCCTCTTAAAAATGTGCTGGGGTAAATTTGTGGATTTGCTTCAGTGTGTGAGAAAAGAACTGATCTAGAGTTGTTCTTATTTGGGCCTGTGGTGTAGACTTGGCTCCAGAAGGCAGTCAGAGGGTGTTGTGTAAACAACTGGCGATTTTCTCCTCATGCCAACTTGTTTTCTCTGTATATTGAAGACCGGGGCTGGTTGTCACGTCTGCAGCTCTCAATATATTGAGTTTTAGAATTGAGAATCATGTCCTCTAAATAATATTGCAATAATATCATTTTCTCAATAAATATTGTGCCAGGACAGGTTGTAGTTTAGTAAGTTGTGTTTTAGATGTTATAAATTAATTCATATTTGTAGGTTTACCATTTAATTTATTATTTTTTTTTTTAATTTTGGAGAAAAAACCTAAGGCTATATTCAGACTGCAGACAAATGTGGTTTAACTGTCAAAAAGAGTACTAAACCATATTTTTGGCACGAAAATCTGGTCCGATTTTTGTATGCGACTTTTCTGTTCACCAATGCTTTAAAATCATTAGATGATGAAGTAACAGTATTTAACCCGTATTAAACAATAAACAGTTATTAAGGGTTAACAGTATTTACGTTTTTTAAAAGCTGATCAGTTTTTTTATTATTAAAATAATAATTATTATTAAATACAAGGTCACAGAGACTGCTGTTCACTGTCATTTAGAAAATCTTCTACAACTGCCACCAAGTTATAGTTTTATGCTATAGCGTTGATTATTGGCATTACTGGGCAGTTTTCCTCACAATGCGATGGAAAAGAGATTATAACATTCACTGAAAAAATCTGTTGCATTTACAACATGCAAATCTTTGTGTCTGCCTGAACAGATGCGTTTAGATTAATCTTTATTAAATGTCTGCACCAAATACTCATCTTAGTGTGAACAGGACTTCAGTCTGGGTAGTCATATCAGAATTGGTGCTACTTTTACGTCACTCTTGATTTTCATTCGTCACAATTACGCACTGGCGGAGTCTGACCAAAGATTTTACATACCTGTAGTTCTTTGGTTACTATGGAAGACAGCTGCAAACGTAGTCAGTGGTGGGACAGTGAGATTTAATTCATAAGGGAAGCCATTGAAGCCAAGTTCCATTACATCAGTAATTTGCCCAGCCAACATTATAATGGTGGTTCTCATTTTAGTGTTCAGTTAAAGGCATCATGTTGAGAGTAAAAAAAAAAAACTCAAGCAAATCTCAAATTGCAGATAGAGTATTCTTTGTTCAAAAGAATCATCCTTTTGATACACAGTTCAACTAATCTCACTTAAATCCCCTTAAATGTTGTTGCTTCAATAACACAAGAAGTTGTACATACGCATTATGTACATTTACATTTAGTCATTTTGCAGATGCTTTTATCCAAAGCGACTTTCAATTGGGAATACATAAAGCGATTAATCTTAAAGAGGCGAACAGACAGAGGAAGTGCTTGTAACACCAAGTCTCAGGCATTGTTCAAATAAGTACAAGCTAGCAAGGGAAGGAGAGAAAGAGAAAGATTAAGATTTTGAAAAGGTGAAAGTTTTTTTTTTTTTTTTTATGATGAAGTCAAGTAGTGTTGAAAGAGATGAGTTTTCAGTTGTTGCTTGAAGATTGATCCAGCATTCCGGATGGGGGTGGGAAGATCATTGCACCAGCCAGGAATGGTGAACGAGAATGTTCTGGAGAGTGATTTTGTGCCTCTCTGTGATGGTACCACGAGGCGTCGCTCACTAGCAGATCTCAGACTTCTGGAGGGGATGTAGATTCGTAATAGTGAGTGGAAGTAGGTGGGTGCTGAGCCTGTGGTTGTTCTATAGACCCCTTCACGGTATACGTCACAGGAAAATTTGAAGTTCGCAGTGCGCATGTCGGGGTCAGAACGTTCATTCCATCCCATTGTGTTAACCAGAGAATTTCTCGTCAAGACAAAACTTAGGGCTGTGACGGTGGCAGATTTTTACCACCGCGGTGGTAATGGACAAACTACTACAGGTGGCGCGGTGTTGTGATATATATATATATATATATATAATTCTGAAACGCAAAAATAAATAAATGAGGCTCAATCATCTATTAACAAACATACGTGTTTATTTTAGCACTTACGTCAGTCATCACTCAGCCTGCAAAACACTAAAATAAATATCAAATAAATAATACAGTTAAATAGGAAAGTAGCCTTAAATGAGAAAGTTAAATACACCCGGTGTGTGACGTCACGTGCACTACCGCCGGTGGCAACCTACCACCGCCGGTGACGCGGTTGTCACGGCCACCATTACAGCCCTAGACAAAATGCCTAACTTACTTGTTGCGTCGTGGACTGTGAAAATCGCACCAGTTCTGGAGTCAAGTTTTTCAGGATTCCTGCAGGATCTCATCCGTTTCAAAAATAGACGACATCTGTGACTGCAAGCTATTAAGCGGGCAGACTGGGACAATACTACGATCAAAGAGGCTCGTGTTGGTAGCTCACTTCATATCAGGAAGCGTTAAAGTCATCCTTTATCATCCCTTTCTGTTTGCTTAAACTCGAAAGCCTGGATTGCATGAACAGTTTTCTGCGTTAAGCTATGCAAGTTAATAGTGTTGTAAATGTCATGGACCTGTGTCATGCTACAGACGTAGCCAGCTGCTAGTAGTTGTGCATTGTGCCAACAACATTGTGCCAACAATGTGCCAACAACGGTAGAGTTAAGCCATGATAAGTAAATAAATGTTTTCTGTAAACTGTAGACTGATTTAATAGTTAGGTGAAGTTTGATATCTGGCATAAATTGTGACCTGTGGCATGCTACAGACTTAGCAGATAGCAGACTAGCTTTACATTAGCGTTTTCACTATGACAACAGCAGATCGTGTTGTAATCAATGTGTGCAATTATTTTTTGTAGGAGAGGCATCACTTGACTCCAGTAGTCCTGAATTTGTGCCCTCCTTGTTTGTGTACACAAAACAAAGCCAGACACCTAAGACAAAAATGGAAAGGTACAAATAATAATAAAAAAGTATCTTATCTGTCTATAAGGCTTGTCTGTTTCTCCTTGACACAATATGCCGGTCTATTAGCCGCGCCATTTTTCTGACCTCAAGCTGCGCGCGCACCCAACCTAGGCTTCCGATGTTTACAAACATTGAAGGGGTCTATATGCAAGCATCTTGAACTGGATGCGAGCTGCAACTGGTAGCCAGTGCAAGGAGACAAAGAGAGGTGTAACATGGGCTCTTTTGGTTTCGTTGAAAACCAGTTGTGCCGCTGCATTCTGAATCATTTGTAGAGGTTTGATTGTGTTTGATGGAAGTCCAGCCAGAAGAGCATTGCAGTAGTCCAGCCTGGAAATGACAAGGGCCTGGACAAGAAGTTGTGCAGCATGCTCTGTCAGAAAGGGCCTGATCTTTCTGATGTCGTGTAGTGCAAACCTGCAATATCGAGCAGTCTTTGCAATGTGCTCTTTGAAGGTCAGCTGGTCATCAAAGATTACACCAAGATTTCTGACCGAAGCTGATGGGGTAATTGTTGATGAACCTAACTGAATCATGAAGTCATGCTGTAGAGTTGGAGTGGCAGGGAAGACAAGAAGCTCAGTCTTTGCCAGGTTGAGCTGTAGGTGATTTTCTTTCATCCATGCTGAGATATCTGCCAAGCAGCCTGAGATCCATGCAGCTACCGTTGGATCATCTGGTCGAAATGAGAGATAGAGCTGTGTCATCAGCGTAGAAATGATAGGAGAAGCCATGTGCCTGTTTGATGGGACCCAGTGATGTAGTGTATGTGGAGAAGAGGAGGGGTCCAAGAACCGATCCCTGTGGAACCCCAGTGACCAATTGATGTGCTTCAGATACCTCCCCACCCCAGGCCACCCTGAAAGACCGACCAGTGAGATACGATTCAAACCAGCGAAGTGGAATCCAAGTGATGAGAGGGTGGACAGGAGGATCTGATGATTGACAGTGTCAAAAGCGGTAGACAGATCCAGCAGGATGAGGACTGATGATTTGGAATCAGCTTTTGCTATTCGCAGGGCTTCAGTGACAAGAGTAGCGCAGTCTCAGTTGAATGGCCACTCCTGAAACCTGACTGTTTAGAGTCCCATTTGTTGTTCTGTGAAAGAAACAATGAGACCTGGTTGAAGACAACTCGTTCGAGTGTTTTGGCTATGAATGGAAGGAGAGAGACAGGTCTGTAGTTTTCTAAAAGAGAAGTGTTTAATGTAGGTTTTTTGAGCAGTGGTGTTACCCGAGCCTTCTTGAATGCAGTAGGGAAGATGCCTGTGAGGAGAGATGTGTTGATAATGTGTGTAAGTGCTGGTAAGAGTGTGGGAGAGATAGCTTGGAGAAGGTGTGAGGGGATTGGGTCTAGAGGACATATTGTAGGATGACTGGAGAAGAGAATTTTGGATACTTCCGCCTCAGTGAGGGGACAGAAGGAGAAGATGGAAGTTTGAGCAGTGGATGTGGTTGGTTGGAGGTCCTGTGTGAGTGGAGGTGAAAACTGACTACTGATTGTTTTAGTTTTGTCTGTAAAAAAAGTTGCAAAGTCATCAGCTGTTAAAGAAGTGGTGGGAGGTGGTGAAGGGGGACTGAGGAGAGAATTAAATGTTCTGAAGAGATTACGCATATCTGGAGCGCTGTTGATCTTGTTATGGAAATGTGACGATTTGGCAGTGTGGACTTCAGCGGAGAACGATGAAAGCAACGATTGATACATACTCCGGTCCGACAGACCTAGTTAACAGAACCTGATAAGCTCCTGTATGGTTCTTTGGGGTGATTAAGGTGCTATATAGCACCACTGCCACTGTAAAAGTTATTTATGAGCCAAAGAACCACTTTTGGTGCTGTTTAGCACCATTTTTGTTGAAGAGATATAATGCAATATGACACCTCTTATGGTTCTACATAGCACCATTTGACAAAGGTGCTGTATAGCACCAAAAGTGGTTCCCCTATGATTACGAGCCAAGAACCACTTTTAGTGCTATATAGCACCATTTTGTTTTTAGTTTAGAGTGTACTATCATCAGAACAACAGTCATGATCAGCCCTGTTGACCAGTGTTTTATTGCTGTCATACCTGGTATGTGGTCAATCACTGTTCAAGCTGATATTTTTAAGTTCTTGCATTAGAAAGAATACTGTTGCCTATGCTGAATTATAGTTGATTGTCCCCCGAGAGAACAAGGAATGCAAAAAAAGCTGGAACAAAAAATAGTGCCCTGTTCTGTTTTTGGCCTGGGAATTTCTCCTTCTACACTTATGGTCAGGCCTTCGCAGAATCTGCTCCGCAAAATTCTATAGTCGTCCGTACCGCACATATAGAAAACTATGAAAACTATTTTAGCTAACAATAAGCTCCATTTAACTAATTTAACCATATTTAATTACAGCTCACACAACTGCACAGATGTTCCCCTGCAATCTGGGCAGAAAATGTGCAGTAAAAAATTAAAAAATGTGTTCAGGATTCATGTTGATCTACTGATGGGTAAACAAACCAAGATTTCTTGTGATTACTGTGATTCACAAAGCACATCTGCCCTCAAATCTGAGTCGATGCTGCTCATTAATTGCATCGTTATAATGGAAAAGAGGTCAGGGGTGATAGGAGGAGAGCGGGTCCATTCAGGATGTCACACACACTCTTATCTCATCCATCTAAAAGCAGGAAATGATAGCACACTGCCTCTGTGGATCCACAGGGAGAAATGGAGGTATTTGTGGAATCCAGCACGACAGCAGGAGGCCATACAATAGGAGTGAAAATGTTAATGTGTGCTTACAGGCATGGGGCAAAGCCTGTGAACTCCTACTGAGTTAATGGCCAATCAGATTCTCTTTTATTCAGCCCTGTTTGATCTTTTATAATGCAGTAACAGATGGGGTCATTTGAATTTATGCAGTGTTTTTCATGCCATCTTGGTACTTATATCCACATACCATTCACTGTTTTGAAATTCAGAGAGCCCATTGTAAAATAGCAGTGGGGTGAAGCACATTCCTTTGAGGAGACCGAGATGTGTTTTTCATCATATTTGAGGCCCTTCTCCAAAGTTGCCTCATTCCTGACATGTTTTGTTCTCTCTTTCCTCTGTCTCTGTAAACCTTTTTTTCTTCAATTTTAGTGTGCTTTATTTAAATGAAGAAAGCTGTACATTGGTATTGTTTTACCATTTGGAGCATAGCTGAGTATAATGATAAACTGTGCAATGTAAAGTATCAATAACATTAACAAGTGATATTAATACATATGTAAAATGCATTAATGTTTTTGATGTTCACCAAGGCTGCATCTATTTTATAACAAAACTATACATTTTTATTTAGGTGTACTATATTGGTGTACTATAAGCTGTAATATTTTGAAATACTATTACTATTGAACAACTATTATATCCGTGTGTGTGTGCGTGCAAGTGTGTGTGAGAGTGTGTGTGGGTGAGAGAGAGAACCAAAATGTGTTCTTGCCTTTGGACAACTATGATTAACTTTTTTTATTCACTATAAATGTTGACTATTGTATAATTTATTATTATTATTTTTTTATTTTATTTATGTTTATTTCTTTTCTGCAGGCATTACTCCATTTCTGTCACATGATCCTTCATAAATCATTCTAACATGCTGATTTGGTGCGCAAGTACATCATATTTAATACTTAATGTTTTCACAGTAGAAAACAGTTGTGCTGCTCAATATTTTGTGCAAACCATGATACATTTTTTAAATATTTGATTAATAGAAAGTTCAAATTAATTTATTTGCAATAGATTTTAGTGTCCCTTTTTATCAATTTAATGCATGGTTGCTGAATAAAAGAGTAATAAATAAAATACAAATAAGTGCAAAACTGCAAACGTTTGAAAAGCAAAATAACATTTAAGTAACAGTACGGATTAAACTAAGAGAGTAGCAGTTACAAATGTTCAAAAATGGTTTAAATTCCTTTATTGAAGTAAGGACACTAAGCTAAAGATGAAGAATGAGTGAATTTGTCAAAAACAGTGAAGGAGATTCAGTCTTTCTCGTGTCTGATGAGCAGGTGTCAGGTCAGTCTCATCTCGTCTGCTCTCATCCGTGTCCTGAGAAAGCTCCGGGCCTGTGCATGACATCAACCGCTCCATTGCACGCCTGACGAGGGCTATCTGCAGGTCAAACGTCCCTCCCGCCTTTACTGATCAACACACACACTTTCATGCACACAAACAATGGGAGGATGTAACCGGTCCTGCCCTACCATGAGTCCTCTTACCTTACTGGCATTTTGTGTGTGTGTGTGTGTGTGTGTGTGTGTGTGTGTGTGTGTGTGTGTGTGGTTCTTTTCATTGCCATTCAAGTGACATAACTGACCATAAACATTGGAGCCTGATAAAAATACTAATTTTAGAAGAATATTTAAGATGGCACTTTTGCATCTGAAATTTCCATATGGTTTACGAGGACACAAATGTATAATAACATGGGTACTACAACATAAACATGGTTTATGAGGACACTTCCTGTGTCCCCGTAAAACAAAAGGCTTAAAAAACATACAAAACTGTGTTTTATGAAATTCAAAAATTGGCAGTAGTTTCCTGTGAGGGCTTAGTTTAGGTGTAGGGTTGGTGTAGGCCAATAGAAAATATAGTTTGTACAGTATAAAAACCTTTTCGCCTATGGAGAGTCCCCGTAAACCACAAATTCAAGTGTCTGTGTGTGCATTTGTTGAGGATTTCCTCATTTCGATCACTGACCGCCCATCTGCAGTGTCTTTCTGGTATGTCATCCTTAGCTCCACTGGCAGTGTGGTGAGGTGGCTCAGTCAGTACATTCCGTGGTCAGTAGTAAGATGTTTGTTCAGTTGGCTCATATATTTTCTCAGGCTGTAACCTATGGCTATGCCTGTTAAAGACTCTTCGGAAAAAAGGTGGCTTATAAGAGACTAGCAAACTAAAGTACCAAAACATTCGAATAATCAAACCTAAAAATGGATACACCATATAGAAATAGCTTTTCATTTTTGTATGACCTAGATTGCCCATTCTTGCCAGGTTCTGTGCTATTGAGTTTTTGTTTACAAATTTGATCAGATATATTCAGATCTCTCTGCTATTCACCTTGACACATTCTTTTTCTATTTATTTACTTAACCTTATACTTTTTATATTTTTGTATCGTTACATAATTGCTATTTTATGTAATGAAGTCATTAATTTCAGTCTATATCTGTGTAGCTGCATTTACTTAATTAACTGAATTTGAGATACTGCGTATAGAACTCTTCTTTTCACTGAAAACATATATGAGGATTATGTAATTTAATTAGATCTTACATTGTTTTTTGACTTGTTTGATTAAGTATGTGAGTATATGTCAGGGAGTTCACGTGTGGAAAGGAATGTTGATCATGTAAAGATTGTACAAATGTACTGTATGCTGTTATGCCCTGAAGCCAGAATACAGGGTGGCAAACAAGCAGTCGTCTTGTCTAAAACTCCAGACTTCCCCGTTTAGCCTCTGTGATGCATCACTGGAATGCTGGGAAATGCAGAAATAGACGCTATAAAGTACAAATAGTTTGAGGAAAATTGCATATAATCTGAGTTTCTATCTTTCTCCTTTTTCTTTTTTTTTCTTTTTCTTTTTTCGTCTTTTACTTATTCTTTTTGTCTCTTTCTGTTTCACATACACACATTAACTGAGAAAAACAATCCAGGGCAATGTCAGCTCCACTCACGTCTCAATTTACACACTAGATCAGCCAAAGTTGAAGAGCAAGAGATATTTGCCAAGACAAGAATGTGGAAATTCAGGTTTGGATGGAGGTAGTCCAGACAGTGGGAGAATCTTCACGTTGGGAAGAATTAGTCCATCACCTGTATACTTTTAAGAGTACTTTGGAACTGTTTTGGAAAATATATTGACATAAATAAATGTGGATGGTAATTAATTAATTAATTTTTTTAAAAATACTTTTGCAAAAAAAAAAACATTCAGCAATGATGCTATAAATTAAATACTTTTACATAGTATTTCTACTATTGTTCCAAAAAATATATATACTATATACTTATATTTAAAAAAACAAATGTATCACGGTTTTCACAAAAAATATTAAGCTGGTTTCAACATTTATAATAAGAAACATATTAGAAGGATTTCTGAAAATTCAGCTTTGCCACAACAGGAATAAATTAAATAGTAACATATAAATATAAAACATATAAATCACTATAAATAACTTTGAATAATAATACTATTTCACAATATTGCTCTTTTGCCTTTTACGCTTGAGACTTCTTTTACATTTTATTTATTTATTTATTTTAAATCCCTACATTTATGAAGGTGCATCTCAATAAATTAGAATGTTTGGAAAAGTTCATTTATTTCAGTAATTCAACTCAAATTGTGAAACTCATGTATTAAATTAATTAAATGCACACAGACTGAAGTAGTTTAAGTCTTTGGTTCTTTTAATTGTGATGATTTTGCCACACATTTAACAAAAACCCACCAATTCACTTTCTCAACAAATTAGAATATGGTGACATGCCAATCAGCTAATCAACTCAAAACACATGCAAAGGTTTCCTGAGCCTTCAAAATGGTCTCTCAGTTTGGTTCTCTAGGCTACACAATTATGGGGAAGACTGATCTGACAGTTGTCCAAAAGACAATCATTGACACCCTTCACAAGGAGGGTAAGCCACAAACATTCATTGCCAAAGAAGCTGGCTGTTCACAGAGTGCTGTATCCAAGCATGTTAACAGAAAGTTGAGTGGAAGGAAAAAGTGTGGAAGAAAAAGATGCACAACCAACCGAGAGAACTGCAGCCTTATGAGGATTGTCAAGCAAAATCAATTCAAGAATTTGGAATGGACTGAGGCTGGGGTCAAGGCATCAAGAGCCACCACACACAGACGTGTCAAGGAATTTGGCTACAATGTCTTCTGCTGGTTTTGGTCCATTGTATTTTTTGAAAACCAACGTCACTGCACCCGTTTGCCAATACATTTTGGAGCACTTTATGCTTCCTTCTGCTGACCAGCTTTTTAAAGATGCTGATTTAATTTTCTATCAGGATTTGGCACCTGCCCACACTGCCAAAAGCACCAAAAGATGGTTAAATGATCATGTTGTTGGTGTGCTTGACTGGCCAGCAAACTCACCAGACCTGAACCCCATAGAGAATCTATGGGGTATTGTCAAGAGGAAAATGAGAAACAAGAGACCAAAAAATGCAGATGAGCAGAAGGCCACTGTCAAAGAAACCTGGGCTTCCATACCACCTCAGCAGTGCCACAAACTGACCACCTCCATGCCACGCCGAATTGAGGCAGTAATTAAAGCAAACGGAGCCCCTACCAAGTATTGAGTACATATACAGTAAATGAACATACTTTCCAGAAGGCCAACTACTCGCTAAAAATGTTTTTTTATTGGTCTTATGAAGTATTCTAATTTGTTGAGAATTGTGAATTGGTGGGTTTTTGTTAAACGTGAGCCAAAATCATCACAAAATCATTAAAATAACCAAAGACAAACTACTTCAGTCTGTGTGCATTGAATTTATTTAATACATGAGTTTCACAATTTGAGTTGAATTATACTCAAATAAATGAACTTTTCCACGACATTCTAATTTATTGAGAGGACCCTGTATATGGATATTTAACTCCGATCTAACATTAAAAAGTGTTACCATTTGATTCCCTTAAAAATCTTTAAATGTTCAAAATTTTTAAACTTAATATTTATTTTCAGGTTGAAATGACAATAATCCCAGATCTTTCATGTGGTCTCAGACGTTTGGCCTCCTGTTGTATATGGATGTGTACTGTGGTCTGGATGAAAGCCTTTCAGCATGCTGGAATGAACATGACTTTCTGATTCCAACTCATGTTTCTCTCCCCCTTTCTGTTCTTTCTTTCCCACACGTTTCCTCCCGTTCTCTTTGTGTCTTTGCTAGCACATTGTTCTGAATGGCAGTAGGAGTGAGCTGTGGTCTCAGGTAACTGAGTGGAAGTGAAGGCCTGATGGAGTCCTTCCAGTCCGGCTGCTGTATAGAGCCATTACGCTCCTTCTCTTGTTCCCCTTTTTGGTTTTATGTGGTTTTGGCTGGGCTAGTTTAACACAGCCTCTGGGTATGGAGCCCCATTTCCTCTTGCCCAGTCAAATGGTAATTGCACTCTTTAATGTTAAAAGGTGAGTCGGCTTTCGTTCTTCAACTTTTGTGATGTGGTTATAATGGAAGGAAGCGAAGGAGGGCTATTTAAGAAGTCCATGTGTCTCATGTTACTTTTTGGTCTCATGTTACGTTTAAATGTTCTTCATGAATCACACTTAATTTGAGCATTAAAATTTTGCTGCACTAAATATTTATTATTCTTTGTTGACGAGTTTATCTTAAAAACAGAATTTCGCACCCTCTTCCTCCATGAGGTTCCAGGCACGTACATTGTTGCCATGAGTTCTCCCCCACAATGTCCGTTTTTTAAAAGGCGTCTGCTTCACTTCCAGCGACACGGTTTCAGGGGTCAGGCTGTGTGTTTTGTGTGTTAAATGCGTGTATAGCCGGAAGCACTCGCTCCAGACGCCTGGCTGGAAAATAGCAGGAATTGCGTTCTGAAACATCCGTAATTTCTGCCCACATTCCTTTGCAGTTGACTGAGCTCTCTCTCCCCAAGCACCTCCCATCAGGAAGTGTCTGACAATGGGAGCAGAGTGCCAGAAACAGGCAGACGGACAGGCAGGACAGAGCTGGGGGCAGCCAGGGGTTTCCAAAGTCCGTTCCCCTTGCCCTCCTACCCTAATTCAACAATCAAATGCTTATATAACACACAGGCAATAGGGGTTATTGACATGCAATACCAAAACTTTGTTTTGTTTTAGGATTACGCTGATAAACATTTATAATGCGTTACACAAAGTAGTTAAGTAAAATGTTACCAATTGTTTACAATTTTTATTCTTTATAGATAATAAGGCGTCTACGTGGAATAATATACAAGTATTTTTTTTATCTATAGCAGCGGTTCTCAGCCTGCGGCCCACCATGCTGAATGTTACAGTCTGAATGTGTTGAACATAATTAAAAAAAAACTTTGTTTTACAATTAGTTGTAGTTTTACATTCATTTAAAAATGTACTAAACAAATATAAGCTAATGTTTTTGTTATGTAAAATAATTTTGTTTTTCATATATTATTTTCAGACATGAGCAGACCTATGTACTCACGTAATTAATGTAACGCATTTAACGAACACTTACAAGCGCACTTTGGCAGAATTAAATTCAAATAGTCATCAGCAGTCATTAGTTCTGTAAAATTGAGCATCAGAAAGGACACATTTGTTAGGGGGGAAAACTAAATGTGGAAAATGCCAGCAAAGGAACGCATTCAAACAAGAATAGTCGCAGCATCAGCGGTGAAGAGAGTGATTGACTTACTTTCGGTTTGCCCCCCCACCCACTTGAAGATGTTCAGGCAAAAAAGAAACACCCATAAACTACTACGCAGCAATCATCCTTATTACAGAAATGTGGTAAAACATCTCTGGAGAGAAACTTAGATTATTAAATTAAAAAATTCTTTCCATATTTGGATCAACATAGGCTACATTTGTGAACGCACACTTTCTGCAATGTCGCGTGTCAAGTAACACTTCCGTGCGCATCTTACAGTCTGCAATTTACTCTAGGATCTTGGTTTCCAAATGAAATACAAAACTTGCTCTCATCTGAAAAGAGGACTTTGGACCACTGGGCAACAGTCTAGTTCTTCTTCTACTAGCCCAGGTAAGACGCTTCTGGCGACAACTGTAGCCAAATTCCTTGACACGCCTGTGTGTGGTGGCTCTTGATGCCTTGACCCCAGCCTCAGTCCATTCCTTGTGAAGTTCACCCAACTTCTTGAATCGATTTTGCTTGACAATCCTCATAAGGCTGCGGTTCTCTCGGTTGGTTATGCATCTTTTTCTTCCACACTTTTTCCTTTCACTCAACTTTCTGTTAAAATGCTTGGATACAGCACTCTGTGAACAGCCAGCTTCTTTGGCAATGAATGTTTGTGGCTTACCCTCCTTGTGAAGGGTGTCATTTTACATTTTAATATGTAAATGACATGTGTGCTGCCCGTGAGACTTGCACTTGGATCATAGTGCGGCCCGGTGGAAAAAAGGTTGAGAACCACTGATCTATAGTATATCATTCTGCTTGCATGATTGTTTCCGTACATCTTGTTGATTTATCGTTAAAAGTATTCTTCAAACACACAAAAATGCATACACTGCCAAACGTGTTGGGGCCAGTAAGATTTTTTTTCCTTTTATTTTGCAAGGGCAAATTTATCAAAATTAACAGTAAGGTCTCGTAAATTATATTTTAAAAAATCAATTAAACTATGTTCTTAATTAATTTGTTTTTGAGTTATTTTGTGCATTTAAAAGACTGTATACAGCCAAACAGTTCAAGTAGGAAAATACTTAAGCAATACTGGAAAAGTACTGCACTAGCACTTGCAAAGCTCCTGCTCTTTGAACAAGGCTTACGGTCTTATAGATGTATCGATAACCACAAGCGCTACTCTTCTGCACAATGGTAACTATTGCACCGTGCAATGCAAACTTCACCATAACAGAAGGTCTTTCGAACATCAAACATAACTGAACGTTAATAGATGTTTCCCTTCACTCAAAAACCCATAAAATAGCATTTAGTTTCAAAATGTACTCTCCATCCAGCTATATGCAAAGCATGCTGGGAACTAACAATCCCTTCAAAATAAAACAGAAAGTTGAGCTAATTCTTATCAAAAAAATAGATAGCCTCCATTCCATATATATTTTTAGTTTAATCAGTTCCTCAATTCAAGCTTCAAAACTGCTGAAGTTTACTTTAAAGGGGTCCTATTATGCTTTTTCACTTTTTTAATTTTAGTCAGTGTGTAGTGTGTATGTTTGTGCATAGAACGATCTACAAAGTTTCAAATCTCAACGCTTTAAAAGTCCACTCCACAGGGAGATATTTCGTTTTAAAAATCCCTTTCAAGAACTACAAAAAAACTAAGTTTGGACTGCAAAGTTGTTTTCCTGTATTTGTGACATCACAAATTGTAAATCCCGCCCACTGAAATTCGACTGGTTGGCAGGTGGGGAGAATGCTTGTTTGAGCTCTGCACATTTCAAAATCAAAACCCAGTGCTAATGTTTTTATATCACTGTATTTCTGATGGAAACCAACTGTTTTCAGAAAATTTTGGAAGTCATTTTTATTTCGTCTTGCATATAATGTCTGATAAAGCAGCGTTTGTGAGCGGAGCTCTGTTTTGTGTAGCGTTACCTGGGAAACCTCGAGCTCTTGCTCCAGCAGTGCCTTCCGCTGGCAGAGAATTAATCTGCATATATATGTGGCCACAAATAGTGTACGTCTGTGGGACTATAGTATAAATAAATTCAACTGTAAAACAGTTTCACTGCAATTCATGTTATAATATTAGAATTAAAGAACAATAAACATAATACATTACCGTTGCACTTATCTGTACATAGTCAATGCAGTTATGTTTAAGCTGTTGTTGACTTGCTATCTAAAACGTGATTTAGTAAAAGAAACAAACAACAATAATATTACCACTTTAATATGTCTTGCAATATCCGTACATGCAAAGGTTCTGCACGATCCTCTTGTTCAATATTCTCGAGGTCAGAATTGATATGGCAATATTGACGAACTTAATGTTTTGGCAAGAGACGGGGCAATACCGAAACACTGTCTAAGCTGTTAGCCAATGACAACGCACTGTGACAGCTAACCAATCACAACACATTTCGTTTTTTCGGAAGGCGGGCCTTCATCAAACCCGGAACTAATCGAGTCGTTTGTGTCAGGCTGGGGAGAAAGGTATTGTAATAATGTCAATCATGTGAAAAATAATGTGATTTTCGAACCACCGAGCATGTTCTAGTACACCCCCAAAACAAAATCAAGACTTTTTAAAAGAGCATAATAGGACCCCTTTAAAAAAAATTGGAAAACACGCTTTTTTCATTTTTTACAGTGCGCTTTAAATTGCTCTTAGTAATTTAAAGTCAGTAGTGCATTTCAGAAATATGGAACTTGGTTGGAGACGATCTGTTGTTGATTCAAGTCCTTATATTGAATCATTATCATGTTGCAACTTGTTTTGATTTAATCTCACACAGATGCCCACATTCTGCTGTACAATTATCCGATGCAGCTCAGAATTCATTGGTCAATAAAAGATGAACTATTCATTGCCTGAATTTACAAAGCAGTCATCGTCTTTGCTTTACGCAACAGATTTTGTTCCTGTCAATTGTATGCAGTGTTTGGTTTTCCACACAGTCTTTTGTTGCTCAAAAGATCAAACTTGTCAGTTTCACATGTAATGTCACATGTGGTTGAATGCAGTAATGTTTTACAGTCTTCAGTCTTTAGGACTCACAAAGGGATTTTAAGAACAGGTTTGGCTAATATTTGCTGTATGAACTGGTTGTCTGTCACATCTTTTACATATGTGTGAGGTACGTGCTTGGTGTATTTCTACCGGTCACCTATTTGGGGGTTTTCAGAACAAGCAAAACCAACAGTGCAAAAACAGCTGATTCAGTAAACTTTCAAGACATCCATTAATGAACCTCAATTTTATTTATTTATTATATTTAACAATATATTCCATACTGTTTAATAAATACGGCAATGCAAAACATGCTATTTATCATCAAATTATTAAATAAAAGTATTAAACTTGATTTTACCATAATATAAGATCACATTTTTGGATTTATTCATCTAATGTTAATTTAATTTGCTCCAAAAATATACATATTGATATAAAAAGAGGCATCAGCCATGGAAAACATGCTTACAGGGTCATACAAACACTACAAATAAATTAATCTTTCAGTTTTAAACAAGCATTCAACATTATTAAGGAAATAGCATTTGAAGCCAAATTATGGGAAGAACTTCCTCGGGCTCCATATATGCAGACAAAGAATGAAGCAGAAGGCGCCACGGCAATCATGTTGCAACAATACTGTGAGATTCCAGTCAGCAGCTGGGCAGTGAGATACACAGCCCTATCCGGCTCTATCCCTTCAATCCTGCTCTTCTCCACCTGGCCTATGTGTGTCTCCATATGTGTGCAAGTCTTGTCACTAGGCTTCAGGCTTAGAAACATCCATCTAATTTCAATGGTTGATGAGACAACCCATGAATCCCCAGTCAGAATGGCCTAGAGAGACAACTTTATCTGAGCTGTGGGGGAGGTTTCCAGACCATCTGCTGCTCTTGTATCCGTGTGTCCTGGTGTCCATGAACTGATCCTTTTTGGTCGTTCTTACATAGTGAAGAAAATGCTAAAAGCTGTGTCAGAAATGGGCACTAAGTTGAGTATATGACTGCATGTCATATGTCGCATATGAACAATCAATGGGATTAATTAAATATGAGAAAAAGATCTGAATGAGAACTTGCTGTATGTGTCTGTGCTCACCAGTATATATACTGCTGTTCAAAAGTTTGGCATCAGTAAGCTTTTAATGTTTTTAAAGAAGTTTCTTATGCTAATCAAGGCTGTATTTGATCAAAATACAGAAAAATATAGATTTTGTGGAATATTATTGAATTTTTTAAAGAATAGTTTTCTATTTGAATATAATTTAAAATATAATTTATTCCTGTAAAGCAAATCTGAATTTTCAGCATCATTACTCCAGTCTTCAGCGTCACATGATCCTTCAGAAATCATTCTAATATGCTGATTTAAAATCAATGATGAAAACAGTTGTGCTGCTTAATATTTTTTGGGACCTTTTATACTTTTTTCAGGATTCTTTGATAAAATAAAAAGTTAAAAAGAACAGTGTTCATTCAAAACAGAAATTTTGTGTTCCAATATACACTACTATTCAAAAGTTTGGGGTAAGTACATTTGTTCTTTCTTTCTTTCTTTCTTTCTTTCTTTCTTTCTTTCTTTCTTTCTTTCTTTCTTTCTTTCTTTCTTTCTTTCTTTCTTTCTTTTTCTTAATTAATACTTTTATTCAGCAAGGATATGATAAATGGTTAAAAGTGATAGAGACTTATATTGTTAGAAAAGATTTAAATTTGAATAAATGCTGTTCTTTTAAACCTTTTATTCATCGAATCAAATAAACACTTTTTTTTATTTTTTACGGTGTGCTTCAAATTGCTCTTAGTAATTTAAAGTCAGTAGTGCATTTCAAAAATATGGAACTTGGTTGGAGACAATTATTCAAGTCCTTATATTGAATCATTATCACGTTGCAACTTGTTTTGATTTGATCTCACACAGATGCCCACATTCTGCTGTACAATTATCCGATGCAGCTCAGAATTCATTGGTCAATAAAAGATGAACTATTCATTGCCTGAATGTACAAAGCAGTCATCGTCTTTGCTTTACGCAACAGATTTTGTTCCTGTCAATTGTTTGCAGTGTTTGGTTTTCCACACAGTCTTTTGTTGCTCAAAAGATCAAACTTGTCAGTTTCACATGTAATGTCACATGTGGTTGAATGCAGTAATGTTTTACAGTCTTCAGTCTTTAGGACTCACAAATGGATTTTAAGAACAGGTTTGGCTAACAATTTGATCACTAATACAGTAAAATAGTAATACTGTAAAATTGTATTACAATTACAGTTTGTAAGTTAATATATTTTAAAATGTAGTTTATTTCTGTGATTGCGACCAGTCTGCAGTGTCACATGATCCTTCAGAAATCACTCTAACTTGGTGCTCAAGAAACATTCTTCTTATTATACATTTTAAAACCGTTGTGCTGCATCCTATTTTTGTGGAATATGTTTTTTCAGAATTCTTTGAGGAATTTAAAGTTCAATAAAACAGCATTTATTTGAAATAGAGATCTTTTGTTACATTATCAATTTCTTTCTCTTTTGATTAATTTAATGTCTCCTTAATGAAAAAATATTAATTTATTTCAAAGAAAATCTACCAACCCCAGGCTGATAGTTCATAGCACAAACACATACACATTGTATGGTCCAGGTTCAAACTGTGGCAGGTTTCTTAAACAATTCCCCCTTATGATGGCTGAAAGACTCTCCTGATGTGACGCTGAAACGTTATCCAGCCCAGACTCTTTTACACCTGCTCTCGTCATAATAGCCATGTGGAATGCGGAGAGAAAGTGAGAGAATACCTCTCATTCATAAAGCTGCTCTGAGGGGGACAGGTGCTGTCAAGGGGGAAAGCCCCGTTCAGAGCTACATGGGACACTGTTGGTAAACACATTAGGGGAAGGGGAGTTTGGAACAACAGCGGCTCAGATGTTTGCTTGACTGGGCACGGACAATTCCTCGCCATCAAAAGAAGTGCTTGAAAAAAGTGTTTAAACTCTGTTTTGTTGATGTTAACCTTTAATTTTTAGTTGTGTCTGGGCACAATGCAGAAACATACCATTGAATTACCGTGTTGATATTTGAGAACTTGTTTCAAACATCCTCCATAAAACATTTTGCAATGGTCCTATATTAATAAGGTTTCAGAGACACCATAAAATGTGACTAAATCTGTACATTTCTTTTATACAAAGTTCAAATCTATTTACTAAAACATCACTTGAGACTGAATTATATAAAATGTTGTATTACACTTGGGGCATCACTTGTGCTCAATGCACATTTCTTAATATTAAGCCTAAAATGTATTTTAATGTCACTATTGATGATGATTGTATGATCTTTGAATATTATCAGTCTTTAAAAGCTAGTTATTTAAAATGTACCTGCAATAGTTCCACTTTAGCACAATCAAATATACTTCAGTGTATCATTAGTTGGACTTCTAAACTACTTATTTGATGGCTGAAAGACTTTAAGTGAAGCTGAAACGTTATCCAGCCCAGACTCTTTACACCTGCTCTCGTAGTAATAGCCATGTGGAATGCAAATAAGTGAGAGAATATTTCATTCATAAAGCTGCTCTTTGAGACAGGTGCTGTCAATGCCCGTTCACACTAAGAGAAAACTGTTGAACACATTAAGGGAAAGGTTTGGAACCCAACATGGTTATTCCATTATGTATTATTATTACTGTTCTTGACAACCTACAAACAAACAAAAAAAAGTGCTAAATAAAGAAGTGTATAAACTCTGTTTTGTTGATGTTAACCAGTGTTTAATTTTTAGTTGTGTCTGGGCACAATGCAGAAACATACCATTGAATTACCTTTTTAATTTACTGATATTGTGGGAACTTGTTTATTGACTGACAGTGCGCTCCATAAAACATTCTTGCAATGTAGTTCTAATTAACTAAATGTGTTTCAGAGACATCCCATAAAATGTGACTAAATGTGTACATTTCTGTATTCATCAAAGTTAATTAAAACAGTGAAATGCAAACTCAGAAATATCACTTGAGACTTAATTATATAAAATGTTGTATTACACTTGGGGCATCACTTGTGCTCGATGCACATTTCTTAATATTAAGCCTAAACTGTATTTTAATGTCACTATTGATGATGATTGTATGATCTTTGAATATTATCAGTCTTTAAAAGCTAGATATTTAAAATGTACCTGCAATAGTTCCACTTTAGCACAATCAAATATACTTCAGTGTATCATTAGTTGGACTTCTGCACTACTTATTTAGCTGCTAATTTAGCAGACTTTAAGTATCCCAAAGAAACAATGACAGGGTACATAGTAATGTATTTGTAGTATACTTAGCAGGAAATAAAATGTTATTCAAATACATGTTAGTATTTTTCACTATAACATTGTACAATTACTGTTATTTTTTACACATATTTGAGGACACTGAACATAAAAGAACATTAAAACAACATAAAAAACAAGAAGTCAGTCTCAAGGGGACATGAAGGTTAATAGTGTTCTTGTGTGATGGCTTCTGTGGCCTGTTTCAATAAATGCAGTTTTTTCCTAGTTATGTAGAACCTGAGAAGAGTGTTTCCCTGTGTGTGTTTGTGTTTGAGTGAAGCAGAGGGGGGTTGGAGAGTGAATCTAATGCTCTGCTTCCCAGACGTGCCATATGGTCTTCGTGTAACAGGTGCATCTGCTACTGAGTTCCTCAGGCTTTGTTTACACAAAACAACAGCAAAATCAACCAGAAGTCTTATTTCGTCAGACGTTTACTGAACTGTACATATATAGTTGCACCTTTGAAATGTTTATACAATAATCTGCATTTTTACATTATTGTAATAATGGCATGATTAAAGGGATACTCCACCCCAAAATGAGAATTTTGTCATTTATCACTTACCCACATGTCGTTCCAGATCCGTGAAAGCTTCGTTCGTCTTCAGAACACAATTTTAGATATTTGGGATGCAAACCGGGAGGCTTGTAGTTGTGGCTGTCCCATTGACTGCCAAGTAATTTACACTGTCAAGATCCAGAAAAGTATGAAAAAAATCGCCAGGGTAGTCCATCTGCCATCAGTGGTTCGATCGTAACGTTATTACGTAACGTCACAAGCCTCCCGATTTTCATCCAAAATATCTTTAATTATCCTTAATAATATTTGAATAATTGTGTTCCGAAGACGAACGAAGCTTTTACGGGTCTGGAACGACATGCGGGTAAGTGATTAATGACAACATTCTCATTTTGGGGTGGAGTATCCCTTTAATTAAAATACTGTTTCAGCACAATAAAACTTTTTTTATTAAATGACCATGTGTTTACTAAACAGTGTACGATGGGGGTTAAATATTGTCAGCATAAACGGAGAGAATGGAATCTGGTGCATGCTAAAGAGATTGTGTTTATGGTATAAACAAGTGCTGTTTATCTATTGAGTGCCGCAAACAGAGGAATTGGGTCCATAGAAAATTGGAATAGTTTTCCGCAACAGTGATATCATGGAATGTCTGACCCTCTGCTAGGCACAAGGGCAGGTTTTAACAGCTTTTCCCATCACAGTTTCTAGATTATTCCACTGTAATTCTGGTAGTAGAATTGTTTTGGTGTTAAGCACTACAAATTGTCAGTTTAAAGATTTAAGGTTTAAGATTTAAAGTTAACAATAAATATTTTAGGCCATGTTGAAATGTCCTGTGGTGTAACATTTTGATATTGTTTTTGTATCCGTTATGGGTAGCACATTATAATAAGCTTCTAAATGTTAAGACTGGTTAATGCAACAGCTGACTTGAAATTCAAATATTTTGAAGCATTTATTAATTTCGATAATGCTCACTTTCACATAAACTAATATATTTGATGATTTCAGGATTTATTAATGAAAATTAATGAACTGACCATGAATTAATTGTGAACAGGAGTATTTATGAAACTATTGATGCCTGGCAATATTTTTCTTCTAACATATTGGATTAAATAAATAAAAAAAAATTATCCATTCATTCGTTCATTCATTTGTTCGTTCGTTCATTCATGTGTTCGTTCATTCATGTGTTCGTTCATTCATTCGTTCATTCATTCATTCCCCTTGTCCAAATGTCAAATGATTGGCAATATGTCTGTTACACCTTCTTCCTTGATTGTTTGTTCCAATTATCTTATTTTGTTTATATTTGAAAAACAATAATAAAGAATACATTTGTGAACAAAATTAGTCCTGGATTAATGAATTCTGTAAAAAAGTTGTTCATTGTTCGTTCTTGATACATGTTAACAAACTGAACCTTGTTGTTCTATATCAGACAGATTTTATAATCTTGTATTAATTGAGAGACTGTGTCGAAAATGTATTAAGTACTTAAAAAAATTCCTTTGTCATACCACAGCACCAATGTTGTTTTTAACTAAAGCTAAAATTAACAACAACAAAAATGTTATCAATGATTGAAATAAATCTGAGATTAAACAAGCTGACAGCTCTCTGAAATCAAATAAAAATGAAAACTGAAATATTAATAATAACAATAATTACAATGAAAAGCACATAATATTACAAGAACTAAATTTGATTCAAACTATTCTCAAATACTATAATAATACATCAACACTACAATAATTGTGCCCAGGTCCATTTAAAAGGAAAAAGGTAAAAAATTATGAGGGGGAATTAATTTTGAAACCATACATCAACTGACCTTAAATTATTGTAAGGCCATTATTTAATAAAGACACATTAAGGAATTCCTGACACCGGTGTTTAATGAAATGGAAAATGAACAGTGATTGTAGCTTGTGAGTGTTTTCAGTGTTAATGGCAGGTTTGTATTGTACTCCAGTGCTCTAGGCACATGAACAGCCCTTTGTTCTTTGTGTGGACTCTGATGTGCTGTCCAAAGCTTTCATTGTGTTCTGTGAAGTAGAGAAGAAAATTGCAACCTGCCTTTGAAGGCCACTGTCAGTGAGACATTTAAAGCTCAAACAAGCAGTCAAAGAGCAGACGTCACATGCATGTGACAGCGTCGTGAGTCTCGACCCCCGCTATCACACCGCATGCACACCTGGATATCTAGAAAACTGATTCTTTTCAGTGCAAGTTATGGAACATTTAGTCATCAAATACCAAAAAGATCAATTCCCTGATTTCTTCAACATTGACAATATACCTCACTTTGAAAGAAAGCTCTGTTGCTCCGCTTGACGAGGGGAAGATTTAGATGACGCCCAGAGGGCTGAGACAAGAGCCCTCAGTATGCCTGGCCTCACCTGTCACAGATGATATCGCAGTGGTGGTCATGGACAACTACACATTTTCGACAGTAATTTTAAGATGTGAGCAGCTGTCTTTGCATTAGGAAAGGATTTTTCAAAAGGGATCGACGGGTCATTAGTGGACTACAGGCCCTCAGGCCACAGTGAATTTGGTTAGTCAAATGAAAGGCCAGAAGGGCTGGTTGAAATATGGCTGAGGTGATGAAAGATCACTGCCCCAGCAGCTGCGCTCTGACACCAGAAGGAACCTGATAATCTACAGCCAAACCAACATTTATTCAGACACCTTCAGCATTTCATATATTATATCAGTCATTTGTTACAGTTTAATAAATGGTAATACAATATGACAAGAACTCAAAGTTAAACTGTGTCAGAAAAATTCATCTTGATAATGTCAGAGAACTTTGATAGAAATGTATGTAATGGATTACAATCAACCAAAAATTATTCAGCTGTTCAATTTAAGTACACAATTAGATGCTACCAATTAAGGTCAACCAATTACCAAGAAATGCTTAATGTTGTTTAATCTGTGGTGTAAAAATGTTGCATTAGCAATTAAAGAAAAACACACTTCAGCAAAACATCGTCAGGTTGTCTGAATATTTTATGATCCCAAATTTTACTGGTAGTCCACTGTATGAAAAGTTTTTTTGGTATAATATGTCACAGTTCACTTTATTTTGCTACCCTCACTTACATTTATGAACTATGGTGTCCTGCAGTGGCACTGTGCACTGTGCGTACCATGAAACGTTTCAGCAGTTAGTAGCTGTATATGTGTCCCGTATCTCCGACTGAACAGCCATGTCATTATTCATGAAAAAGTACATTTCTACAAGAAATTGTAAAAACAATTTTAAGCGTTTGCTGCATGGATCAAAAAAATTATAGGCTAAAGAATTCACATCAGACAAAATTGCGTTGCAGCAAATCTTTAAAATGTTAAGGTATTTAGAACAGATTAATACAATCTGAAAATATAAGCAGCAATACAAGATAGTTTTGCATATATCCTATGCCATTATAATTTTTTTATTTTTTTTATTATATAGAATTATAAAATAAAACGCACATTTTAAATCGGTCCTGTTTTAGGCCTTTCCTTATTTTTATATTTTAGACATCCATTAATTATGGTGATGAAAAAAAGGACTCCCCATCTCCTCACTGGACGTGCCTTTAGAGAGAAATGCATATTTAGGATTCCTGAAAGAGTTTCTATTTTCGATTTGAATTATTTAGTTTTAAAGCTTTCTATACGCGCTTCAGCTTCGCTCCGCTCAAAAAGAGTGCGCATTCATCTAGGTAGAACATTTAAACTAACATAATATATGCTTGAACTGTTTTATATCTATAGGTTTTATTTTAGGCAAGTCGTAATGATTTGAGAAGGCTATACATTTATAAAAAATATGCTCACTGGAGTGAAGATTTTTTTTAATTGAATTTAATAATTTTTTGAAGGTAAGTAGTTGCAATCAATGTATTTTAGCTACATTTATATATAGCTACAGAAATTAGGGCTAACTTTCTAAAAATAAATGGTTTATTATTTAGGCTAAATGTAGCTAAAATAAAGTGTTTGCAACCACTTACCTTATAAATGTATTATCATTTATTTATTTTTGTTCTGTGTGTGCCGCTGGCACCCCAGCATTCATAAGAAATGACTGTCCCTGCAACCTAAGTGGCCAAATGTCTAAGCTGAAGTATTTAATCTTTCTAGTTTGTCCAAATCAAGTAAGAGTTTGATATTTGAACATGCTGTGGATGTGAAACAACAATAATCTGAGGCCGGTGATCTTTTTTGTGTTAGAGGTTAGAAGTACAAACTGAGCATTTGGATAGTAAAATGTTGGAGGATTTCAAAATAAGCCACCAGGACACTGGTTTTCCTTTGCTGTATTCTCACCGGAGCTTACGCTACACTTACATCTTACATCATCTGCTTGAACGCCACTCTCTCGTGAGCCTGCGTACCACAGTTAGCGGACGTTTTAAATATATTTTTCTTACAAAAACGCATCGATTCACTTCAGAAGGCCTTTATTAACCCCTGGAGCTGTATGGAGCACTTTTCTATGATGGATGGATGCACTTTATTTGGCTTTAAAATTTCAACACCCATTCACTGCTATTATTAGACTTGGAAGAGCAAGGACATTGTTTTATATAACTCTAATTGTATTAGTCTGAAATAAGAAAGTCAAAAGCGCCAATATATCTAGGATTACTTCAGGGTAAGTAAATCAAGGAGTAATTTGAATTTTTTTGGTGACCTATGACTTTAGTTTCGATGCCATGTGCAGAATTCATGTTGTAGACAAGTGAATTTTGGGGTCTATAAATGCAATTATAGACCTGTCTGTCTGTCATTGTCTGCAAATGTTACTGTTTCTATTTAAAAAAATTAAGAAATTAAGAACCCAGGACTGTTATGTAATCTTGACTACTTGTCCAAAGCCTAAAAAAGCACTCACACACAGAGTATAAATAGACACACAGAGCTCCCGTGTCTTTCGTACATTCAGTAGCTCATACATGTAGAAATGTTGTTTTTAAAGAAAAGGCTAATTTAGTAGCAAACCCTCTTCCCCCCCATAATGGCCACCACGCTGGCCCCAGTGCACATGCTAATGTGTGGAATGCGGCCATTTCCTCCCTCTCTAGGAAGACAAAGAGAATCGATGGCGAGACAATCCCCCCCCTCCTTAACCTTCAGTCTTGTTCTTGCTGATGAAGAATGCCTCTCTAGATATTACGCATTCACCTTTATGGTGGAAAAGCAATGCTAATGTTTAAAGCCTGCATAATTGGAGAAGAAACTGATAGTTCACACAGAAAGCCCACAATGGCAGCTATTGACACATTTTGATGGGAATTTGTTTCTGACTGAAAAAAAAATAAGCATTTTAATTTTATAGATGCACCTGCAACTAAATAATGATATAAAATAATGAAACATACTAGTATATTGATGTCTAATTTGGTGAATAGGCAAATGTAAAAATAGCATAACCTGCCGTTTTTGCAATTGCCATGCAAATGAACTATTTTTACCATTCTAAATGACACCACATTTCCATAAAAAGAGAAACAGATCTGTGCATGTGATATGAATGGAGTCCAACTGTCTACTCAACAAGTGCAGGCTTGATTTTTACACACAGCTGCAACTCACAAAATGCAGGGACTTTCTAACTTTCCAATGTGTCTTTTCCAGAGCAGGTGCTGGTGTATTCAACACATATATGCAAAACATATTTAGGCCTGATATTAAAGATTATATAGTGTTGCATATACAATTTCCATTCATTTGGATTACAGAGTTTTAACCTCAACTAATAAACTTAATTTTTACACAAAATGAATGATAATATAAATAAATGAAAGTAAGAATAGGATTAATGATTTAGTACGAATAAACCAAATGTGTTTTACATACACAATAACCAGGTTTCTATATTTATCACCAATGCATTACATTTATTATATAAACCAATCTCATAATTTTGAATTAAATAGACAACCGTATGACATAGATGTATGCAACGAATTCTTCAAAAGCTGTTAGTATTTTGCTAATCACACACAAGCCTTAAACTGTATGTGTTTCTTTATGAATGGATCTGTCATCTACAGCTTTATGGCGTTCTATGTTATCTCATTTTGTCGTTATATCTGTTTGTACACCAAAATTGGAGCTGCAATTAATACATGTGTCACATGTGTGGTATGGTGCGTGATGAAACGAGGGTGTGTGCTGTTTGAGACAGGGTCAGGCGTGTGTGTTTGTGAATAGAGTGTTTGTGTAAAGTGTGTAAGGGAGGTGTAGGGTATACGAGCAGATGGTGGACCTCTCCCCTGTAATGTCTGCTTCAGAGAGAACAATACATCTCTCTTTCTGAGGCATGATTAAGGGGTGGAAGAGGATTGCTCTCCATGGACAGCTGGTTGGCTGCATGCCTCAAACGCATATACAGACACCCCCTCACCATCATCCACACAGACACACTCAGCAATTAACTGGCACGGGCCACGGCTTAAATATTCACCAGCCCAGAGCAAACAAAAGACCTTCAAACCCATTCTCTGGTGCTTCATGGTCAATATTTATCTTATGCATTTTCTGTTTTATTCTACTAATCAAAATTTAAGTTTTGATATATTTATGAAATAGGAAATGTACACAATATCTTCATGGAACATGACCTTTATTTCATATTCTAATATGAAGTAAAGGCATAAAATATGGCATAAAAGAAAATTTGATAATTTTGACTATTGCTACAAATATACCCGTGCTACTTATTTATTTATTTTTTGGTTTTGTGGTCCAGGGTAACATATTTTTGCAATATATTTCACAAATTAAAAACTCACCCTAATATTGTTCCAAACCTATGACTTTCTTATTCAAAAAGAGAATCACAGTATCACTTTCTTTACAGCTTTCCCCCCATACAATGCAAGTGAATGGTGACCCATATCTGCCTAACATCTTTTGTGTTCCATAGAAGGAAGTCATGCTTAAAACAACACGAGGCTGAATAGATTATGAATAACAACTTCCTATATTGTTTTATAGTCTTATTTATTTATTTTAAGATAACTGTCCCTTTAAGACTTGCAAACCAGGCAAGTATAACAATATGGAAGGTGGGCACTAGTAAAGTGAAAATCAACTTTGTCAAACTAACACTTTTATAAAAGTACTAATTATCCATTATATTTTGTGTACATAAATCAAGTAGAATTAATGAGCGTACTGAAACCTCAAAAGAAAGCGTAGTAAAACAGAACAACAAAGGCTACATATCTCTTTGACTTTTACTGCATTCCTCTCACCGTTACATTCAAAAACGCCTTCAAGAAGCAGGACAAGTGCGCGCACGGGGCTAGTGAATGCAGTTCCGCTTGTCCCGCGCACTGCCCCCCTTCAGCAGCGCGCTCCGCTTTAGAGGCGAGCGGTTCTCCCTGCGCTCGCCGAGAGGAGGCGGGCCGAGCGACAAGCGGAACTGCTTTTGATCCCCGAGGGACTCGCAGCCTTCACATTCCGCGCATTCCAGGGCCCGTGAACAATCGGAGCTCGGTCATTTATTAGCAGAGCCCCTCCCCTCCTGAGCTCAGTCTGCTGGAGGAGCTCTCCAGACGCGCACGCAGCTCAAACATACGCATGGAAATAAAAGCCGTACCGAACGAATTTCCATAAGGATTATATATACAAGTACAGAAAGTCGTCCTTAACTTTTGGTCGTGATGCGCTAGTGATTCGGTGAGTTTTTAGAGCATTTTAAAGTAGCTTGTTTTTGTAAACTGTCCTTTTTTATGACACATTGCTTGGTGTCTATAGTGAACTGATGCTTTTATATTCTGTGGTTTAATGTTTATTAAATCCACTGTACGTGTACGATAGGATTTTATGAATTTATTTGTGAGCTATATGCTGTAAATCCAACGTTTTTGACTTGTAAAATACATACATGTAAATGTTTTGTGGAAGATACAACATCTGTGGTGCCACATTCAGGTTTAACTACAATTAAAAAAGAGGAACCAACCAACTTTTATAATACCCCCCTATTGTTTATAATGCTCCATTTGGCATTTTTCAACGTATTACTACAGTTGTGTTTGTAAAATATAGTTGAGACACTATATAGGAATTTGTCTTTGTAGCAGGAAATACTTTTCGCAACTTTGGAAAGTTATTGGATCCTACCCAATTTTCCTTCACTTTTAATTCTAATCTAAATTTATAAGCTTAAGAGGAAACCCAGTGCATGTTGGGCGTTGTAGGATGTTGCCCGTGGTATTTTGGGTAAACGTGGTGTTGCTATGGGCAAAGGCAGTCAGCCTAGAAGCATGTGGAGTGAGGCACCACTCACTGGTGTTTGCTGTTATAGAGTGGTGCAATATAGATGAGCAATAGCAAGGATTACATTTTTTTTAATCATTATAATTTTTATATTTTTTTAAACCAGGTTCACAGTCTAGTCCAAAAAACTCTCCTAACACACTATCATTGATTACTATCTGCAAAACAAAGACTGAAATGAGAACGGCAGAGGATTCGTCCGGCACGGTGCTGCACCGACTGATTCAAGAGCAGCTCCGTTATGGGAACCCTACTGATCCTACTCTGTTGGCCATCCAGCAGCAGGCTCTGCGTGGAGGTAGCAGCGGTGGAGGTGCAGGGAGCCCTCGTTCTTCCCTGGAAAGCCTAACGCAAGAGGAATCACTTTCTCCCCAGTTGTCCACCCGGCAAGAGCCTCAGGGCCAAGAGCACCAGGGGGACTACCAGCATTCAGAGAGTCCCATCTGCCACCTCTATCAGCTCCACACAGAGGAGCTGCCTACTTATGAGGAAGCAAAGGCTCACTCACAGTACCTGGCCTACCAGAGAGGTCAGGTAGGGCTTCAGCACGGCAGCCTGGACACCCCTGGTGTGGTTGGAGGAGCTGAGCAGGAAGAGGGAATGTGGAATATGAAGCGAGAACATGCTCGCTCGCTCAGCGAACACCTAATGCAGCTCTCGCTGGAGAGGAACTGTGCCCATGATCGTATTCCCATGAGCTCATCGCATAGCTACCCCCAGCTCTCTAATAACCACTCTGGTCCTGTTATAAATGAGAGGTCGATGCATGAGCCAGACCAACGCAGTCCACCTCCGCAATACCCCTTCATGATCAGATCCCCTGGATATATGCTTAGTCATTCGCAGGAACATGGGCAGTATTACAAAGAGCCTCCCCCTGCTTTCCATTCACAGCATCACAGGTACATTCAACTGATATTGTGATCATTTATATTACATATGGGTACATTGTAGGTGGTTTGGCATACTAATTGTTTATATTTTTCTCTATTAGGTTATTTCCAACCCAGTCACAAACGCCTCACCATAGCGGCTTGTCCATGTTGACCCCTGCTGGCCAGGATGTCATTGTTGGAGGATACAGCATCCCGGTGAACAACTACCAAGTAGAGCAGCTCATTAAAGAGAATGAAAGACTGAGAGGAGAAGTAGAGAGCTACAGCGAGAAGGCAGCAAGGCTACAGAAGGTAAGAGAGGGCTCTTTATTCCTTCTTAGTAACCTCCCAAAACTGTTATTCTTGGTATGACCCCCACATTTTGGCATTGATGCAAACGAGGCAGTCGTGGCCTTTGATTTTGATCTCAGAAAGGGCTTACTAAGCATATGGAAACAAGAAATCATTGTGCGCTGGTGTCTTCGAGCTGCCTAAGGAGATTAGCCCTCTCGCCGTGTAGGAATGCGTGCAAGGGAGAAGATCACAAGGATTTCGATTTAATTTGAAAAGTATTCATTCCTAGTGAGTGAGTTCAAATTCCCAATAACTTATTTAGCATGTGAAATGATACTGAATTTACCCATGGCTGCAATGCCAAGCTATTTTTTGTAATGTGATAATGTCATCACTTAAACACCAGTGTGTCATGCCAGAACAAGGGGGGAAAAACATGTTTATTTTGTTTGTGCGTTTGTTTTGGAAAAGTGTACTGGGCTTTGCATATGTCATTCAGTGGTGTAACATTGATTGAATAGTTTAGATTCCACATAGTTCTTGGAATCAGAATAACTGCATTAGAACTGTGAATCATGAAGATCAAGTCACCTTCATACGAAGCGATAAATTGTAAAATCAGACAACTCCAAAGAGGGAGGCCTCCCTGTGTTGTTCTGTTACCCTCTTTGTTATGATTCCAATGGGATGCCAATAGGAGCAGATGTCTTCACTCATCTCAGTGTCCGTGAATGAAGAAGGGGCTTTGCGTAGCCCACAGCTGACGGACTGGACTGCAAAGAGCAACAACCAGACCCCACAGCTGTGGATTCCCTAACTGAATGGCCCCTTTTACTTTCACTCTTGAACAGACCCCCACATGGCACCAGGGCCCTGCTTAAGAATTGAACTACCTATATGAAATGAATGTGTTGTTAAAGTAAAAACAACATTCTCATTCTGTTTCATGAGCCCTTTTCTGCATCACAAATTCCATACAGGTGCATATAGTGTGAAGTACTGTTCTTGTCTCTGAATGGTATGCCTTCAATACGCACCTTTCCTTTGTTCCCCACATTTGCATTTGGCATCCCGCCCTGTAGGGAGATGAATGTGCAGACACCTGGGACTCATACGTGTTCTTTCTGGAATGTTGATTCAATTCCCAGTCGCTGAAGAGCTCTGTGAGAATGATTCATTTGTGGGCACCTGGACGAGCTCAGCCAAGCACATTCCTCTCTCTTTCCCTTTCTTTTCTGAATTGTTTTTGTCTATCTGTCATTCTTGCACTCTGATTATTATCTTATAATGTTTAGGTGTATGAAACACCGTATAGTTGACCCAAAAACGTAAATTCTCTGGTATACTCACCCTCATGTTTCAAATCCGTATGACATCCGTCCTTAGCAAAATACTTAGCATAATGCCCAACTTTTTCTTTTCCATACATGTGAACGAGAACCAGAAACTGATTAATTCCTTTAGGAAAATATATTAAAATGCCTTTCCCCTCATTTTCAGCTCGAACAGGAGATTCAGAGGATATCTGAGGCCTATGAGACTCTTATGAAGGGATCTGCAAAGAGAGAAGCCCTTGAGAAAACCATGAGGAACAAGCTTGAGAGTGAGATAAAACGACTTCATGACTTCAACAGAGATCTCAGGGGTAAGAAGCTTCACATAGCTGAGTAATTGTCTTAAATATGAGCTACATGTTTAGGTATGAGGCGATAAATACTAATTGTTGACTCCCACATTAGACCGCCTGGAAACAGTCAGCAAACAGAGAGCAGCCATGGAAGTTGAAGACAAGAGTCGGCATGCCTTCGCCAAACTGGTTGAGCAAAGTAAGAATTCCCCTTTGCTTTACTATAAATTATCTTTCTCCCAATGTGCGGACAGTGCGGTCAACCATGTGAACAGCCCCAGATGTTCCCACTGACTTTTAATGTTTATGTTGTAGGCAAAACGATGCATTCCTCTGGCAATAATGCACTGCGTGGTTATCACTAATAAGCTGAAATATTAACCAAATTAAGTGTCATGTAGGGTTCAGTGAATAGCTGGTTGGGTACACGATGTATTCTGCACCTCAGATAGTTGCTTTTAGAATTTGACCACCAACCATTATTAACACTGGAAGTAAATGTGACCTGGATTCCTGAAATATTTTCAGGTATTTTGGGATATTCCATCCTCCTGGAATGCTTTTCCACAGCCCCCACCACTAGTTCAGCCTCTGAGGCCCTAAGCACCCCTTCTGATGGCCTATGCACTGGCTCTCCATTTTTGGGCATATTAGTGCTAAAGAATTTAGCCGTGTTAGGGTAAATAGATTTGTTTTGCTAATCCTAACAGGGATTGTTGTTGTTGTTGTTCAGTATTTGATTTGAGTCTTTTGGAATGGTAATTTTTTTCTATTCCCCAAGGATTGATGTATGAAGTGATTTTTCATTTTTGTGTGTTAAAATTAGTTAACCTCCAAGTCTGAAACAGAATAGTTTTGCGCAAACAAAAAGCCTGAATGTATAAATGTTTAAAATTTCTTGTGAGCAGCACATAAGCATGTCCAAGCCCAGATTCAGCATTTCTAATGACTTAAAATAACGATGTATAATTTAGCATTTATGACCTTGTGGAGCTATTTGCTTTACATGTTTACTGCCTGCCTGAGAGGCATTCCAGAGATGCAGTTGGTACAAAGACGTGCCTGTGTGCGTAAATGGATAAGAGGAAGTCTGCATTCCATCCAAAGGCATTTGTTTTGGGTTGTATAATCAGAGTAGGAGCGGAATGGAAGACTAATTGCTGTCTAATTTGTTTTCAATCTCGCAAAGCATTCAAAGTGACCCAGAAACACAGTGAGCTGGGCTTTAGTATGTCCCTTTTCAGTGAGCCAAGTCATCATAGATTTCAGAATTCAGCATCCCAAATGGGAATTAACTGAATCGCTTTGTAATCGGGAAATTCTAAAGCAGTCTGCAGTGTAGGTCAAAGGACACGCGGAAACTTGGCCACTCCCATGCAAACCCAGACAGACATGTTTAAATCAAGCATGCCTCTTTTGTTCCAGACTCTTGTGGGAAGCTTATCCCCTGAGAATTGGTTAGAATGAGACTACAGCCCAGAGAATGCTATGGACACACCCCAGTCCTACAGCACAGTCATTCATTCATTTTGTGGCCTGGGTTACAACTAGGCATGATGAGTGAACAGCAAGCATTGCTTGTATCCTTACTGTAGTAGGTTGGCATGGTACATAGTTCTCACAATGTATGTCTCTTTCGCTCCATAGATGAGGATCACCTTAGAGAGCGGGAATGTCTGGAAAAAGAGCTGCTGCATCTGCACGTCTCAGGAGAAGAATGGAAGAGGCGCAGAGAAGCCTTGGAGCAAGCGCTGATGTCTGCTCAAATACGAAATAGGCAGCTGGAAGAAGAGTTACGCAGGAAAAGAGCTTACGTTGAGAAGGTGGAGAGAATGCAGAGCGCCCTAGCACAGTTGCAGGCGGCATGTGAGAAGAGGGAGGCGCTGGAGTTAAGATTGAGGACCAGACTGGAGCAGGAGCTGAAGAGCCTGAGAGCACAGCAGGTAAAAAAAAGAAGAGACAATCTGTTTTGCACCAAACTGATGAGAAAATCATATTTTGGCCTCGATAAGTAAACCTTTATTTTCTTTTTCAGTGGCAGTCTCAAGCCCAGCAAACAAGTACTGGATCATACTCGGACCTTAACGTGTCATCTCTGCATCAGCAGCTGAGGGAGCGAGAGGAGCAGGTTCTGGCCCTGGAGGCTGACATAACCCGCTGGGAGCAGAAGCATCTTGAAGAGAGCATGATGCGTCAATTTGCCATGGATGCCGCTGCTACTGCTGCAGCTCAGAGGTGAGTCGAAGCAAGTCATAGAAGCCCTGCCTAAATGAACAGGAAATTGGAATTAATTTGAGATAAAGCTTGTATAAATGCTTGTATAACTGTATTGCTCTGTTCAGGGATACAACAATCATCAACCATTCACCTCGCCATTCACCCAATAGCAGCTTCAATGAGGACCTGCCGTCCCCTAACCACAGACATCAGGAGATGGAAAACCGGTATGTCCACTATTACATTCTCTAAAAGTCAATCAAAATCTTTTTACAAAATTTCCAGTAGTCTCCATGTGTTGTATCTCAAAGAAGTCTGTTTAATCAGGATTCGGGGGCTTTATGCTCAACTTTTGGAGAAGGATGCCATTATAAAGGTCATGCAGCAGAGGTCACGACGGGAGCAAGACCGACCTGAGTCGCAAGGCCTACGACCTGCTCGATCTGTTCCCTCCATCAGCGTGGTTGCCACAGCTAGCAGCACCCGAGCCATAGGTGAGCATAGTAGCCATAACCAGTTGTTTCCAATCCTGTAGAGTTTAGCTACAACCTACCTGCCTGAAAGTTTCTAGCAATCCTGAAAACCTTCATTAGATGGTTCAAGTGTGTTTAATTAGGGTTGCAGCTAAACTCTGCTGGACACTGACCCTCCAGGAGCAGGATTAGACACCCCTGCTGTATGTCTGTAACATATGAGGACCAAAAATTACATGCACTTTCAACTGGACAACTGGCAGCTTCTTTACTTGGCGTCTATGTAATGTCGCCAAGAAAGAATGTGCCAACCGAAATAAAATGTGTGCGGCGACTAGCCGGTGTTCTTGAAATAGTCTACATCTTGTGAAACGGAATGCATTTTGCTGTTCTCTAGAATAGATCCTCCAGAATAGTAAAGGGTGTTTACAGGATGGGAAATGTTTGCGTGGTGGAATGGCTATGTTTGAACCGGTAATTAAACTGCTCCCTTTTCCATCTGCAATTTTAGGGAAGAGCCTCTCGGATGACCAGACGGCAGCTGCGTCATTGCCCCCATTGCCCCATGCGCTAGCCAAAACCCAGTGTCGAGACCGCAGCACCCAGTGTGAAGAACCTTCAGCTGAGACCAGGCCTAAAGCAGAACCTGCTCCACAATCTTCCATTGCTCCCAGTCCTGGTGTGTAAACTCGTGCATAAACCCATCTTTTCTTGTCACATACTGTATTAAGTATTTCTGGAGTAGTTTGATTTTGATTAGTTCTGTTGATTTGACACACTGTGTAATAATTCTAAAATGTAGTATCAGGTGACAAAGACCATGCTTAGCAGTTAGAACTTCTGTAATGATGGTGCATACTTGCCCTTTTGAACCAGGGTGGTTAAAGAGTAACCTGAGCACCACGTCAAAGCAGCGATTGGGGAGTGAACACATACAAAACTAAGTTTTGTAAAACCTCCCGCCTTGTTTGCTCTCCAGGCATTAGCCAACAAAGCTGAAGATCTTGTATTTCATTGCAGATTCGACTGCTCTCCACACAAACCAGATCAACAGTGCTGTTGAAAGCGACATGGTAGAGATTCTCATCTGAGATGAAAGTGTGTTCAGCTCGATGCTGCCTGCGGTTCTTACACAGAAGATTCTCATCGGATGTCCATCTGAGGACAAACCACATCAAGAGAATGCTGTGCTTGCTATGAGAAGGAGCTCGCCATTGAAGCATCAGACAGAGAGAAGAAATAATAGTGGGAGTAATCTAAAACTGATCCTTGGTGGAGGAGAGCTGAGCTCTCCTGGCAGTTCCTCAACATGTTAAAGGACCATGTTCATTCTCAGCTGGTGGCTCTCAACCTGAATGGTGAGATGTATGGTCTGAATGTTAGGCACTTGGACAGTACTTTACAGAGCTCCAAAAAGCTACCACGAGACATCTTAAGTGCTTATAAACACATTGTATACGTTCTTTTGTATTTATGAGTATTGGTGTTAACTGTGTGACAGAATGGAGAAATAGGAAGAAATATCCCACTCTTGTGAAATGTTTGTTTCTGCATTTGCTTTTCGTTTGAGGAACAACCAAGGGCAGTGTTGTTTTTGTTTTTATAACCAACTAAGTATAACGACCCATGTAAGACTATATCCCACATTCCTAGATAAAAGCACAGACAAATATATCTCTAAATGTATGTGCGCCATGTATAGTAGATATACCATCGCAACTACTTTTCTATCTTTTCAAGAAATATCAAGAAAATAATAGTTTGGATTGTAGGAGGCCAAATACAGTTTGAACCTGGAGGCCTGGGATTAGACAATTTAACCAGAATAGTTGGGTAAATACCTTCACTAGCACTCCCTTTGACTAAATTATCATTACAGTTGGCGTTCTTACGATAACTCACTTGACAGCAGGCGCTTCTCACTCCCAGATTTAAGTAGAGGAATGGGAAGCCTCCTTTTGGGGACAGTGGATATGTACATGCTTTTTTAGTGACACTTAGGGAAGTGTTACCCTTAGGAGGGACAGGGGACTGATGTATCAGATGCCATATTATTATTATTTTGTGCCCAGAACTGCAACCACCACGCTTGCCACTCCCTCACAGACAAGCTGGAGCTAATCTTCCCACATTCCTCCTTGGCGGAATGCCCTGCTCCGAGGAAAAATGCTATCTGCATTCTGACCTTTGGCCTTGTTCAAAACGGCTGGCATTTAGACTACCATCCTCTTTTTGGGTCTGTTTATTTGTGCAGTGCTGCAGTAGCTGGTTCTACTGTAAGCATTTAACGCTAGTTTGATTTTTGTGACTCAAAGGTTCTCCAATGTAGCGACTGTGACTAGCCTTGATTTCTGAAATGGAGACTTTTCTGTCTGTTTCCAATCAAGACTATACATGCATTATGGTGGGATAACGATATAAAAAGTTACCGTGAAAACAAACAGTCTTATCTATGTGGGTAATAAGTATCATAACATGTTAATTTAATCTTTCTCGCTATCATTAAATGCTACTTTTATTTTCCTACTGGCTTTGATACAACGTACTTGCTGGTCAATGCTTTGTAGTGGAGTCATGCTTATTTTGTTCATTACTTGGACTGTTTACGGAAAGGGCTGTTTTGAAACAAGATAATTTAATATATTTTGTGTATTATTTTAATATTTGGTATTTAGTAATGTGGACATGCCAAAGATTTGCATTACGATTAAGTTATATAATAAAATGATCATTAGCGACGTGAAATGTAGATACGCAGTTCAAACTGGTTGACCCATATTTGGATGTTGCTGTGAACTTCAAGAATGGGGAATTGTTTTGTATGTCATTTAACATTTCAGTAATTTGAATAAAATTTTAATATATATCTTTACAAAGACCGTGTGTCGGCTGGTTTGTGTCTTAATGGAAAATTTGTTTAGAGGGAGGTATGAGTAGTGTGTCCTCCGAAGAGGTTTCACATGTGCAAGTCTACACAAGCTGCTCATGTCAGTGCCCCTTCTTTGGCATGAATGACATCTTTCTTTCAGAGCACAAGGGAGCCTTATTCACAACAGCAAAACAATTCTGCCACCTGCTTCACTGTTGGCAAGCAGTCTTCATGAAGAGAGGCCACATTCCAGCTTTGCTCTCAAAGCCGCAAAAAGAACATTCCTCTCATCAATCCGTGCAAATGTTAAAATTGGAAGACGTGGAAAAAATGTGCAACACAGACCAAACTGCTATAAATACATAATGAAAGCACAATGATTAACCAAATGCTTAGAATTCAATAATGGAAGTAACCAGTAGCCTACTGATTTGGGAATTTGCATAGACATCATTTTAGCCTCGGTGAGCTCGCTTTCAACTTGAGAGGTGCATCCAACATTGCTTACTGAGTAGGTACTACGTTTGACGTGAAACATGCTTCTCTGCTATTCACAACTCCACTCTAATGGCATCAGATGTGCTCTTTAGAATCTCGGTGGAAGTAGTAGGTCATCTCGGTATTTTCACCTTCTGTTTTGATTACTATGAATTCAGACATGGTACTTTTTCATATTCTGTTTTTCACCTACTAGATAGTAGGAAAATGGACATATTCGGATGCAGGGTAGGTCATTAAACTGCCTTAGGCAAACTAGAGCTAACCAGACAAGGAAGGGTCTAAACAGTTTGGAACGCTTTGCAAGTCAAATTGATTCAAAGCTTCATAGCTCAACATCAAGAGGAATTTGCCCCCTGGTAGAGTAAAACATGTTAAAGCATTCCATTCCAAATGGGGAAGGAGAGAGATGTCTGACATGTCAGATAAGCAGTAGAGCTGAAATGCTGTTCTTTTTTTTCAGCACCCAGAGGAAAATTCTATACCTCAGATTTTGATCTTTCATAACTCATGAGGCGTAGTGGAATTCTCATTTCAGTTACATATCTTTAAATGATTAGTTTTGTCTCGGATCTTTCTCCTAAAAAAAAAAATGTATGTGGAGAAATAAAAACAGGCAAATGAGAATGCTGATAAAAATGAAAGAGTATAGCAATATTAAACAGTTAAGTTACTAATACAGCTAGACAATTTAATGAGAATTTTTCATACTGAAAACTTGCAGACTTAAATCTCAACACAGTTTCAGACAATATCGCAAGGTTTCTCAACTATCACCCTTCATGGTCGTGCGGAATGTAGGACGTACCTGCCTGTAATTTTCTAGCAATCATGAGGACCTTTATTAGCTTGTTCAGGTGTGTTTGATCAGGGTTGGAGTTAAACTCCAGGATCTCCAGAGCCAGAGAGAGATGAGAAACCATGCATCGTTTAGATTTATGCTTATTCACCTCAACAAAACCTCAAGAGCAGGATTCCTCAAATCTGACACTGCTCTGCAAAGTTTTTCCCCAACTCTAATCAAAGACACCCGAGCAAGCTAATCAAGATCTTCAGAGTAACTTGAAAAGTACAGGTAGGTGATTTTGATCAGGGTTTGAACTTTTGAACTTCAGGAACATTTTGAGATACCGGAGCTTCATGCAGAAGTCTCTCTTTTCATATTTAATCTCTTTGCGAGTGGTTTGTATGACCTATATGAAAAATGTGCCTGGTAAATTTTCATTCTACCTTCTTTCCTCCCTGTTCTGTCAGCAGCATTAATTTCTTAAGAACTTTTACTCCCAAGTTCTGTTCATCTGCTATATTTTTTAAATAGTTTTCTAAAGAATGCAGACAAATGATTCATTGTATAAGAACAGCCCTTTTGCTGTTGATTCCAGCCTGCCAACTCAATGCATTAATGTTTCAGGATAAAATACTTTGTAGTAGCCTATGCATTAATACGATGTAAAATGTGATTACTTAAAAGCTGCAGGATACTAACAGTGTTAAATAAGTCCACTGAGAAGAGGACTGTGTGTGTTCTTCAGTGGGTTTCTGTTTTCAGGATAAATATTTTGCCTCACATGCCTCCCTCAGTAGGTGTGAGCTGGCATTCTTTAAATGCTTTGCGAGATATCTGGCCGATGAGTTTACTTGTGACAGATCAGTGTGACTTTTCTCAGCTGAAGGAGTACAGACGCAATGAATGCTCCTGCTGGAATGTCTCACTCCTCAGGGGGCTCCAGTACTTCAAGGTCAACCAATGGTCTGGTGTGTAAGCAGTCACCTCCTTTCACTACCAGAACCATCACTGTCCTTGCGCAACAGCAGGTTGCTGGGCTTATAAATAATTTGTATACCACTGTGTCTTTATGTAACTGAGAGCTTTTCTTGTCTCATTTGAACAGTCTTGTTAATTTCTGGTGTTCTGTCTTGGTGAGAGGTCAGATTGGTGGACTAAGAGCTTCAACTTAGTGTGCATACTAAGATCTCACGCTGTTCCATGGGGAATGTCATTCTTGGCATTTCAGAGCCCATTCTAGAAACATCTACAATTTGAAAATGTAAAAGCCTTGAAGATATCTGCTGTTTCTTCAGATGAACATGTAGTGCAATCCTATGATGTTTTTCACCTATATGAAAATTAAATTTTTTATAATTTACTTATGGAATTACCTTCTTTCTTCTGTGAAACATATTTAAAGAAATATCTTGTTTATCCATACACTGAAAGTCAGTAGGCTCCAACATTTGTTTAGTTCCAAACGTTGTTCAAAATATCTTCTTTTGTATCCCGCAGAAGAACAAAATTCATTCATGCATTCTCTTTACATGATTAAGTATGATGACCATCATGAAAAATGGTTCCCATCAGTGTTCAGAATAGTTTTTTTCCAGTGATGGCCTCACTGACTCAGCAAATGAAAAGCACATTGTTAATACTGGCCTTTACAGATATTCCAAAGACCTTAGTAATTTGTTCTTGGTCAAGGACCTTAGTAACACATACATAGAAAAACAATGAAATAAGTCAAATGTTGTGTTTTCCTTCAGTTCCCAAGGAGACTCGCTGAGATTCCAAAACCTCCAGGAGTGTGGATGGAATAAATCTCCCTCACCAACTCTTTCCCCTTTCCTCTCCAAAAAAGGTTACGGCCGTCTAATTTTAAAGGCATCCTATTACGCCTCTTTTACAAGATATAATATAAGTCTCAGGTGACCCCAGAACATGTCTGTGAAGTTTCAGCTCATAATACCCCACAGGTAATTTATGATATACTACCAATCTGCAACAGAGCTAAAGATTTTGTTTGGTGCACTTTGCTTGCTGCGACTCTCTTATTGGTGGAATTTATATACAGCATCATGGGTATAGTTTTTCTCAAAAAAAGAAATCTCAAAAAAGTCATGAAAATCAAGAAAAAGGTCAATATTTTTTGTCACTCATTTCAGAAAATGAAATCCATCTATTATACAGATTTATTACACATAGAGTGAAATATTTCAAGCCTTTATTTCTTAACATTTTGATATTACATTTTGATGATTATGGCTTACAGACAATGAAAACCCAAAATTTGGCATCTCAGAAAATTAGAATATTACATAAGATAATAAAAAAGGATATATTAAAAAGAAATGTCAGGCTTCTGAAAAGTATGTTAATTTATATGCACTCAATACTTGGTTGGGCCTCCTTTTGCATGAATTACTGCATCAATTATCTGAAAAGAGGACTTTGGATCACTGAGCAACAGTCCAGTTCTTTTTCTCCTTAGCCCAGGTAAGATGCTTCTGACGATGTTTCTGTTTCAGAAGTGGCTACGTAGCCCTTTTCCTGAAGATGTCTTAGCATGGTGACTCTTGACTCCAGCTTCAGTTCATTCCTTGTGAAGCTCTCCCAAGTGTTTGAATCAGTTTAGCTTGACAGTATTCGCAAGCTTTTGGTCATCCCTGTTGCTTGTGCACATTTTCCTACCCAATTTCTTCCTTCCAGTCAACTTTGCATTTAATATGGTTTGATACAGCACTCCTTGAACAGCCACCACTTTCAGTAATGACCCTCTGTGACTTATCCTCTTTGTGGAGGGTGTCAATGATCGTCTTCTGGACCATTGCCAAGTCAGAAGTGTTCCCCATTATTGTGGTTTCAAAGAACAAGAAATATCTGGAATTTATACTGTATGGATGGTCATTTATTGAAACTCAAATGTAAATATTCTACTATTTTGATATACTTATTTTTGACTTTCAGGAGCTGTAAGCTCTAATCATCAAAATTAAAACAAAAAAACTTTGGAAGTTTTACTCTACATGTAATGAATCTAAAATATATGAAAGTTTCACTTTTTGAAATGCGTTAGAAGACAAAATTAACTTTTTCACCATATTCAAATTTTTTGAGATGTGTCTGTAGAATTGGTCAACAACCAATTGGTTATGTCTGTGAAAGTAAACAGCAGCGTTAGATCTGCGAAAAGGTGGAAACAACACAGTACTAATGCAACTCAACCAGGCCTACCCAGACCTTATGTTTTTTTAAGAATGCTTTGGGCAGGAATTATTTAAATTCAGGATATGGTGACATGTATCTTCCTGGAAGAAAACTCAGGACTATAATTTAAGCATTTGAGGGAGTTCAAAAACTGTTTTTACTGATACAGAATAACGTACTCTGTTACTATCGTAACCTTGGTTCCCTGAGATATGGGAATGAGTACTGCGTCGAGATGTCAACGTTAGTATGGGAACCAGTCCAATCACGCCATGCTATGACTTGGAACGACTCGAAACCAAGACTCACGTGGGATTAGGCCCAGGGGAGTCAATAGAATACACCAAGCACAGGGTGAGCCTTGAGGGTCATCCTTGGCCTGGGTGTGGTCCCGAAGTAACACCTGGCATCCATATAGTTATGGACAGACCAAGCAAAAATGGGCTTGAACAATGTTGGTCAAGTGAACCCGAAAGATTGCTACTTAAGCAGAAAGGACTCTTCCCGCCTTGCAGGCTGGAACATCCAGGTTGTAAAGCATTGCAAATGTGGACGACGAGGACCAGCCAGCCGCCTCACAAATGCCTGAAATGGACACCCCACTGGACCCAAGACGAGGTGATGCCTCTGGTGGAATGGGCTCTGACTCCGATGGGGCACTGCAACCCCGAGGAGAAGTATGCTAATGTGATAGCATTAACTAACCACCTAGAAATTCTCTGCTTCGTAACAGGGCCACCTCTAGCGTGGTTACCGAAGCAAACAAAAAGCTGTTCTGACTTTCTGTACGAGGCAGAACGCTCAATGTATATTCTCAGGGCCCTGACAGGGCAGATTAGGGACTCCTGGCTGCCCGTCGGGGAAAGCGTTATGACCTGGGCTCTGAATGGAGTGGAGAGCATCTTAGGTACATAACCCAGCCTTGGTTTCAGGACGACCTTGGAGTCATTAGGTCCAAAATCCAGGCAAACAGGGTTGACGAAAAGGGCCTGCAGGTCTCCTACTCGCTTGACCGACGCCAGTGCTAACAGTAGGGCGGCTTTCAACGAGAGTATTCTGAGGCTCGAGGATTGCAATGGTTTAAATGGGGGCCCTTCTAGGTGGAACTGTACAAGACGCGGGGATTCATTCTCCTGGCGCATCATAAAAATTGAGTAACCGTACTATCTCTGCCCACCGATTGGCCAGCAATAGGGGCATGGAAAGCAGCAATGGCTGCCGCGTAAACTTTGATGGGGGATGAGGAATGCTGTTTATTCAGCATCTCCTGCAGAAATGAAAGAACCACTGACACATCGGAGGTGACTGGATCTAAAGTCGCGCTCTTGACACCAAGTTGAGAAAATTGACTATTTCAGAGCGTAGAGGCATCTGGTAGATGGGGCTCTAGCTTCTGCCATAGTGTTTAGGACACACTCTGGGAGGACGAAAGGCTCCCGTCGAGCGGCCACACATGCAGGGCCGTAGATGCTATTGCGTTCCATTCGCTTGAGAGAGGAGGTCTCAAGGGGATCAGCCATGGGGCTGTTTTCAGCAGCTGGAATAACTCAGACACCAACGGTTGGTTCCTCCAGAGGGGGTATTAGAATCAGCTTATGCCGTTGTTCCCTGGCTCGCCTCAGCAGAGCGACTGGGGGGAAAGCAGAGCGGAAGGCTGGGCCATTCGTGGGTCAGGGCATCCGTGCTCCTTGTAAAAAAGATTGGGCAATGAGAGTTGTCTTCCGAGGCGAAGAGGTCTACTCGAGCTCTGCCAAAGACAATGTTCCTTGAAAACATGTCTGCTCCTTGGTTAATTTTGCCCGACACATGCATCGCCTTCAGTGAGCGCATATTGCTCTGAGCCCACACAAGAAGGTCATTCGCCAGCGTACAGAGTCGCTTCAAGACAAGGCAGCTCCGGTAATTTATGTATGACACCACGGACCTGCTGTCTGAGCGTATTAGCACATGGTGTCTCTGAATGTCCGGCGGGAAGAATTGACAGGCCTGACATACTGATAGCATTTCTAGGCAGTTGATGTGCAGGCCCGACTCCTCTTCGGACCACAGGCCGAAGGTCGGTTTGCCCTCGCATAGCACTCCCCATCCCTTGTTGGAAGTATCTGTCGTGACAACCTTCCTTCTGTGCGCCGTGTCTAGGATTATGCCTCGCTTTAGCCAGAAGGGGTCCCTCCAACGGGCCAGGGCTGATACACAGGCCCGAGTCACCGTTACGTGGTGGCATCCGTCACACCAAGCCACGGATTGAACCCTCTGCTTCAGCCAGAACTGGATGAGTCGCATGTGAAGCAGACCCAACTGAAGTACCGGTGAAGCTGCTGCCATAAGGCCCAGCATTCTCTGGAAAGCTTTGAGGGGGCAGACGGTACCTTCCTTGAAGGAGGTCACAGTCGATAACTGTGCCCAGGAATGAAAATCGCATGACAAGAGGTTTAAACGGTTGTAAAGACTGGCTGCATAAGGGCAGGACGCTTATGGTAGGCCGAAAAATACTTTTGCTCTCTTTTTGAAAATGTATGTGTTATATTTTGTCCACTATCAAAGAGGTCGGACACATGGGCGCTAAAGTGGGCCCGTGGGGAACCAAAACGAATTTTCCTCTGCACCCATCGCTAAGCGGGTGGCAAGAGGCAAAATAGAGGCTGCTTGCGGTGGTCCAGCGGTAACAGCGGTAACGAGACTCGGGCCCCTCCTCTTTCTTCCTAGCTGTCCAGGAGGATTTCTGAGGTGCCGGATCCAAGGCGATCTTGGGCGGGGTCCTGGCGCTTCGGGAAGGGGTAGCATTGTGCAGAGCATGAGCGCTCTCTATCTCGCCGACCTTCAGGAGGTTGGGGCTCCAGAGCGGTTGTCGTTGGTTTAGCTATCTGCTGAGTCGGCGCAGGTCTGGGGCGACTGGAAGCAGAGGAAGAGCTGGTGTGAGGCAAATTCTAATCTCTGTCACTGTGACTCTATTCTAAAGATAGTCTAATCATGATTTGTTATTGTCGCCTCCAGTCTAGAGAACATCCACTGACTTATATCAAGAGCTCTACAGGAAGGTCAGACATAGAGCCTGATGGATGCCGGACTGATGAAAGTGTTCAAATTACCTGGCAGAAGACTCAGATTGAAACTCTCGCAATGGGAGCAGTCAGTCCCGTTGAGCGCAATGTCAGCGTGGGATTTCCCCAAGCATGACACACTCAGCATGAGTGTCATCCGTGTGCAGGGGAGACATGCACGTCTTACAATGACGGTGCGGCATTTGCAGCAACGCCTAGGAAATTTTCTCTTTTGTGAGGCTCTTTGGATCGACGCCGGATGGTTGCAGGGGATGACCGAGTCTTCAAGCTGGTCGCTGCGAGGTCCTAATGCGGCTGCTTGAGGCGTTTCAACGCGAATCCTGGCATCAGCGAAAAGAGTCAGCGAAGAAGGCAGTTCATCACTGAAGAGAAGAAATCTGAGATGCAGTGGCAAGCAGCGGATTATATAGACAGACGCCCCTCCCATTTTGGCGAGCTATGGAGGGCTGCATAGCCATTGGCTCGCTCGCCACCGCCGTGCATTGGTTTGTTTCTGTTACCTTACATGAACCAATCACGTGCAGTTATAACTGCGTGATTGAAATAGGATTCAGTTGAAGAGGAAAAAGTTTTTTCCCATACTAACATCGTTATCTCGACACAGTACGAGTGAAATATCGAAAGGGAACTCCCTTTTGGAATTTGTGCTTTGTAATTTTGTACATATTTGCATGCACAAACAGTAACATTATCCACTAAAGGAAGTTGAAAGTGCAAAAAAAGCATAATAGTACCCCCCATAAATGATCTTTAATGATGGAAAATACCTTCTTATTTTGCTGAGTATTTTTGGCAACTATTTGAAGTCCATCTACATTGAATCACAAATAATATAAATACCATGTAAAATCATTTCAATTTAAATACAGTTGAACAATCGAAACGAAGAGAGTGTAAAATACATCCAAATAAAGTGAGATTAGAAATCAAACTAAATAACAGTATGTTTTATCTGCCTTGAAAACAATTAGGCGCTTTTTACTAACCCGACTGCACAAAAGAGCTCCACCAATGGAGGGTGTGGTGTTACTGAGTCAGGACAATCTTTTCAGACAGATGCATCTCTGTATTTAAAAAGTGAGTGCTGAAGGTGGAGCAACAGGAAGTGAACAGGCTTCATCTTCATGTCATAGGGATCTGACACCCAGCTGTTTTGTCATGTTTTATGCAATGTTCAGCTCAGAATCTTATTAATCACAGTGAGGTCTATTAGGGTGAGGTAAGTTTCTGTGCAATCAGCTGTGATTAAAAATCTTTAAATATTAGGTTAAACAAAAGAAAGTGAAATTACTTATTAGTCAAATTATGAACATTTAAACCTCAAAGAATAAAATAAAATGAATAAATTATATAAATACTTAATAATTTTGGTTTAACTTAAATCAACACCACCTCAAATATAGTATTGTTAAAAAATGATGAAAATGACGTTAATAAAACCATTTTTGGATTAAATTTCAGACTCCGTTGGAAATTTTCACCGTTAGTCTTTTATGTAAACCCCTAACAATATTTTCATATTGCACAGCTTTATTAGAAATGGTGCACAATATTATCATTACTCAAGTGATGTTTACCTTGATTTAGTCTTCTTTTTTATTTAGTCTTCTCCACACATTGTTTTGCAGACCTCCAGCATGTTCTTTAATGACAGGTTGACAAAGACAAGGCCTTATGTAAGATGAAATAAAGACTAGATGAGGCAAATTCTAATCTCTGTCACTGTGACTCTATTCTAAAGATAGTCTAATCATGATTTGTTATTGTGCCTCCAGTCTAGAGAACATCCACTGACTTATATCAAGAGCTCTACAGGAAGGTCAGACATGCCTGATGGATGCCGGACTGATGAAGTGTTCAAATTACCTGGCAGAAAACTCAGAACGACTGTTGCAGCATTACAAATATGAATTAGTCATCATGAAGCGTGCGTCACCTGTATTTACGCCCATGTCTGTATGTTATGAAGTGGCTTGTGAAATAGCAATCGGTTTTCAAATGTTTTCATGTTTGTCAGAAACCTCTTCAGAATTCCATGCTTTCACTGAAATATGTTTCTTCAAAGATACGGTTTGATTTACCCAGCATGTGATGACCCCCCCAGTAACAGCATACCATGTTAACCCAGATAAGGTCCTTGCACTGCTATGTAATGCATGCTGGAGACAGGAATGTTCACTATGCTGTTTCACAAGAGCTCAATCACAGTCACACACTGACATTTGAGGATGGACAGTGTCACTTATTTAGTAGCGCACATGCTCTCGCCTCATGTTTGCACAAGGCATTGAGAGAAAATGTGGAGAAATGGCTGTTTCTAGCCCTCTCAGCTTAACCTCACATACACATTACTAGATGCCACGTGCACATGAGTTGGATGGATATTTATGTCTTGTTGCCAATTTGCTGCATATGAGTGAGCCACAGAAGAATCCGGAATGCTCTGCTGCTGAAAAAATAAGTGTCCAGGGTCTGTCGAATGTGAATTACTACACACAACAAACTATTTAGGCAATTTCTGTATAAGTATAAATATCATCTACCCTTTTAAACTTGTAAATAAACTGCTGTTTGTACCTTTTATTTTGGTACTTAAATACAGCCAGCAAAAGTTGGGCAAAAGACAATGTCTGGCATCCATCACCCCCCTTTCTATTTTGCAGCAGCTTTAATGTAAATGTAAACACATTCATGGAAAAATTCAGAGATTACACACTGGTGGGATGTAGTACAGTGACTAAGTCAATGCTCCAATTGTATGATTAAAAACTAAATGATACGATACAATTTCTTAGATTAAGAAAAGGAGATTCCATTGATCCAAATATAGTTCCAACAAATGCCTGAGCTTTTGCAAGAAGCTCCTTATTAGATTGACAGAAATAGCCTCACTCTCATCCAGGAAAACAGTTTTGACTCATGAGAGCACATTTGTTGCCATCCTGGGTATCCTGTGATGTAATGCCCCATATGTGAGCTAGTAACATGAAACTAAAGCCATGGGATTGTTATCCATGCAACTAGGACTTTCCAGGTCTAAAACAGTCTGTTATCCCAAACCCTGTCCTGGGCATTTGCTTATGCAGGTTTTATTACCTATTTCTAAGGAGGATAAAATAACATGACACTAACATAAGGTATTGCTTCAGCCCCAGACAAATATATCAAGATATTATAGCATGATCATTTCAGAGGGGGCAAACAGCTTCAACAGCAGAGTAAAAAGTTAAATTGTTAAATTGTTAAACTGTTAAATTGTGTGGTAAATTTCACAAAAATATGGAGAATAATTATGTATTTTAAAATGTGTTGATAGGGTTCTATAGGTCTGTAAACGTAACAGATAATGTCCTGGCAGAAAATTACCAATACCTAAAATAGTATCCAAGTAGTAGTCAAAGAGTTTAACGGAGCACTCTTGATAGTTTAGACCAGGGATCCTCAAATCTGGACCATTCCTGCAGAGTTTAGCTTTAACCCTAATCAAACACACCTGAGCATGCTAATCAGAGTCTTCAAGATCATTAGAAAATCACAGGTAGGTGATTTTGATCGGTTGAGCTAAACCCTGCAGCAGATTGGACCTTCAGGGAAAGATTTGAGGAACCCTGGTTTAGACCATAACCCCTTTTGTTGGAAGAATTGATGCCAAAATCAGACTTCATTACAAACAACATATCAGCACAAGACTCTGCTGCGCATAAAAATATATGATTGGGGGGAAAAACATATAACAGTTGTGTTTATTTTTTTTATATCCTTATGAGGAACAGTGAATAATTTCAAGAAAATCAAATACAAGTGTAGAGTGTGTGATGCTGTTTGTCAGCCTTAAGCTCGGTTGCACCTCTATTTTCAGGAATTAAATAAACTGAGAATGACAATGACTTCATTCTGAAAATCTGTAGGAATTTTTCTGGATTTGGGCCAGACAGGAAACCTGATTTTTTTTCCAAATTTCCATCACCAATCAACTTGAGATGTTTTTGGAACATTGAACGTTGCTACTATACCGCTGACACTCCAAGTTCAGGAAATATAGAGGTTAATCAAAATAGAGATGAATTTTATGGAGTAGCTAAATCTAAAATAAAATGTCTTTCAATGAGTTTTAGTAATTGCAAAATATGCAATGCTTTATGTAACTTGTAAGGCAGAAAGCCATTAATTTTCCTTGTTTTGACATTTTTACGGTAACTAAATAAATAGTGAAATGTCACTATTTATTATTTACTATTGCATTTTAATGACTGTACAAATTGCTATATTGTTTACTTCTGCAGGATTTGAACTGCTGAGTACTTTTAATAAAATTGTGGACATATACAGGATATAAATAGGGTATATGGATCTAAAGGAATTTGATGTTTGTAGGTGTTGAAATGTAGCGCTGAGTAATGTTTGATTATTCAGTATATTTGTGCCATCTGGTGGACAGCATAAAATACCACAAAATAAAAATATGGGCCTTAAAATGGGGGCTAGTCTGTACCTCTGCTATAGAAGTTATATGTGCCACTTGCACTTTATTTATCATATTTTGTAACGCCATTTGTTTTTAGAATATGTATTATGACACTTTGAAATGTTTAATGCCCCATTGAATGAAATTCTCACTCAGACAAGTTTGTTGGCTTGGAGCAGCTGTCTTTTGTATAGTTAAAGTGCAAAAAAACATTTGATGGTAAACTTTGTTTTAGGACTTCTATAATAATGTGTCAGTTGACCATGGAAATAAAAGGACACTCACGCACAGTGCTTAGATTTCCTGATTTTATTTGTACCAAACAACTTAGCTCTCTTTCCTGTGTTCTTAAAAGCCCATCATTTAACTCATAAGTAAACAGGTTAGAAAACTCACACATAAGCTACACATTCACTTAATCTAATGTTGAAATATTTCATTTTGCAAAAATGTAATAAATTGCACTTTTTTGTTTTTATTTTTACAGTCAGTAGAATTTGAGGTGTTTTTGCCTGTCACTCATTTCGTGCTTCAAGCAGTCGATATATGTGACCATGGACCACAAAACCAGTCATACGAGTATTTTTTTTTTTACAACTGAATAAATAATGTTTCCATCGATGTGTAGTTTGTTTGGATAGGACAATATTTAACTGAGATACAACTATTTTAAAATCTGGAATCTGAGGGTATAAAAACAAAAAGAAAAAAAATGCCTTTAAAGTTGTCAAAATAAAGTCATTAGCAATGCATATTACTAATCAAAAATTAAGTTTTGACATATTTACGGTAGTAAATTTACTAAATATCTTCATGGAACATGATCTTTACTTAATATCTTAATTATTTTGGTATAAAAAGATAATTTTGACCTATACAATGTATTTTAGTTTTTTACTACAAATATACACTTGCTACTTATGACTGGTTTTGTGGGCCAGGGTCACATATGGGAAGCAGTGAACATTAGCTTGTCAGTTTGTGCAAGAACACTATTTTGCTACTGTTGCTTTGACTGAGTTTGCTGTTTGTGTTTGCTAACGTTAAATTGTTTGTGAATGCAAAAACAAAATGGCAGCACATTAATTTATAATTAAATACATACACAAACATATCACATACATATTATTGTATTTATAGTATTATTATAAGCAAATTCAAAATAGGAGAGAATCACATGACTTACTACAACCCGAAAAGGAATGTCTTAGAGAGAATCTGTCAGAAGTAAAGATGGGCAGAGGCTCTCCAATCTGTGTAAAAGAGTGCGTACAAATATTTTGAAATACTTTAAAAACAATGTTCCTCAACGTCAAATTTCAAAAGGCCTTGCAAATCTCATCATCTACAGTGCATACCATCATCAAAAGATTCAGAGAAAGTGGAGAAATCTCTGTGCATAAGGGACAAGGCCGAAGACCTTTGTTGGATGCCCGGGGTCTGCGATGCCAACTAAAGACCTATCATGGAAAAAGGAAGCCATATGTGAACATGATCCAGAAGCGCCGTCGTGTCCTGTGGATTTGAAAATGGATTGTTTCAAAGTGGAAAAGTGTTCTATGGTCAGACGAGTCCAAATTTGACATTTTTGTTGGAAATCACAGACGCTGTGTCCTCTGGGCTAAAGAGGAGGGAGACCTTCCAGCATGTCATCAGCGTTCAGTTCAAAAGCCAGCATCTCTGATGGTATGGGGGTGTATAGGTGCTTATGGTATGGGCAGCTTGCATGTTTTGTAAGGTACTATGAATGCTGAAAGGTATATAAAGGTTTTAGAGCAACATATGCCCTCCCCAAAGCATGGCTTTGTAGTAGAAGAGTCCTGGTGCTGAATTGGCTCTGTACAAGACTAAACATGCAAATCAGACATTTTGTACACTGGTATGATTTGTCAATAGCCTAAGCAAAAAGCAGTTGACATGCTGGGTTTCGATCGTGTGCAAGCAGTGCTTAAGTCAAGTAAGAGGAGTCACAGGGAATTACATGAGAACCACACCTTTAGAGTAATCAAAATACAAAAGAACTCTAAGCGTCAGTGATTGGAAACATGGCACTGTGTTAATTTATGATCAAGCAGTGCATGATCTGTTGTTTTCAGTTTCTCCGAGTGGCTTAGTTCACAAATGCTGCTCCATACAAGCTCAATCTCTGCAAGTGCTGTGATTGTGGTTTTCTTAACATGCACATGAACATGCACCAAGTATCAACTTCTCCAATTTGTAATTAGAATCGTTTAAAAAATATGTTGTCATAGCATGAAAATTATTAAGGTATTTTTTATGTTAGCCAACGTTTGAAAACTACAAAATTTCGACAGAATATGTGGTATGTAATTTTACTATTATGCAAAAAAAAAAAATCAAACTGCAATTACACCATAAACAGAAGTTCAGCATAAAAATCCTAAACAATACTCAGCAATGCCTCGATCAGACAAATAAATGTTGTTAGTTTAATAGAAGGTGCCATGCATTGCCATGCCATGAACAGGGTTTCTCAACTGGTTGTGGTTATGGCAATAGCCTACATCCCTTCTGTCACTTGAACACTGAATCTGTTGACAAATGTAAATAAATGTTTTAAAGTACTGGCAGGTAAAACATGTATATACATCCTATATTACCTGGATGCTTTTTGTAAGATGATGGGAGACATCCTACAAATAATTAGGATTTTGAGATCTCTCTTTTTATTTTTAATTTTTTTGCCTATAGGGCAGCAGAAAATTACAACTGGCTCAACTTAGTCTACTTTCCCCTGTGAAATTATACAGAAAAACAATGCAGTCTTTGTGCCCAATATGCTACTCATTGCATTATACACATAGCAAAACACTTTAACAGTTTCAAGACACAACAGATGGAAGATAAGAAAGATGTATTAACTTGAATATGTGAAGGTAGGGAATAAAGAGCCAGAGACTATAATACACATAAACCTTCAACAGCTTGTACACAAAAATAACATGCTTATAGTAATTTCTATAAACACAATCTATGGAGGTATATAAATAAACTAAACATAAATAGGCTGACTATTCCTATTGTTCTATTTTATTACCTTTGTGCAACATGATAATAAGATAAATGAAATTAATAAAATAAATAAAATGAATGAGAAATTAATGATTAGAGATAATTTGAATTATGGAATTAAAAATCAACTTGAGAGTCTTCAGTGAAATCTTCAGATTAAATTCCATTTAATATTTTAGCATTTCCCCAAACAACGTTTAATTTATTTATTTACTTACAAATTTAATTATGTATACTTATTTTCATATAACGTTAGAGGTATTTATTTATTGTTACCTTTCTCTGTTTCTACACACATTTGTTTTGAAAGACAAATGTACATGTATATATATTTTCTTAAACATCAAGAAAAATTAAGACTAAAACATAAGAGGGAAAAAACAACAACTTGGGGCTAATATCAACGTCCCTTTCTTTGGTCATATTGGGGTTTTATTTTGAAATCGTTTGCGCCGGTCCGCCATTTCGTACTTTTAAGTTGATGCAGTGTTCACACTATGGAGTGGGTGTAGCTTCAGAGAGAGAGAGACAACACACGGTAGTATTTACAATGTTTCTTATTATTTTCCTCATAGGTCTTATTTGTACTACATTTCCATTTTGTTGCCATGCAAGAACCCCATACTTCCTGCACTTTATAAACAGACTATAAACATGAGCTTTTGTCAACCAGTAATAACGCCTGTTTTGATGTGAACGTTAACATCTATTATGGTATCATACATAGCTTGTTGACTGTTTGTATGATTTACTCGTGCAGCCTGTTCCGTTTTAATGAAGTAAACATGAATGTACCAAAAGTGACAAGTATTGCCATCAGCTAACGTTAGTGCTTATCGCGCCTTAACAAGAATATTTGACGTGTTGGTGGATATTAACTTTTGGTAAAAGAGAGCGAATGGAGATTAATGTGTGATATGTGCAATGCATCGATCGCAGTTTGCTGTTGCTGTAGTTCGACCATGCGCTCTGTTTGCAAATAATCGCTGTGGTCCGTGTCTAAACAAGAACTATCATACATGTGCCATACTGAACTCTAGAACTGGCGTCTCAAACCCTAACGTTACTCATGAATGGGGCCACCATCGAGCATTATACATCCAGCCCTAGTTAGACGCATCATATGCATTCGAAATCTCTGGGGTTGCTTGAAAAGTACACAAGAGTAACGTTATAAACTCTGCTTCACAGTGGCTAGAAGCAGGATTTCACACGTCTGCTCTAAAGCACACTCTGCTGTCCAGTTCTATTTGAATTGGATATTTGTCCTTGCACTTTAGTACATGAAGATATTAAAACTGACTTTTTCTGACAGATAATACACACAAGATGAGTTCTCAGCAGTTTCCCAGAGCTGCACTGCCTCCTGGAGCTGGACCGGGTCTGACGTCTACTGACAGCAGCGTCCGAGGCACACAACCAGGTAATGTTAGGAAAGTTACAAAGTTCCTGTGGTTGAACTTGATACCATAGCAAAAGCAACTAAACTAAAAAACAACTAAAACGAACTAATGCTGTTTACCAAACCTTCTTGTTACAAGAAATCCATAGCATCATCAGTTACTATATTATTTATTTTCCGAAAGAATTGTGATAAATAAATAAGTAAAATAAATTAAGGTTTGTTGTTCTTGTTTGTAGGGCTGTTCAGTTTGGTCAGAATGCTGAGCTTGTATATCAATATGGCTATAAAATAATACATTATTATATAAAACTAAATGAGAAGTATTAATATTGTACAATTTCACTTTATAATATATATATATATATATATATATATATATTAATTATTTAATAATAATAATAATTGTATTTTACATTGCAACTGGAAAATTACAATAACAATATTTACCATTACTTATAAATAATGTGTTGCAGTAAGCAGTGAATACAGCAGCCGTGAAGTGGATCACTCTCAGGATCCTCCGCCTGGCATTAGCAGTGGCAGTGCAGGTGGCATTGCATCGTTCCGTGACGATAAGCAGGAAACGGTGGTGGTCAGGCCCTACCCACAGGTCCAAGCTCTAGGCCAGCCTCCTGCTCTGCCCCAGCATGTGCCTATCCAGCCCAGCCCTCCTGTAACTGTGGCCGCCCCATCAGTCCAGCTACTGCAGGGCCAGCAGTCCAGTTTCAGCGAGGGATCAGTGAAGGTAACGTCATTTCACTTTCTTTGCTCCTGTGATTTTGTTGAAAAATGATGTGCTTCTTTGAAATTATCAGTACCATGAAAATGTATTTTACATCAACTTCATTCTGACATTTTATTCAGAGAGATCGGGACAAAGCTAATTCTACTTATTAAATCACAATCCACATACATATTGTCACATGATATTGTGATATGAATTATGATCTATCGATCTATCTATACACACACACACACATTTACACACACTTTTTGGATACTTTAAATGCTAGTTGTGAATCACCTTAACTTTTAGGCAACTTGAACCCACAAATAATTTATTTTATTATATTTTTTGTAATTCTACAGGCCACCATGAAGTCTCTTATGCCCAGTCGTCTTATAGCACCGGCTCCGGCCACTAGCCAAGGTCATATACATGTTCCAGCCAAAGTGTCTGGACATATCACAGTTCCCCTTGAGAGCAGCATTGCTCCAGCCTCTATACCAGTGGCAACCGTCAGCGGTCAGCAGGTATGGGTATCACAACTATGAACTACTTGTGGACAGATTTCTTTAGATTACACACAGTGTGGTTATTGCAACAAACATTTTGCGATTAAATGATGTTTCTGCAGGGACAGAGTAACCTGCATCAACTAATGGCCACTAACATGCAGATCTTCAGGGGCAGTGCACCTGCGCTACAGATTGCATCTCCTGCTCCTCCCCACACTTTCACCTCCCATATGCCCAGAGGTCAGCAATTTAATTCATACAAAACTGATATTATTGCATAAAGGGATATTTCATCCAAAATTAAACTCTGTTCATCATTTACTCTCCCTCTTGTCGTTACAAACCTGTATAACTTTAGGGCCCTATGATTTCTGCGATGCAGAAAATGCGGACGGAATCGCAGAATCAAGTCATAAAAACTGAATTTACAGTTTAACGCGGAATGTGTCAAAGTTTGGATGAATTAATCAAAAGTTGGTCATTACACTTAAATCAAAGCGCGATATGGACTAGTATTTGTAAATATTACGCCGCAGAATTCAATTTAAATATGAATCCTGCATGTTCTGTGCGTCCTGTATGAATGGAGCAGACACACGCTTTGTTTACTGACATTACATTCACACTCAAGGACATAAATATATGAAGAATATCTCCAGAATTGTTCTGAGAGTTACTTCACGAGCATTTTACCATTTAAGTTGAGTAAAACTAGCATCAGTGCGTGTATATGATATGATGCTAGTTTTACTCAACTGGTAAAATGCTCATTTGCAAATGCTCATGCAACCCGTCAAAATAAAAGTTTGGTTTAACTTATTAAAGATATTGTGCCAGAAATAGTCTATATTACTATTATTTAGTAGAATGTGCGTACTACTACTACTGTTGAAAAATAATACAACTTTGTTTGTAAAGAAATAATCACAAAATATTTACATTTTAATAGTAAATACTCTTTATTTGCCACAAATGTAAATGTTTAATTTTCATTAATTCAATTATAAATTAAATCAATGTTGTATGCCTTCATCTGATAACCAGTGACATTTTAATACAGAACACAGAATTTCTGAGGGGAAAAAAAACTTTCGTAAGGCTGCTGTAAGAATAAGTAAAAAAAAATAGTATGCATTAAAATAATTAGACATGCTAAAACACAGAATTTGGTAACAATAAAACATAAGGTGAGAAAAAAATAAAACATTTAATACAGACCTAAACATGTCATTTTTGTTACACTTTTAATAAATTAATGTTAAATTGTATAAGTTTCATGATTTTAATTAATTAGACATGCTTTTTGATTAATAACATTTTATTTGACCATTAAAAAGTCCAGAAAAATGAAAACGAAAAAAAAAAACGGAATCCAGAAAAATGAAAACGGAAAAAACTGATTTTAGAAAAAAATAAAACGGAATTTGGGAAACAAAGAAACGGATTTCATAAGGCCCTATAACTTATTTTGTTGAATACAAAAGACATTTTAAGAAATTTTTATTTTTATTTTTTATCTAAAATGGAAGTCAAAGGTCTTTCACCAGTGAGAATTGAGGGAGAAGTTTACAGGAAATGTCAATTTTAGCCTTACAACCAGAGTTCGGTGCTTCTACACCCTTGTGATTCAGCTATTTCCTTCTGATTTTAGGCATAAATTATGGGTAGGGTTAGGTCTATGTTTTTGGACAATAATGTTGATCCAGGATCAACAATTTATTTTTATTTTTACAATATTTATTTGCACATTATTAATATTTTATGCTCAAAATTCATAAAATAAAATGTATTATTATTTTATGCAATACAGTTACTAAATATAAAACCTATTCAATTAACTCGCCATGAGAGAAAGAGAGAGTGAAGACACATTTACAGATCATAATTGTAAAATGAAAATTTACATGCTAGATATGCTAGTATTAAATTATGTGACTCCTTGTTTTTCTGTCAAAATTAATTTGGTTAATGTTGGAAAATTTCAGTTAACCCAACCTCTAGTTATATTATGTTGACTGTATTCTGTTTACAACAGGCTATTAATTTTTCTCCTATAGGTATAGCTTCTGTATGAACTGACTGTTTATTTAGTTGTTATTAGTGAATATTACTATATAGGCTAAAGCTGAGTTTGCATGTGCTTGTCATATTTTATGCAAAAGTTTAATGTACAATGATCAAAATGCATGACAAACAAGTATATGACCTGTTTTTCAACTGTAGTTAGCACTGAATTTGGCTTTTGGAATAACATTGTGCATTTACACACTGGATTTGTTACTTTTACAGTAGTTAGCTTGTAAATTTACATCCCTGTGCTGAATTGTATAAAAATGTCACAAGTAGCTTCGTGCTAAAATAGATTCCAAATGCTATTTTTGCACTTGTTTGATGCTATAAATGACACGCGTGATGCTTTGTGATGAAGGTGAATTTGTTGGTGTGTTTGTGTTTGCTTGACACGAACTGTAACCTACTGTAATAGTGTAAAATTTGTGCTTGTGTTTCAGGCGCAGCTGCTGCAGCTGTCATGTCCAGCACTAAAGGCCCTTCTGTTCTCAGATCAGCCGGAGGAGGAAACACAGGCCATAGCCAACCTGCAGCTGTGCAGCACATTATACATCAGCCTATTCAGGTGCAGAGGCTTAGCAACTTACTGATCACATACAGCTAGCCACAACAGTCTGCTCGGATCTAAACAGCACTTAAAGTAAATGTCATGTTTAGAGCCTTGACCTTTTTGACTTCAAGGCCCCCCATTGTCCACAAAATATTAATAAGGCCACTATGACTTTTCCAGTTGTTCATGATTTATTGGATAAGAATAAAAAAAAAAGTATATTTTTACTCCGAATTTCTGCCCAAAAAATGTTCAAGAGCTTGCTGTAACTACAAAAATATATGCTCATCATAAAAAAATGCTCATGGAATTTTGTGATTTTATTAGTTTACTTATTCAGTTACGTATGTTAAAGGGTTCATATGATGTAATTTCAAGTTGTACTTATAAGATCCATAAAGTTGCAAAGACAAAAGTCTCAAACCCAAAGAGATATTCTTTCTAAAAGTTAAGTCTCGTCCACGCCTTCCTAAAATGCCTCATTTAAACAAATCTACATCTCTGTGTTGGAAGATTTGCATAACACAGCACAAATGTTACAAATAAAGATGGCATAACTTATTCTCGCTGTAGTATTGTTACCGCATGTCGTGGAGATGCTGCGCGTCTCCAAATATGGTAAGAGGCGTAACATTTCCATCACACGTAGAGATATTTGGCCAATCACAACGCACTGGATAGCTGGCCAATCAGAGCGCACCTCGCTTTTCAGAACGATTAGCTTTGTAAAAATCAACGCCTTTCAGAAAGGTGGTGCAGAGAGGAGCAGCAATAATGTATGGTATGTGGAAAATATTGTTGTTTTTTACCTTAAACCACGTAAACACATTGCATAAGACCAAATTCACTAAATAATGTTATTTTTAGCTTCGTCATATGACCCCTTTAATCAAAAGAATTTGCAACAACAATGTTCAGTACAACATAGAAAACCATATGTATATATTTGCAAGCCATAAAAACACATGCACAAGCAGGTCCTGTTGTTTAGTAGACTTGCTGTTGCTGCCTGTTTGTACAGTTGTGAAAGGGATATTCAAAAACTCTGGTTCATAGATCTGCAGCATCTTTCTTTAGTTCTTGAAAGTTCTTTATATTTACCCACAGTGTCTATATTCACAGTCTCGACCTTTAGTAACCACCTCGACTGCTGTTCTGCCAACTATGGTTGCTCCCATCCCAGCTGCTAGAACCCAGTCCCCAGTCATCAACACCCCTGTCACACATGCTGCAGAGATGATTCATGGGTAAAATATTGTATCTATTTGCTCTTTTAACTGATAACATCATTATACTGTCAAATATTGTTAGGTGTTATTGCAATAATTTTGAATTTGCATCTTTAGGCGACCAGTAACCATTCACCCTCCACCAACCACCATCAACATCCAGCGTCCCGCCGCTCCCCGGGACACTGCCACGCGCATCACCCTTCCCTCCCACCCAGCTATTGGAGCCCAGAAGGCCCAACTGCCTCACACCGTCACACAGGTCAGTCCTACTATGAGCCTATATATCTAAAGTTATTTATATAAAGTAGGGCTGGGTGGTATATCGAGTTTGTATGATATATCCAGGGATTAAAGTTATTCGTTGCTACGATGGGTTTCCGTTAATTGTAGTAAGTCTACGACAGATTTCCATCAATTGCAGGGTTCCTGCCTGTCTTAAATTCACTTTTCATAATTTCAAGACCGTAAATAGGCTTACATTTCTCAAATAGTGTTATAAGTGTCTTGATTTTAACTTGAATAGGTCTTAAATTAAGGAAAGACGAGGTGTATTCAGTCTGCTGAGGGGGATGTAATCAAAGCCTGGAGTGGAGCGAAAGCACATTCCTCTCTCCACGGAAAAACTGCTCTGTGTTCACTCCATTTAAACGTTATCAGGGATAACTGAGGGGAAAAGAAACATGTAGCGCACTGTTGTTGTTCTGCCGGCACACCAAAAATCATCCCCGCCTCAGGCTGCAGCTTCTCACAGACAACATAGGAACGCAGCTCCCATCATTCACAGTCGGGTCCTTAGCAGAGAACACAGAGCAGAACTTGAATTTCGGTGCGGGATTGCGGCTATTAATAATAATTATACTCATTCCTGCAGGTTCCGACAGAATGTATCACATTTGCACACGCTTTTGAGTCTTGAGAACTCACTCACGCGCTCTCATTTTCTGTGCGCCCACAGATCGCGATAAGGAGAGTGACAGCTTTTAATAATTATAAGGGGAGTTTGCAAATGGATGTATTGATTTAATACAACATATCAATAAACAAGTACTGCATTATTTTGCTCTATATCATTAATGAAAATAGTTCCAAATAAAGTAACAGCTGAGCTGTTGTGCATCTCTAAAAGCAAATTTATATTTAAAAGATTAATGTCCACATGAATCTATGAATTTATTTGCAGTCATGCCACCTCTGAGCCTCACTAAACGTCTGAAAATGTATCTACAAGCTACTTTTGTGTTATTCTTTGCCACCTCTGTAGTACAAATTATGTTTTTAGTAATACTAATTTCATATGATTGGTAACTTATTTGTCTTATTGTACTTCTTATTATATTGTTTTAAATATACATCTTAATTTGACATGGATGAAAATTATTCCATTGCAAAGGTAAAAAGAAAATACCCCTGTAAGTCACTTTGAGTCAAATGTCACCTCATATTAGGAAGGCAATTTTTTATCAGAATTTGATTATTGATCAGAAGGTGCTCCTAAATGTTTTAAATTAGGAGGACAAGCGCTCCTAATTACAAGAAGAAAAACATATTTCTTAAACTGTGTGTGTGACCGGTATGGCTGTGGAATTGGTTTGGCTGAGGAAACATTTTCAGTCAAAACTATTTCTTTTGCTTTAACCCCTGTATATCGATATATTTTTATAAGCGATATGGTATAAAAGCAATACCGTTAATATCGAGTTTGATACGAGCGCATCCGAACAAAATATCTATAGGGAGGAGGACACCGATTGAACTGCTGCTGAGAAAGTGGATTATACACTTTGTTCTAAACATGTGACAAGCTTTATATGAAGGCCTTTAAAAAACTCATAAAATATAGTAGCTTATAGTTTCAGTTTAAAGCGGCTCGGCCCGTCAGATGCTCCGTCAGAAAGGCTGCGTGTGCCGCTGACAGAGACACGCTATTTTGAGCTATGTGCTCTTTTCCTAAAGGTATAACTTACATTTCACATCTATATTCTCCATCTGTAAATGTTAGAAGCCATATAAATGTCAATTTTGCTGTCAGAAGTGCGTGAGCTTTTGCTTTGCGATTTACCGCTAAACTTCACAGACCACGCGAATATCTATCTATCATATGTTGCTGCCTTGTTACTGTGCTATACATTTATTTACATTTTATAGTAAATATTTATATATATAAATGTATTTGCTTATTTTTTTAATGTATTTTACAATACAAAGAGCAACGTGTGACATTTTACCAGATTTAGTCTTACTCTTATTCACTTTTATTTGTAAATAAAAATGTTTCACTAGGTTTTCTAAAATTAATGTGCCACCATAATTGTTCTAGAGTATGTTTTGCTGCTGAATTATCCACTAAACTAGTTTATAATAGTTTTTTGTCAAAGATTATGATTATATATTTTTTATTTGTTATTATGTGTGTGTATATATATGTGTGTGTATGTATATATAAATATAAAACAAAGCAAGTTTATGTCACAAAAATTAAGTTAAGACTGTTAAGAATGATTGAATAAACAGCCTATAAGGTAAGGCTATTAAATAGCAGTTCCAAACTCAATTAAAATGGTATGAGCCACCACATTCATTTAAATCAGTGGTTCTCAACCCGCGGCCCGTCACGAATTCAAATGTGGCCCACCAAGCTGAACATAATTTAAAAATAACTTTCAGTTTTATAATTCATTTTAGTTTTTAAATTAATAAAAAAATGTACTAAACAAATATAAGCTATAATGTTTTTATGTAAAATAATTTAGTTTTCCATATATTATTTTCAGACATGAGCAGACTATGCACTCATGTAACTTTGTGCAGAATTCAATGCAAATAATCATCAACAGTCATTAGTTCTGTAAAATTGAGCATCAGAAAGGACACATTTGTTAGGGGGGAAAACGAAATGTGGAAAATGCCAGCAAAGGAACGCATTCAAACAAGAATAGTCGCAGCATCAGCGGTGAAGAGAGTGCTGGACTTACTTTCGGTTTGCCCCCCCACCCACTTGAAGATGTTCAGGGAAAAAGAAACACCCATAAACTACTACGCTACGCAGCAATCATCCTTAATTACAGAAATGTGGCAAAACATCTCTGGAGAGAACCTCAGATTATTACATTCTAAAATGCTTTCCATATTTGGTTCAACATAGGCTATATTTGTGAACGCACACTTTCTGCATTGTTGCGTGCCACCCTTCTGTGCGCGTCTTACAGTACAACTTACAATCGCAACTTCATTGTGCTGTTACTCCTTTCGAGCAGAATTTCACAAGATTCAAGATTTGTATTCGTCACATACATAATTATACAGAATATAACCAGCAGTGAAATGTAATTGGTCAGCTTCCGACAACATCAGGTGTTTTATTAATGGTGACTTGGTGAGTAGAATTATTTATTTATTTAAATAAATGTAATCGTTTAGATATCATAATATTTAGCCTATAAATAATATTATACATCTGCAAACTAAAGAGACGGACAACGACAACAAAATAGCTGACACTGCAACAACAGACGCTCACATTGATACAAGCGCTTGTGAGAGAGAGGGTATGAGATGGCTCAGCTTAGGTTTAAGAGTTCAAAAATATTTGTTATCAGTCATAACTTAACGGTGAAAAATAGAGCAGACACTGAACATGAATGAAGCTTTCCGCGTTCACACACAACTTCAAATAGAGTATTCTTTGAAAGGCTACGAGTTCGATTGTATGCATACACTAGCTTAGGCGTACAAAAATACGCCTTAAAATAAATAATAAATACATGCAGGGTTGCCAAAACCTGCCCAATTGCATTCAGTGGGTAAAATGCATGTGTTTGTTTCTGGGGTTCCCCTGATAAAAGTTGCATTCCAGGTATCAAAATACTAAATATCACATTATTGGGGTCGCTTCAACCCGCGGACATGAAAAACATCCCGTGGCAACAGTGTTAAAGTAGCCCAATTCCGTGGTAAAACCACGGACTCAGCAATACAGTGTATGTGTAACAAATACACCTTAAAGTCTTACCACATTTTTGGCGAGGACTGGAATTGAGAACCGCTGCCCTAGAGGAACCAATGTGCACCCACCACAGTCTCACAAAATAGTCTCAATATGTGTGTTTATCACTTTACTATTTGCGTGTGGACCATGTATGGCACTAAATCCATTTCTCTGGTAAAGCATAATGATTAAGGTGGAGCCTCACATAAAGAGCAGCCTAGGGGCCCCTGACCACCTTAATCCGCCCCTGACCACCAACATTCTTTATTTTACTTGTTTATGAGCTTTTAGGGATTTGTTTTGTCTGCAGAAACCAATCTTCAACACTGTGACCCCTGTTGCCGCCGCCACTGTAGCTCCTATCTTAGCTACCAACACTGCTTCATCAGCCACCACTACAGGTTACTTTTTTCCCAAAGGTTATACACAAAGACAAAACGTATCCATGCGGTTCATAACTTTGTGTAAACTCTGTGTACCCCAAAACAGGCTCTTCACCACATACCCAAATGACCAGTAGCACTATTGTGACCATGACAATGGCCTCTCACTCCTCCCATGCTACAGCTGTGACCACCTCTGCCATCCCTGTTGGTAAGGACAACCCATTCACGTGTTTATAGCATTCAAGATTGTTACTATTTGTTTAAAGATTCTGAATTCATTCAGAAAAAGAGTTTCAGGGCTGAGAAAGAATGTTTAATGTAACCCTGTGTCTACACCAGATGCGAGCAGTGTGATTAAGTCATTAGAACCCATTATAATCAGCTATACAAATCAATCCAAATTTGGTTGAACAAGCCTCTTCTCATTGAATAATGTTTGGTCGATTATTAGGGGCCATCCTCTAATTGTAGTGAGGCCGCAAACAGGATGTCGATTTAAAATTCATAGTTGATAAGTTTGCTTGATGGATGGTTTGGTAGTTTGTTTAGATTGATTCATTCTAGGATTAGAATCTTAGGTAGGTTAGAACTGACTTAATGTTTCTGGCCTTTCCAGCTAAAGTGGTTCCTCAACCGATTGCCCACACTTCCCCACGCATCCAGCCAGAGTACCCTGGGGAAAGAACCAACCTGATTCCCATCCCAGGTCATCGCTCTTCTCCAAACCCTGTCACCATGGAGGCTCGCAGCGATAACAGGTGAAACTGCTCTAAAAACTCTTCTTGTGAAGGTTAAGTTCTGGCAGTTAATCGTGAATGAATCGGGAGTGGTGTCCAATCCTGCCCCTGGAGGACCACTGCACTGAGTTTAGCTCCAACCCTGATTAAATGCACTTGTATCAAGGTCTTCAGGAAAAGTCTGCAGGGTGTAACACCTTCAGGAGTAAGATTTGACACCCCTGAGTTAATTCAACTAAACCAAAGCAATCCGTTATCAATTATCAGTGAGTTTTGTCATGAAGCTTGTGTCATGTTAACCATTTATGTTCTTTTGCAGGCCGTCAGTGCCAGTGCAGTTTCAGTACTTCTTACCCACATACCCCTCAGCCCCGTATCCTCTGACCCACACTTACACCCCCATTACCAGCTCGGTCTCCACCATTCGCCCTTACACAGGTAAACACAACATACCAGAACCTCTGTGCTAATATCTAAGGGCCTGTTTACACCTGGTCACTTCATGCGTTTTCTCTGATCGGATATCTATCAGATTGTGAAAGATCAGGTGTAAATGCTTTTCGAAACGCAGAATTTCCATCGGATCCATCCGTTACTCAAGTGACGCTCACGTGATTTCAGCGTCTGCCGTTTCAATGAGGACATAAATAAATGAGCAATATCTCCAAAACTGATGAGAGTCACTTCATGAGCATTTTACCATTTTATTTGAGTAAAACTAGCGTCATATCATCTACACATAGAACTTTAAATGTATTCACGCAACCCGTCAAATAAAATTTCGGTTTAACTTATTAAAAGATAAGCTTTTTGATTAATAAAATTTAATTTGACCATTAAAAAGGAGTCCAGAAAAATGAAAACGGAAAAAAACAGAATCCAGAAAATTTTTCACAGAATTAAACAAACACATAAAATGGAATTTGGGAGAAAAAATAATAGGGCCCTATGAAGTATCTCTTCAAAAAGCCGGTGTGCAAACTGCCGCGAATTAAACTGAAATACGCAGACACTTATTTAGGGAAATTACAAGGAACCACAATCCACAGTTTCCTCAAAACACAATCACCTTCATTAAAAGCAGTGAGACTAACTTCCCTTTACAGTGGTGACACCGCACTCTCTCCTATTGCAGTGTTTGCAATAGTGAATAAAATGCTGATAATGAATAAAATGCAATACTCATCGGTTGCTTTCATTGACAGGAACTCTGTTAAATTTGCAAATAGCGCAGGAATTGAAGATCGGATTTATGTTTTGTAAAGACACATTCATGTAGCCAAGTGTAAATGGAGACGTTTTATCAAATCAGATTCAATCAGCAAAAACGCATGAAGTGACCAGGTGTGAACAGGTCATAAATGTTTCTTAGACCTCCAACCGAGACTCTGTGCTTTATTCCTTAGTCTCGGCTCCAGCTCAGAGCTCAGCTCTTCCTGCTCAGGCAGGTGTTGGTGTGGCCACCACTGTGCACTTGAACCCCATGCAGCTGATGGCAGTGGATCGCATCGGCCTGCAGTCTGCCCAGATGAGCACTCAGAACATCCAACCAGCCTCTATGACTGCTCAGGGCATTCAATCTGCACCAATAGGAGTTCAGGGACTGCATGCTACTGCACCAATCAGCACCCAGAGCGTACAGCAGGCTCCAGTTACCACACAACAGCCACAGTCGGAAGCAAAACCACCAAGTAAGTTTAGCAAAGCCCCATTCCTTTCAAACATATTCAGAAACTTTTATTGGAAATTATAATTGTTTTAAATCCAAATGAAATACATTTGAGGTAATATCAAAATGGATTATATAAGAGGGAATTTTTACTTGCTCACTTATTGTGCTTTATGAAATCTGTTTTGTTATACAGGTGTTGTTTTGGCTGAAAGTCCTGTTTTTGTCACAAATCCAATCGGGAGCGCTTTTAGTGGCACGCAACCTGTCACTACGATGGTGCAGACACACCCCCAGGGGGTGGCTACAGGTGCACCCACACTTGTCTCCTCCCCCCGACCTAGCATCCTTCGCAAAAAACCTGTGAATGAGGGGTGAGTCAGCTTTTATTCCACAGCCTGTATTACTGTTTCATAGCATATGTATGTATATTAACTACTGAGGGGCCAAACTATCCATCATATATGAAAAGTTCATTCATTCACCCCCTCATTACTGGCGTCCTGAGAAGTAACCCAGGATCATGCATTTGCATCTTTAATAACAGAGATGATATTGATGAAATAGTGAAAGACTGCTTTTGGGGTGTATTTCTAGGGCAGTGCGTAAAAGTCTGATCCCAGCGCAGCCAAGTGAGCATAACGCTGGCCGAGTGGATAGTGGGATAAGGCTCTCAGGATCCCCTCGCCCAGCAGGGTAAGCCCTGCCTGAAGATCCTTCATTATCCTAATAAAAATAGGACAAAAGACAGTGCTACTAACACAGGGTTCCCACAGTCCCGGATGAGTGTGATTTCCAGGCCTGAGAATGAAAATTCACCCTATTTATTTTCTAAATGCATGTTATGATCTTCTTGTTAATGATTAATCTTGTGTATTTTTTATTAATATTTACTTTTTGATCATGTTTAATCAAACTGTCATAACCTTCCAGTAAAATTGATCACCCTCTAGTGGCATATACAGAATGTCCCCAATTATTTAGTCTGCTTAAACCTTGTCCTGGTAAAAAAACATAAATTTTCCTACAGAAACATCCACTAATCCAACATTCCCCCTCTTTTTCATTAAAGCTGCAGTCCAAAATGTAACTGTTTTTGGTTAAAACATAATCTAAATTCAATTTTTGAGTAAGTACATAACCAACCAGTGTTCAAAACTATTGCCTTACCTTAGCCCAATTCACAGCAGTAAGCTTATAATAATGTTTTCTATTTTGAGTGGTACTGGTAGGTTTTTGCAGGAAATTTGAGCATGCCACTGCGTCATTACGTCACATCTGTAAACATAAAGACGACGTCCCAACTAGTAGGCTATTATACCACATGTGAGGATGCTGCAGGTGGCGGATTGTTTATAGCCTTTTCTCACAGCAGCTGGAACAATTAAATTGATCATTTTGATGACGGATTGTAATCCGGAAAGAATTATGTATTTATGAAATATGTGACTGAAATTAGATTATATTCCATTTTTAAATGTGCTTCTGATTACAGATAGCCTACGTGGGATTGCACAATTTTTGTTTTTAAAATGAATCCGTTATAAGGAAAATGTATTTGCTTTTTGGGTTAAAATAATTTCTTTAAATGAAGTTTGAATGGTATGACATATTAGGGCTGTCAAATTGAGTTAAAATTAATTCAAATTTTATACTAAAATATTATGAAAATTAGAATTATATTCGCAATTAAAATGCAGAAATTCATTTATATAAAAAAAACCATTTTGGCTTCTCGGCTGGGGCCACAAGAGGGCGCATCGAGCTAAATATTACCAAATGCACGTTTCTTCGAAGTAGGGCTGGTCAATATGAGCAAAAATTCATATCTCTGTATTTTGAGGCTGATTTGCAGTAACATATCTCGGTATTTTATATTTGGATTAAATAAATAAAGTGATTGTAACCATGTAGGCATATATAATGTGCAAAAATTGTTAAAATCACATTACATTCTAACATTGCGATCTAAAAACAAAAATAATGCTTTTAAAGCAAAGTTACATTTACTAAACTAAAGCACAGACTAGGCTAATTGAGTAAAAAGGCTATTTTGATTACCCAATTACAGTCACTTTACAGTTAGTGCTATCATACAAATACACTTGTAGGTTTAAAATGTCCAATTACAAACATTTCAGCAAAATGTATATTTTAGTCAGTTATTGTGCTCCTATTTCATTGCGCTCTGTCTGTTTGACACGCAGTCTGTGAGTTTAGCGGAAAATCGCAAAGCAGAAGCTTGTACACTTCTGACAGCAAATATGAATATTTCCATGGCTTTCCAACATTTACAGGTGGAGAATATGCCTGTGAAATGTAAGTGATGCATTTAGGAAAATAGCACATAGCTCATCTCTGTCAGAGCCGCTTTAAACTCCAAGATTTATCATTGCTGATACACGTAATTTATTAACATTTAATCATATGATCGCAAGGTTCGTGTTTACACTGTTAATATGCACGTTTGCTAGCAAGCTAGTCTCTTAATCTAGTAATTAGGCTACATGTTTTTTTTTTTTTATTATTGAACTTACATGAATTGTACATGGCTTTGGGCTCTCTTGTGTGAGACGCGAGTGCAACGATGATAGATGTCCCTCTAGAAAATGCAATAAATATGCGTTCTGTCTGAACAGCTTGGTTTCAGTTTTGAGGTAAACAACATCATCTCCACATTGATGTTCTCTTTTTCCGCAATATTGTGAATGTGCAGGCTAAAAAAAAAGCATTAAAATGCAACAACCTCGTCATCGCATTTTGTGTGCCAAGCTGCCTGACGGACACATAAAATTTGAATGCAGCGTTTTGCATTCGAATGTGGCTTTTTATTTTAAATTCAACGAATATTCGAAATTCTAAAAAATTTTCAGCCCTAATGACAATTAGAGATTAGACTATACAGAAATGATATAGTCTACATGTAACGCTAATACACATTCTATACACGTAGTCACGCAATGGTGATGTTTATAACAATAACAATTTGTGAACAAAGTATAACAATAATAATAATGATTTGATATGATATGAGCTAAGCGATTGTTAGATTTAATCACCATGGGTAATGCTTTTTTCCTCAGTTGGTCAGAACAAAAGTGGCAGACTTGTTAACTTGTTCAGATGACAATATCCGGTGAAAAAAATTATTTGGGTCATATATTCCAAGATGTAGGATAGGTTCTGTGATTCCAAAGGACAGTATCCACACAGTGACTGACAGCCACTCATACATCTCGTAAAACATCCACACCGACGCACAACACGCATAAAGTAAAAATAATTCTGCAAATAACTGCGCTTGCAGGTTTCAAACAGAGATGGCAACAAAGAGGCAAGAATTACGGATTGCAGATTTAATCATTTACACTCAGATGTATGTCACAGTCCTGAAGAAACCATATTTCACTATTTTCATTTTATCACGTCCAAGCAAGGATATGAAACAGCCATGGAAATTTCTTCTTAGTTCAGTTCTTCAGTATTTCCTCTTCTGGAAATAACAAGAAATTGGGTGTGATCGCAATCAAATTATTAAAAAAATTATTGTTGGAAAAATCAAAAGTGGGAACCCTGTTAACAGTGCATGTCATCTGATTGTCCAAAACTGGTTTTATGCATGCAGATCTGAATGTGTAATGTGGTTCCTCTCTTTCTGTAATTAGAGTGAAGCTCAAATCTGATGTTCATGTTGCAATGGCGCACCCAGTCATGGCAACTGTGGAGGCTCTTCCGAGTCACGGAGGTGAGCAGCAGATGCTGTCCACTCCTACCCAGTATCACACACAAGCTATTCCCACCCTTCTGGCTCCACCAGCTCCAGTACCTCCCTCTCAGCCCACTGCCGTTCTTTCAGCCCTGCCTGCAGCCATGGCTGTCACTCCCCCTGTGCCTGCCTCCATGGCCAATACAGTGGCTTCTCCCACCCAGCCAGCAGCCACCAGCACTGCTGCCCTGAGCTCCACTCTTCCAGAGGTTAAAGTGAAACAGGAAACTGAGCCAATGGACACTTCACAAGCAGGTAGGAGTGTTTGTCAAAAGAGGAGTCCACACATTCCTATACAGTCATAACAGCTATAAACAATTGACCTTATGATATGGGTTATTTAACCATTCCTGCTGTTTTTCAAGGACGGGTACTTCCATTTACCCTATGTCCATTAAACAAAATTTCGTATCTAATGAATTACTTCAAATGCAGTTTATATAGTTTATTATTGTGCAAGAAGTATCACTAAATATAAAGGTGGAATATGAGAAAATAGTGAAATTACAATATATTTATGCGTTCTCTTTTTTGCAGTGCCCATGGCTCCTTCAACTGCTCCAGCTCCATCCCTCTCCTCCCAGGCCTCCAACCTGGCCTTATCTTCCCAACCCGGAGACCTCCTGCCCGGGGCCTCTCCAAGAAAAAAACCCCGCAAACAGCAGCATGTGATCTCCACTGAGGAGACGGAGATGGTTGAGACCAACAGCACAGACGAAGAGAGAGCTAGCAGCCGAGCGCCAGGAAACAGAGCTGAAAGACATGAGACTCCACCTAGAGAATATGTTGGTGAGATTATTCATGAATATATATACCTTTTGGAAATCATTAAACAGAAATTTGATACATGCAGTCTACACCATGCAACAAAAGTCACAACTGATTGTCATTAATGTCAGAAACATTAAAATAACTGATTATGTAAAATTCCACCTAAATGGGTAATTCTTTCTGATAAATGAAACAAACTGTTAATCGTATAAAAATAGATAAATAAATAATTACACCAGTGTAAGTAATCGTGATTAATTGCACCTAACAGTAAAAGGATTTTGTAAATGGCAATATGTGTAATCATAAATACAGTATTATAAATATTTGTTTAATGACCTTTTTAAGTGCTATGACTGAATGCCAGTTTTACTGATACTGATGCATCATTACTGTAAAATGATTTTTTTACAGAACTTTAAAAACATAATAGCAACTTTTAAATTTAAATGTGAAAATTCGCATAAATTAATTAGAGTAAATTATAATAAAGATGCATACATCTATTTTTTTAACAAAGCTGTCAACACGAACATGTGATTTTAATTTGGATCTACCTGCTTTAATATTAAAAATGGCTTATAAATATGAACAATTCGGACTAATGTTAAAAAAATCATAGATAGGACCATTGTTTCCTTCGAAAAGTTTACTTGCACTATATATTATTTTGTATAATTTGTTACTTTTATTATTTTTTTCAATTTCCATTTGATATTGTTTGGCAGTGTAAATTTGTAATACCCCCCAAAATGGGTGTACACTTGTTCAGTTGGAACATTGGTTGTATTAATGCAGATGAAGACGGTGTTCGTTATGTACCAGTCCGCCCCAGACCTCCCCTCACTCTGTTGCGCCAATACCGTAACCCTTGGAAGGCTGCCTATCACCACTTCCAGAGGCACAGTGACATCAAAGTCAAAGGTAAGTACCTTTTGAACATTGTCTGCTTGCTCAGTTTTTCTTTGCCCTTTTTGATTATAGTATTGAATATTGTTATATTATATGAATCAAAACCATCTCTCTATTGTCTCCTCAGAGGAGAAGAAAGGAAGCCTTCAGGACATGGCCAATCAGAGAGGAGTAGCATGTCGAGCTCAGGGTTGGAAAGTGCACCTGTGTGCCGCACAGCTGCTACAGCTGGTGGGTTCTGCAGCTGATGGTGTCATTTCCACCTGGCTTAATTAGACTTTCACTGTGTTTCACATATATATATATATATATTAATTATGCTAACTGCCTGTTATTGATGCAGTTAATGCTGCATATAGATAACGTTTTACTGTATTCCTTTCTTGTTTGATCACAGACTAACTTGGAGCATGACGTGTACAGCCGGCTGACTACCCTGCAGGAAGGCCTCATCCCAAAGAAGAGAGGAGCTGACGATGACCTGCACCGCATTAATGAGCTCATACAGGTTAGTATCTCAACATTACCTACCTGTAGTGGACAACACAACAAAATGGAAACAAGCCGCAACACAACAAAATGAACATAACACAACAGAAAAAAGCCACAACACAATGAAATTAGCACAACAACAAAATTAGCACAGCACAACGGAAACCAGCCACAACACAACTAAATTGACACAACACAATGAAAATAAGCCGCAACAAAAATAAATTAACAGAACACAACGGAAACAAGCTGTAAGACAGTGAAAGTAGCACAACACAACAAAATCTGTCATATGCCTTGTGCTGTGGAAATTTCTTTGTGTTGTGCACTATTGGGCCACCGTACTACGCACCTTGAAAGAGAAATCATGATTTAGCACCAAAATTATACACTTACTCTTATGCATTCATATTTTCTTAAGCCTGAAAACAAATGCTACAGAACATAAGGGTCTCTTACACTTCTCTTAGAAATCTAACACTTTAGCTCATTTATATATTGAGGGTGGCGACCAACATCAATCTTTTTAAGAAAGACCAAAAGTACCAAAGAATTGTCACATGCAACACATGGAACAACATTTTCTTTCCCTTTAATAAAAATCCTGAATTGAATGCAAAATTTGATCCATATATTTAACAACTGGCCCAAAACCTGCAACAACTTTGCTGTAAATACATTCATGACCTTTTGATCTGACTCTGTCCAGGGCAACATGCAGCGCTGCAAGCTTGTGATGGATCAGGTGGCTGAAGCTCGCGACACCATGATGAAAGTACTGGACCATAAGGAAAGAGTCCTGAAGCTGCTCAACAAGAACGGAACTCCCAAGAAGAGCTCCAAATTAAAGCGCAAGGAGCGAGCATAGATGCCACTCCATGGTATCAATCTATGTCCTTCAGTATAGTGGAACACAGGAATGCTCTTCAAAAGCCGGACCTGTTATGGTTTATCAGGTTGCTGAGCACAATCATCTATTTACTTTTACAGTCTCAAAGAGAGAAAGATGTTTGTAAACCATCAAACTGTTTTTAAAGGAACTGCTGCTTGCTGTGGACTGTCAGACTGTCCATTGGGTATGAGGCAGCCTGGTTAACCAATGCTCATTTTAGAAGAAACATTTTGTCTTATTTTTTTGTTTTAGAGGCAATTCTCTTTCTGTAATGGACTTTAAAGATCAGAAAGGTCATGTTTTCTAGATGTGACATTTGTATTTTGTTTGAATCACTCAAGTACACACCGGGCACATTCTCACCGGAGTGTGCTAGCTTTCCATGTTTTGGTGCCTTGTAACATGGGTGAAACTGTGGGATTTTCTTTTGTGTGTTAAAGTCAATCACTTCCAGATTAGCCAGAAATTAAGTCAATTAAAATATAATAGTCTTGTACTAACCAGATACGATGCCCTCTAACCCTTCTAAGTTTTTTTTCTCATCACTGTAAACATTCAATCGCTATAGTGACCGAAAGCAGTGTACAAAGCAGTGAAATGTGTACTTGAAAGAATCAGTATAATTATGTGAATTTATATTATATGAATGTGTGGATTGTTTTGTTTCAGTGTAAGAAAATTGTTCTTAATGGAAGTGACGTGGTTTTCACAGAGTCTTTTTTGTGTGCTGTTTTACAGATATAATGTTGTTCGGGGTTTGAATAATAATTTGGATGTTTTGTACATTTGTATTTCTTTTTTTCTGAGTGTACTCTGTTATGTGCTACTGCAGTAAAACTGGATACATTTACAAAGAATCTTTAGTAAGTACATTTGGTACTAAATGAACTTCACCAGACTTCATAAATAAAAGAACTCAAGAAGTTAGATTTCAGATTTTGAATATAGTCACAGCTGTAGATGCTTTTATCTAAAGTCTCTTGCGTTGCTTTCAAAGTATATTTCATTAGTTCTTGCTTTCCCTGGAATCACCCCTTCACCTTAGCATCGTTAGTGCCATGATGTACAATTTGAGCTACAGGAAGTTGTTGGGGATCTTTTTTTTCTTCTTTTCAACGGAACCAATGAGACGTCAGATATGGAGCAGGAAATCTGGCCTGCTCTTTCACTATTACTCTTCATTATTGTTAGAACATTGATCAACATGCTTCTAACATTGTGAAGATCGTATTAAAATGTCTACCATTTTCATCATTCAAAAATTACTAAGTAGTCTGAATGAATTACACTTAATAAAAGATGTTACTAGACATATTTGATGTTTCAAACTAGCTTAAAACATCTTAGTATAATTTGAATTGTGTTATTAGTATCTCCTACAATGTGTAACAAATTAAGGACCTTCGTGGTGTGAAAAAAAAATGACAGTAAGAATTCATGCGTTGACTGTGAGAGTCCAACAATTTTATCTCATCTTAGGTATTTCTGTAGGTTAAGGTCAAATATGTTTTCAGCTGATAAGGATATACATTTAAAAAATATCTCTATAAGGTTTATTCTTTATACTATACTTGGTTCATTCTATTAACTCTGTTGAAAGAACCTGTTCTATAAACTGCATGTGACCTGAAAACACCACATCAACTCTTGCAATGAAGTTTAGTATTGCCCGATGGAAAAATGTCTTTCCAGTATGGCTCCACCCTGGGTAACTATGACACTGTGCTATTTACAACTTGATTGTCCTCTTACGATCAGAGCTCAGCTCTCCATATGTTCTCACGCGGGTCCAAAGGTTCAGCACTTAACTGTTAAAAAGAAAAACAAGCTTTACATAAAACTGAAAATGTTCAGATTAGTAATATTGTATTTATTTCTTAGTCTTAGTTTTGTTTTCTAGATTGATATTTACATCACTAGTATGTCTGTGCAGGTCTACACTGCCTTTCTGTTGCAATTTTATTAGAGTTTACTGTGAAAGACATTTTATCTTGAAGCTTATTTTTCTTAATATTCTCTGGTGTGCTTTGTGATATTTATACCATCTTCTAATAACAGCTTTTTTCTTTTTGTTCTGATTTGGAGGACAGAGCTTCCTTGTGTTTATCATTATGGATAGTTAGTCAGGGTGCAAAGTCAAAGTATCATAAACACCTGTTGTTCCCGAGCAGACACCTGAGCTCGTTTCTTTTGACTGAACACTCACACTGTGGGGATCGGTTCTGGCTTCAAAGAAGAGCGACACAAAATACTCCTAGATCAGGAGACTTCATCAAATATCCACCAGTAAAGGTAGCTCACATTGGGTTTCTTATGGTTTCAGTGGTTTGGTTTGGTTATTTTGTTATACATAAATATATGTGAAGCTTCAAGTTATGTGTATGTGTATGTTAGACGCCATTTTGCCTTTGTTCATAATCTCCACTAATGATTTGTTCTTGGCAATATGTTATTCTAAAAAACGTATTCTTTGTTTTATTATTCAGGCCGGGGGTCAGAAGGACTCAGTCATGGTGGTTTTAAGGAAGGTAAATTATTTGAAGTCTCTGGATATGGAAATTACTGTGGCGTTACCATGATACTTTTATTCTAGGCTAATTTAATATTAAATTATAGTTAATGTAACATTAATACAAATGAATAGTCAAAATCGTATTCAGTAAATATACATGCAGTTTATAGGCCTGTAACGTAGGAACTAGCATTCAACAAATAAGATTATAGATGATAAGATGTAATATAATTGTATTTAATTTGTTAACCCGGACTGGACTATAATGTTATAGATATCGAACTACAGGTACACAAAATACCATACAATATCAATACAGGTACACCGTACCAATACCATGATTGTTTGATATATGTATGTTTAAATAAAATGGTACAGCATATTTACTTTAATCATACCATGGTACATTGTATTCCAAGTTAGGATAATATGGTATTACCATGGTCCATGTTCAGAAAGTCGGCATAGTATGAAAAGTTTTTTTAAAGAATACTATCATCATTTCCTTTGTCTTTATCATACACGTTATTAATGTTAACGGTTTAATTTAAATTATTGATCAACCGCTTTAGGGAGACTATGTGTGGGTGGACTGCAGTGATGGGGTCCAAATCGGAGCTGAAGTCAGACTTTCAGACACTGGGCAACTTCAGCTCATCGACGATGAGGGAAAGGTAATATAAATGCAGGCAGTCTTAGTTAGCTGCTGCTCTTCACTGTAGAGGTGTAGCTGATGTCTTCTATGGCCTGTTTTCCAGGAGCACAAGATTAAAAAGGACAACTCCCTGAAGCCCATGCATCCCACCTCGGTGAACGGTGTGGATGATATGATAAGGCTGGGTGACCTAAATGAGGCTGGACTGTTACGGAACCTTCTAGTGCGCTACAAAGAAGGAACAATCTATGTGAGTTTTTACCGCCATTTTAGATTAATCATGTATAGATATAAATATATGATTTAAAATACTAGCTTCTGTGAACCCAGAATATGGATTAAATAGTCCACTTAATTCATCAATTTCAGTTCATTCACCAACTGTTCTTTGCTCTTCCTGTTTAATAACAAGATTGTTTCTATAGAAACAGATAGTTCCAAGTTTGATGAGTGGATCATATTGTTATACAACATTGACGTACCCATAAAACAGTAAATCCAACATTCCGCCCTGAATTAGAGCTCTATTTAGGGACAGTTCATGCACTGGGCAATTACATACTGTAGATCTCATTATAAATGTATTATTCTTCCAACTGCAAAAGCTTAATCTATTTTCTATAATCTTTTTAAAGACCTTGAAATAACTTTTTTTTTTGTTTGTTTGTTTTGACAGACATTCACGGGGTCGATTCTGGTGGCAGTGAACCATGTCTTCGCCATCGCAGACAGCTGTTTCTTCAACATGCGACGGAACCGCAAAGACCAGTGCTGCATCATTAGGTCTTTCAGTCATTCATACTTGGGAGAAACTGACATTTTGTAGTTAGGATTAGGTTAGGAGTTTTAAACTTTTGGTTGTGAAAAAAAATTATTTGGCCATATCGCTGCAAACCCATTTAACTTTTTTTATATCCTTGTCTTAATCTAACTATTTATGTTAATGGTTTAATTAATATCTTTAAATGATGATCAACCATATTTAGGCTCCTTCAGTCTCTCATAATTGGCTGAAACTGACATTTTGTAGATTGATTTGAAAACTGTTTGGTTTTGTACAAAAATCTGACACCATTTACTCATGTCGTTGCAAACCCATTGACTTTCTTTATATTCATCTTGATTTGATATGATTTATTCATGTCAATGGTTTAATTCACAACAGTAAAATGTTGTTTATCTGATATTCTGTATAAAGTATCACAAATGATAGAAAATTACTATAACATTTTCATAAAAGGCTCCATATGACTTGAATACTATACCCTTTTGTAGCCCATTTCAAAGCATTTGTAGATGCAAACATTATCAGTGAATAGCCACCTAAATATATTTTTCTTTACATTCCAACCACTTTTTATGACATTTAGCTTTTTGTCCCAGTTTTGAATGCTCCAGTCCTAAATTCTATTATATTGAAAGAGTGGCCTGAATATTCTTAAAAAGTGTACCTTGTGAAGGGGTGAAACTAACTGTTTCAGTTCGTAGCAGTATTGAACTGTAAATCGCAGGTGTTATGTGTTATAGGCAGCTGTTCAAACACCCAGAACACACTGGACTTGTATATTTGCAACTCCAACATCTGTCTTACATTCTGTCAGCATTATCTGTTTGATGTGTTCTGTATGTGTTGTGTTTGTCAGTGGGGAGTCCGGAGCAGGAAAAACAGAGAGTACCAAACTCATGCTGCAGTTTCTTGCGGCAGTGAGCGGGCAGCGTTCCTGGATTGAGCAGCAGATTTTAGAAGCCAACCCTATCTTAGAAGGTAAAGATGTTTGTAAAGAAACATATAGGATGCTCCTGCATCACTCAACTTTCTAATTTCTCTGATAAGCAATTCAGTATTCACATCAAGTCTTATTTTGTAGCTTTTGGTAATGCAAAGACCATCCGCAATGACAACTCCAGCCGCTTTGGAAAATATATTGACATCCACTTCAATAAAAATGGAGCAATCGAGGGGGCCCGCTTTGAACAGTACCTACTAGAGAAATCACGTGTTTGTCAACAGGTAAACCATCCTCATATGAGATTATAAATATTAGACGGTATAATGTGAAATATTTCAGGTGAAGATACAGCAAAATAAATGTAGAACTGCTTATTTGCCAAATAAATAATTGCATGTTTTTGGCACAGGCCCCACAAGAGAGAAACTACCACATTTTTTACTGCATGCTCATGGGAATGCCTCCTGACCAAAAGAAGATCCTGTCTTTGGGACATGCTGCAGAATACAACTATCTCACCATGGTACTGATCATCATAAGCTCCATGCTTTCTATGTGTATTTTACATTTGTTACAATAAAGTCATTTTTGAGTGAGAATGAACAGGTTGGATAATTTGACATTAAAGTGATAGTTGTGCAACACAGAAGAAGATATTTTGAAATATGCCTCAGTGCTGTTGTAAATGAAAATCAGTGTGGTTTGGACCCTCAAAGTTATTTTGTGTTCCTTAAAAGAAACTGTGGATTATAATCATAAACATGATTATGTTGGCTTATAGGGGAAGTGCACCACATGCGAAGGACGGGACGACATTAAAGAGTACGCCAGCTTCCGTTCAGCAATGAAGATCCTGACATTCACAGAGAATGACTCATGGGAAATTAACAAGCTTCTTGCTGCCATCCTACACCTGGGGAATATAGACTTTGAAGGTGAGTAGTAATAAAGAGACATAAACTAGAACAAAACTTTCTGTTTTTTAGAGGGAATGCTTATTTGAGCTTTATTTCCATTTTCAATATTTAAGAAACCATTATGAACAACCTTGAGAGCTGTGATGTTCTCTCCTCTACACATTTCAAAATGGCTTCACAGTTATTAGAGGTAATAAAAAATATATATTAGAAACCAATTTTGTCTGCGAGCAGCACACTCAAGCCCATAGATCTGACTTTTTTTGCAGGTGGCCCCAAATGCCCTGGATGTGAGCTTGACACAACGCTCTTTGATGACCAACAGGGAGAGTGTGACTAAACCTCTGACCTCAGCACAAGCAGTGGATGGCAGAAATGCCTTTGTAAAGGTTATTCAACTGAATGTAGTTTCAATTACTGTTTCATTTCAGTTCTAAGATATTCCAGTATAGAGTTTTCATCATCTCTCTGTGTGTAGGCCATCTATGGAAGGCTGTTTTTGTGGATTGTGGAGAAAATCAACAGTGCCATTTACAAACCTCCTCCTGATGACCCGAAACACATCCGACTTTCGATTGGTTTGTTGGACATTTTTGGCTTTGAAAACTTCAAGAACAACAGGTTTGTCCATATATGCATCGTCTTGCATGTCGTCTTTCATGCCATTACAAAACTTCTGTGGAACACAACAGATGGGTTTTTGAAGAATATATAACCTGCTCTTTTCCTTTTAATGAAAGTGAATGGAGACTGGGGCTCTTAAGCTAAAAAAAAACACACACATCATAAACGTATCAAAAAAGTTGTTTGCAGTCTTCAGTTGCCATATGATAGTGGTTTAAAGAACAGACCAAAATAGATCTTACTCCCTCTCACTGTAGATCTCATGATAAATATTACCCCATTACATGTGTCACGTGAAGTTTGAAATGTTAGTGACAATTGGTCACAAGATACGTGAGAACCAATGATGTTTAATGCTATTGACGACCAACCAGCTGATTTTAGGGCTGTAAAATAAACAGGTTTCAATAGATAAGATATATTAATGTAGCTCATGGCTCCATTTTCATTATACATTCACTTTCATGATAATTCATAATCATGAGATGTGTGACTACTGATATCTCAAAACTGGATATCTGTAATTAGTCTATAAATATTTATATTTCTCCAGGGCACATGACTGCAAAGGTAATACAGGCTATCAAAGTTCCTGAGTAAACAGAGGCAAAACTAGTTCCAACAATGTGGTACACTGGCATTTAGGTCATAATTCTGCTGATTTTTCATTTGCATTATCTTTGATTTGCTATTCCTTCAGCAAACAACAGACACAAAGAAACGTGTGCCTACATTGTGTGGGCAGTTTCGTCAGTCGCTGGACTCTTTAATGAAGACTCTAACTGCCTGCCAGCCATTCTTTATTCGCTGTATTAAACCCAATGACTTCAAGAAGCCTATGGTAAGTTCAGTTCATTTTCTCTGTCTATTGACACACTTTTCTCTAAGTGTTCCACGTTTCTGTCTTTGTTTCAGCTCTTTGACAGGGAACTGTGCATCCGTCAACTTCGTTACTCTGGAATGATGGAGACTATCCGCATTAGGAAGGCCGGCTATCCCATTCGTCATACGTTTGATGAGTTTCTAGAGCGCTACCGTGTGCTGCTCAAGTCCAGTGTTTGTGACCCCAAAACTGTGAGAGATGCTTCTGTGTTGTTTGACATGAATTAAGTGTTGCAGTGGTTTGTGTAATATACGTTGGAACAGGTCTTGAAAGTGCTATAAGCGATTTGAGCCATTTTGCTTATTTTTGACACAGTCTGAATTAGACCAGCCACATCAAGGGCCAGCAAAACCTCATCCTTAACCCTCCGAAAAGACATGTCAGCCAACACTATGTCAGAAAACACCAGCATATAAAGAGCAGAGAGGCAAAGAGCACCCTCTCGTTTGCTTAAAAAGGATAGGCCACTGTTTTGTTGTTGTCTTCAGAGTTTAGGGCTCATTTCTGTGATCACATTTTGGGAGTAAGATAATTTTGTGGTACCTATGAGTAGTTTTGTCTTGATTTTCAGTTTCCTTTCTGCCTTGTTGGCATTTGCTGACTTTAGGTTGTTGACCATTTGTGTTTTTTTGCATAGTTTTGTGGATATGGGTGAGCCAATTCAGTAGATAAGTGTAGCGGAAGTTAGCATAATGGCTAAAATCTTTTAGAGCACTTTTATATGTGTGCCAGTGTATTTTTCCATAAGACACATTTTTTTTATTAAAGAATATTACATATGTTCTTCTAAATTAAGCCTAAATATGCTTCTCAAGTAAATGTATCTTGTTTTAGTATTTTTTAGATGGAAAATGAGTAAAAATGCTAATTAAAAGCATAAAAAGTACTTATTTGCATTATTTCACCCATTAATATTAATATTGACTGTAATATTGAAGGAGAGTGCCAAGAAATGCAGTGAAAGCATCTGTGAGAACGTTCTGACTGAAGAGGACTGGAAGATCGGCAAGACTAAAGTGTTTCTGAAGGTACTGAGGGGAATTTTACAGGTACCATTACAGCATTTTTAAAGTAGATCCATTCTAACATGATTCTTTTTTGCATCAGGATTTCCATGATACTGTTTTGGAACTGGCACGAGACAGTGCTCTCAATGAGAAGGCACTTCTTATTCAGAAATTCATGAGAGGATATAAACACAGGTAAAAGATTAAAGATAATCTCCCACGTTTGTAGAGTGGAAGTTTTCACACATTGGTTGCCATTTTGTTTTCTTGCAGGAAAATGTTCCTCAGAAAGAGAGGAGCAGCTGTGACCATACAGAAAACCTGGCGAGGACACAAAGTTAGAAAACTTTACAGAGTGGTACGTTGTCCTTTAACTGCAGACTAACAAATTCTAAAAGTTGATAGTCATTGCTTGTACATGTATGTAGAGTGTCACTTGTTTTTCTGCAGGTCCAGTTGGGATTTGCCCGTCTGCGGGCTCAAGTACGCTCTCGTCAGATGACCTGGCAGTATAAACAGAAGCGACAAGCAACTATTCTGCTTCAGGCTCAGACTCGTGGCTACCTAACAAGGAAGGAGTGGAAACGAAAGAGAGCGGCAGTGATCCTTCTGCAGGCTTACACCAGAGGAACTCTAGCCAGAAAAGCTGTCAATAAGATAAAGAGAGATGTAAGAAGTTTTCTGATGATAGAATCACCATGTTTGGAAGACAGTTTGCTAAATATCTCAGGCTACATGTTATCTTCATCTGTTGCTGTCTCTGTTGTTTGCAGGCTTCCCTCTCACTTCAGGAACGTAGAGCAGAAGAACTTGCTGCTCTAGAGAGGCAAAGGAGGCTTGATGAAATTCTGCGGCAGAAAAAAGAGAGAGATGCGGCTGAACAGTTCGAATCCATCACAGACCAGGAAATGGTGGATGATATCTTTGGCTTCTTGCCTAGCCTGGTTGCCGGACAGGAGGGCCAGGCACCTGTGGGCTTTGAGGTAAGAGATCAAACTTCTCAAAAAAGCGTAATGTTTGGATAGCAATAACATTAAAACCAAAAACTGCCTGAAACCGTTGTGTTTTTAGGACTTGGAGGGAAAGCGAGCGGTGCTTGAAGAGGTGGATCTGGATAATACTCCAATGATGGTGATTCCAGAGGAAGACTATGATGATTTAGATGAGTATTCGTTCTCCAAGTTTGCTTCCATGGACTTCCAGGGTGCTGCCACACCCACACACATTCGCCAGAGATTACGTCAGCCTCTGCTCTACCATGAGGATGAGAATGATGTCCTGGTAAAGCCACGTTTGACTTTGACCAACTTTTGGTTTATTTATGATGTTGTTCTAATGTGTCATATTAACAGTAGGTGCTTACTACTACTCTTCTCTTCTTCTCCACAGGCTTCACTAACAGTTTGGTGGATGATCTTGAGATTTATGGGTGATCTTCCTGAACCAAAGGCTCAGGTGGTCTCCAGAAGTGGACCTGCCTTTGCAGAAGGCTCTCTTCAGAAGGATGTGGCCTCCAGACAGGATAGACGCCTCAGCCATATGGTGGGCCTGGACCAGGTGAGGAAGCTCCTTTTTTATTACATATTTTACGGCTGAAAATATCAATGGGTCAGACTAGCTGGATGGCCTGCTAAAAACCAGCTTGGACACGCAGAGAGATCAGCTAAGACCAGCAATACAGGTCTTTTACCAAATAAAAAAGAAGATAAATTCTGCAGTCTTTTCTTGGAATACAGCATTTTCTGAAAGTGTTGATGTCTCATCATTTCAGAGAATGAGAAATACAAGAAACTCTCCGAACAGGAAACTCAGTACAGTTCCAGAAGACGCTTCCCGCAACAGAAAGTCTTCAACTTTTACAGACATACTGGCTCGGAACAAAAAATCTGTCCAAGATGATGGTGTTTCAAGCCGCAAACTATCTGCCATACCAGAGCAGGGTCCGAAAAATAGAAAGACTTCAACTTTCACTGATGTAATGTCCCGAAACAGAAGGATCTCCACAGCTCCTGAGGGGCCTCAATCCAACAGAAGAACCAGTAGAAAACCATCTGTTATAAGAGAAGAGGTGAGACACATAAATGTTGCAAATTGGTCAATGATGTGACACTCATTATCTATTAGTTTTGATTAATTAAATGAATAGATAGGAAAAATATATCTAAAAAAAATATATATATATTAGGGGTGTAACGGTAAATCGTTTTGGTGCGGGTCTTTCAGTTTGGTTTTGCATGCGTACAATTTTTTTTTTTCTAGGAAATTAAAATAATAAATGGCGTTTCTGTCATGTGGCATGACAGAAGTGGCCTTGGAGAGTCTTTCAGTTTGAAACATTTCTGGTATAAACCCAACACAAGCATTTAATCAGTGTTTCAGGGAAAGACATCAAAATAAAATAAAATGTCATGTAGCATTGTTTTACTGAAGTCATGTGTTTAGTTCACAGAAAATTAATAGAGAGAAGCATTTATCAAAATAATGCACCATATACTCATTATATTTTACTAAACCTGTTAGTCTTAATTATGTAATGTTTAAATTAATCTGTTATGAAACATGCTATGACAGTCAGTGTATAATTTAATATATTTTAAGAAATAGCCTAGAAATTGTATATTTCTAATTTAATTTAAAAGCTGAATTATGTGCAATTTACATGTTTGCATTCAATTTATTTTAAAGTTGAATGTTGATAATCTATTTAAAAATAAATTGTAATTTAATTTAAGTTTGGGTTAAGTTGTTCCTAATTGTAACCTTATAATGTAAAAGGGCTCCCTATAGTTTTAAGCTTAAGTTGAGGTAGATTTTTATCACTAAGATTTTTATCAATCTGACTTTGCTGCAGTTGGAACAAACTACTGGTTCGTCTGGCCGGAGGGGAACTGGCCCCCCGACTGAGCCTGGTTTCTCCCAAGGTTTTTTTCTCCGTTCTGTCACTGATGGAGTTTTGGTTCTTTGCCGTTGTCGCCTCTGGCTTGCTTAGTTGGGGACACTTCATTTCCAGCAATATCACCGACTTGATTGCACAGATACTATTTAAACTGAACTGAGCTGGACGATGACATCACTGAATTCAATGAAGTCATGACTTGACTAAGAAAATGTAAACTATAACTGAATGTATTTAAAGAAGGAACAACTTGTTCAGTAAACCACTGTTTATAAAAAAAAAAAAGTTTAGTTTCCCCCCCCCGCTGAACCGAAATTATACCGAACCATGACGTTAAAACCGAAACCATTTTTCTGTAAAAAATGTACTGAACCGTCATATTTGTGTACTGTTACACCCCTTATATATATATATATATATATATATATATACATATACATATACACATACACATATACATGTACATGTATGTATGTGTGTAACACAACATGGCAGCATTTCATTTATATAGGCACAGTTTAATACACAGTGGTAATTCAAATGCTATACATAAAAGGAAGTGAAATAGACATAAAAAATTATAATTAAAAACAAGGAATAAAAAAATACTCTTAACAAAAAAAACTATCACAGCAATAAAAACAAAATAATATAAAAAATTATTTTAAATGATTTTATAACAGTTAAGAATATAAAATGATTCAAAACAGATGAATGATGTATAATCTCTATAATCCCATTAACTATTCATGTAAAGGCAGAGGATGGGACTGAAGTTCCCAAACAATCCACTGTGCCTATGTTAAGATGAAATAACAGGAGAATGGAGACCCTGGACCAATGACATCTCTTGAAAAGTTGCATATCATTGTTGGATATGCCATTGTCAGACGTGACCTCAGGTTGTTAATTATTTAAAACCACAAGTCATCTATTGTTTAGTGGTCAGATGTTTCAGCTTCTAAGTCCTTAATATCTTTCATTGTTAGAGATGAAATCTACTGCCAGATCTGTAAGCAGCTCCAAGAGAACCCAAACCGCGGTAGCTTCTTCCGTGGCTGGATCCTCCTGTGCATCTGTTTGGGCATTTTTCCTAAGATTGGCGCTTGCATGGTGAATGGACAGTCTCGATTTCTGCTGCAACATTCAGATGGTCTCTCTATATTATGTAGTCCTGAAAGTGTTGTCTCATCTCCTCACAGTACCTGCAAAGTTTTCTGCGTTTTGGTCCTGTGGGATACGCGCCTTACTGCGCTGACCGACTGAGGCGCACTGTTGCCAATGGAGTGCGTGCAGAGCCTCCCAGCTGGCTGGAGCTCCAGGTAAAGACAGTTATGTCCCATTCACAAATACAGAGTTTTTGGACTGAACAACCTGCCATAGCTTTTCAAAATCTTTGCTGCTAAAAATTAGATATCAGTTTGGACAAAGAATCTTTTTTTGTTGTTGTTTAAAATGAAAGGGAAAGCATTTGTAAATAATGCTTTCAGGACATGGATCGTGTGTGTTCCCGTGTTTCCATTTCTACTTCTCATTTAGATAAAATTATACACTTCTGAATATCTTCATAATAATGGCAGCTCATTGAAAGTAATCACTTCTGTTGCATTGTTGCAGTAAATTGCTGTATGTGAGAAACCCCTTAGGTCTTTATTCTCCTATGGTCCAGTAACAAACATCTACCATAAATATGAAACTATAATTTATGCCCTCACTATTCAATCACAGGCCACCAAGTCCAAGAAACCCATTGGCATCTCAGTAACTATGATGGATGGCAGGACTATCAGTTTGCCTGTAGATTCTGCCTCTACATCTAAAGAGGTCTGCCAAATGCTCTCACAGAAAGTCAAACTTCAGGACACATTTGGCTTCTCACTTTACATAGCTTTATATGACAAGGTATGAAGCCCTCACACTCAAATTAAGAATTTGAGTCAGATTTTCAGTATTATTAGAATTTAAGACATGTCATTGTGCTCCCGCTTTTTAGGTGTGGTCCCTAGGTAGTGGCCGTGAGCATTTGATGGATGCCATCTCTCAGTGTGAGCAGGAAGTGAAGAGGAAGGGTGGGCAGGAGCAACATGCCCCTTGGCGTCTCTTCTTCCGTAAAGAGATCTTCACACCTTGGCATGACTGCTGCCAGGATAACGTCAGCACAGACATTATCTACAGACAGGTCATCAGAGGCCTGAAATTTGGAGAATACCAGTGTGAGAAGGTGTGCTTAAGACAATGTTTGGTATCAATGACATTTTTTTAATTGGAATTGTCATATCATTGTTGGATATGCTTTGTCAGACGTGACACAGGTTGTTAATTATTTGAAGAATGTTTTCAACTATTGTTTTGGATCCCATTGACTTATGAATAGATTTATTGACTTAGAGAAAATACTATGTAAGTCATAGAAAAAATAATATGGAAGTCAATAGGACCCGAAACCATTTGGTTACCAACATTCTTCAAAATGCCTTCTTTTGTGTTCCACAGAAGAAAGTCGTACAGGTTTGTAATGACTTGAGGGATAGTAAATGAGGACAGAGTTTTCATTTTTGGTGGACTATGCCTTGTACTTATGTACTTATTTTATGGCAGTTATCTGAACGTTTTTTAAAGGTGCATTCAGTGAATTTTCATATGTTGTGCTGATTAAAACAACAGTCATCATGAAACTTGGTCTTTCTAGCAGTGTGAATTCAGCATCAAGCCAATTCAGTAGTTTCCCATTACCAGTACCAGTGTAGAATTGTTTTATTCATAGTCAGACACAATTACTTTATCCAGTGGGTGAAAGAGTCCAATAAAAGGGGTTATTGAGATAAAATTAGTTTTTTTGTTTGTTTGCTGATCTTATCCCACAGTAGTGGATCACATCATGTCATTCATTCTATGGCATTTCACCTTTGTGTTTGTATCAGGAGGAAGACACTGTTGCGCTTGCAGCAAAGCACTTCTATGTGCAGTTTGGATCAGACATGAATATGGAGAATACTAGGACTGTAGTTAAGGAGTGCATTAACTCCAAACTACTGGAGGCCAAGTCAGAAGAAAAGTGGACCCAGATGGTCAACACAGCGCATGCGCAGGTACAGATGTTTCTAATATTACTTATGTTAAAGGAACACTTCACTTTTTTGAAAATATGATTATTTTCCAACTCCCCAAGAGTACAGTTTTCTAATCCATTCAGCCGATCAACTATACTCTCATTCTTGCATAATAATCAAGGAACTTTGCTGCCGTACCATGGGTGCAGCAGGCGCAATGATAGGTAACTAGTTATGATATAGCTGGGGACTAGCTGGGGGAAATCGCAACTTTTCATTTTCCATTAGTCTTAGTACGATGTAACTACAGAATAGTCGAGTTTTAAATAGGAAAAATACCGAAACTCTTTGGTCGTTTTTGAGCGAGATGCTAACGGGTCGAATCAGATTCAATTATCTATGCTAAGCTACGCTAAAAGTGCTACCGCCAGACCTGGAGATCGGCTGAATGGATTCGAAAACGGTAAAACTCAACTGTTTAACTCTTGGGGAGTTGGAAAATGAGCCTATTTTCAAAAGAAGTGGAGTGTTCCTTTCAAATAAACATAATAAATCTTTCCACCTGTTTGAAAGTCAAAGCATTTTACGATAATTCATCTCTTTTTTTTTAGGGCCCATTAATAAACTCTCAGACCAAGTCTGATAAAGTCAAAGCAGAGGTGGTTGACTATGCTCGTCAAAAGTGGGCAATGCTCTTCTCCAAGTTTTTTGAAGTTGCCAAGTTATCTGGTATGTACTACATACTAAGATGAGTATTACACTACTGTTCAAAATTTGGGGTCAGTAAGAGTTTTGAAATAAATTAGTACTTGAAATACTTTTAACTATAAAAATGACAGAAAAAGCTATTACAAAATGTTTTTACATCTCTAAATAAATGTTTATTTGAACTTTCTATTCATCAAAAAATACTGAAGAAATGGTTTCCACAAAGCAGCATATATGTTTTCAGCATTTATAATAATACAAAATGCTTCTTGGGCACTAAATCAGCACATTAAAATTAATTCTGAAGTGTCATGTGACTCTGAAGACTGGAATAATGGCTGCTGACAAGCTGCTTTGCCATCACTGGACTATATATTACATTTTACAATAAAATATCAAAGTTATTTTAAAGGGTTAGTTCACCCAAAAATGAAAATTGTCATTAATTACTCACCCTCATGATGTTCCAAACCCGTACAACCTTCTTTCATCTTAATAAAACAAATTAAGATATTTTTGATGAAATCCGAGCTTTCTGACCCTCTATAGACAGTATTATTTTTGTTTTCTTTGTGCACAAAAAGTATTTGTGTAGCTTCATAAAATTAAAGGCATAGTTCACCCAAAAATACAAAATTTATGTTTATCTGCTTACCCCAAGGGCGTCCAAGATGTATGTGACTTTTTCTTCAGTAGAACACAAATGAAGATTTTTAACTCAAACCTTCACAGTCTGTCAGTCATATATTGTCAGTCAATGGTACTCACGGCTTTGAGAGAAAAAAACATACACAGACAAATCCAAATTGAACCCTGCGGCTCGTGATGATACATTGAGGTCTAAAGACATGAAAAAAACAGTCTGTGCAAGAAACTAAACAGTATTTATATTGTTTTTACCTCTGATCCGCCGCACGGTCCAACTGTCCTGAATTCCTTCACACAACAGCTGGTTCTTCTTGCTTTTACAGCAGATTGCAGACTTGTAAGTGCATTACCGCCACCCATCTCTCAAATAGATCATTAACACTCCTAATTGAGATTGTAGATATAGTGTCAATGGTCCATTTGAGAGATAGGTGGCAGTAATGCACTTATAAGTCTGCGATTGGACCGTGCGGTGGATCAGAAGTAAAAAACAATATAAATACTGTTCAGTTTCTTACACAGACCGATCGTTTCGTGTCTTTAGACCTCAATGTATCGTCAAGAGCCGCAGGGTTTCATTTGGATTTGTCTGGTTTTTTTTCTCTCAAAGCCGTGAGTACCATTGACTGACAATATATGACTGACAGACTGAAACGGTTTGAGTTAAAAATCTCTGTTTGTGTTCTACTGAAGAAACAAAATCACCTACATCTTGGATGACCATGTGGTAAGCAGATGAACATCAAATTTTCATTTTTGGGTGAACTATCCCTTTAAGGTTGAACCACTGATGTCACATAGACTATTTTAATGATGTCCTTACTACCATTCTGGCCCTTGAACGTTACAGTTGGAATGACATGAGGGTGAGTAATTAAAGATATAATCTTTGGGTGAACTATCCCTATAAATTGAACTAATATTTCACAATGTTCCTGTCAAATCAAATATCAAATGCAGTCTTGATGAGAAAAAGAGACTTCTTACCAATCCCAATTTTTCTGAACCTTAATGTACATTGCAAATTACATAATTTCCACAACTAATGCAGAATAATATGAGCAAAAACGTCATAAAATTTGATAAATGAGATTACATTTGTCATTTCAATATTCAGGTCCTCCTCTATCAAAGAGCAAGTTCATCTTTGCCATTAATTCAATGGGAATAACGTTCCTAGATGAACGAGAAAAGACTCTCTTGGTGCTGTCTTACCCAGAGCTCACAGGAGTCAACGCTATCAGGTGAGTTGGACACCAGTTAAAGCATTAGTTCACTTTCAAATTAAAATGTCCTTATAATTTACTCACCCCCATGTCATCCAAGATGTTTATGTATTTCTTTCTTCAGTCGAAAAGAAATTAAGGTTTTGGATGAAAACATTCCAGGATTTGTATCCATATAGTTAGTTTCAGTGGACTCCAAACGATTGATGGTAAAAATGAGTTTCAGTGCAGCTTCAAAGGGCTATAAACGATACCAGACGATGAATAAGGGTCTTGCAATGTATATGCTTTATAAACACAAATGCTCACCTTACTCTGTTCTGCGATGCGCACTTCACGTAATACGTAATGGTGTTGAAAATGTCACGCTTGACGCAGGCTCCAACTCATATTCTCCTCCAAGTTCAAAATCGTCCGACATCGTTGTTTTACCTTGTAAACTCGTTGAGTTGTAACCTTTGTAAACTCTTGTAACCTTTTTTTTGTAAACGACGTTTGACTTCGTATTTGCACGTTCAACTTGTAAACATGGACTCTGTACTTCCGCCTACGTCAAGCGTGACATTTTCAATTGAATTATGTGTTAAGTGAAGTCATGAACTCGCATCATAGAACAGAGCAAGGCAAGCATTTGTTTTTATAAAGCATATACAATTATTTTTTATTTTTTAAATGACTGATCGTTTCGCAAGACCCTTATTCATCGTCTGGTATCGTTTATAGCCCTTTGAAGCTGCACTGAAACTGTAAGTTTGACCTTCAACCGTTTGGAGTCCATTGAAACTAACTATTTTCATCAAAAAACGTAATTTCTTTTCGACTGAAGAAATAAATACATGAACATCTTGGAGGACATGGCGGTGAGTAAATGATCAGGAAATATTTATTTGAAAGTGAACTAATCCTTCAATGTTTGTTGGCTTTGAATCATGTTGTCTTGTCATTCACAAGGTTCAAATATGATATTTTTTTATTTAATAAATATGTGATACCGTCCCAAAAAATATGTAAATTCCCTATATTCTCCCTGCATCGTTTCCTCCAGAGAAAGGAAATGTGTGTGTTTGCTGAGTCTGAAAGGAGACTTCACACTGAATGCAATCATGGCCACCGACATCTCAGATCTGGTAGCCATGTTCCTGGCAGGCCTGTTACAACGATCACAATATGCCGTGACCCTACAGGAGGTTAACAGACAAGGTCAGAAGAGGAAATATGCTGTATACATTTTTTTATTTGATTGTTCATGATCTATGATTTGACTTGTTTTTGTCTAATGAACAATGGTTTCCATGTTTTCAAGATGATAAAACATTTCTCAGCTTCAAGAAGGCGGAGCTCATCTACCTCATTAAGGATGATGAGTTTTCTGTTGCCCGTGGCTGGTTGAAGGGTAAGAATGAGCGGACAGGAGAAATTGGTGCAGTCCCAGCAGATGCTGTCTTGATTCTTCCAACTCTTACGAAGCCGAAAAATGAAGTCCTGGTGAGAACTTGAATGTTTTTTTCCTGCTTTTTTATTTTCTATGGAGTTCAAAGATCTTTAGATTTGTAAAGGTCTATATATGTGACCCTGGACCACAAAGCTCAAGTCTTAAGTGTCAATTCTTCCAAAATTTAGATTTATACATCATCTGAAAGCTGAATAAATAAGCTGTCCACTGATGTATTGGTATTTGTTATGATATGACAATATTTGGCCGAGATACTACTATTTAAAATATGGAATCTGGAATTCGTAGCAATGCATATTACTAATCACAAATTAAGTTTTGATCTATTTACAGTAAGAAATGTAAAAAAAGATCTTCATGGAACATTATCTTTACTTGATGTCTTAATGATTTTTGGCATAAAAGAAAAAATATCATTTTGACCCATGCATTGTATTTTTGGCTATTGCTACAAATATACCCTAGCGACTTAAGACTAGATTTGTAGTCCAGGGTCACATATTATGGAATATTTGTCATAGTTGTGTTGGTAGCTAATGCATTCTGACTTTTTGCCTTGTTTTTGAAGAGCCTGATCAGCTTGTCTCCAGATCAAAGAAAGACCATCATAGACAACACCGTAAAAGGAACCATGACTGAAAGAGTGGCTCCTTCAACTCTAAAAGATTTCTCTGTTGAATATTTCAGGTACTTGCAGCAAATGTTTGACAAAATGCGTAAGCGTTTTAGAAGCAAACATGAATGACCCGTTGTTTTTGTCATTGTCACAGGCAGCCCATCAAAGATGTCCACAGACAGGTGATCTCTAAGAATGCAGCACCTGAGAGGCTGTGGGCCAACTCCAGAGAACCCATCAGACAGCCCCTGCTGAAGAGACTGGTGGGCAATTCAGATTTCAGCCCACTAGCGTGCAATGCCTTCACTGATATCCTTTGCCACACATATTTAAGCCTTTATCGTTTATTTCACTCATATCTTTGAACATTGCTTATTGCCACAGAAGCAGTTGAGCCCTTATATTTACCCAACACATATCTAAATGTAATAATGCATAAATCTGTAGAACATGGCAGCTGTTGTAGTTTGATATAGGGTTACATAAACACTGATCCATAAGTGAAACTTACCAGCTGACCTGGTTATCCAGGTAGGATATGACCAAGGAAAGTGCTGATTCCTTGACTAAATGGTGTGCACCTATTTTGAAGTACATGGGTGACTACCCCACGAGACAGGTCCAGAGCCCCATGGAACTCACAGACCAGATCTTTGGCCCACCTACAGCAAATGAGGAGCTCAGAGATGAGATCTACTGTCAGATCATGAAACAAATGAGCAGCAATAACAACCGGTAAACAGCATTACATGCTCAGTCAATACTGCATTGTCTATTGAATGCTTGTACACTACCACAAAAGTTTGGGGTCCGTAAAGATGTCTCTTATGCTCACCGAGGCTAAATTTATTTAACATAAATCCAGTACAAAAAACAGTCATAATGTAAAATAATAATGTTACTCCATCCTTCAGTGTCACATGATTCTTCAGGATTATTATTATGTGCTGATTTGGTTTTCAAAAAACATACTTTTTTATAATAGACTGTGATGCGATTTTCAGGATTCTTCGATGAATAGGAAGTTCAAAAGAACAGCGTTTATTTGAAATAGTAATATTTTATAACCTTAACATTATATACTATGTATGTAATATGTATTTTAATCATATTTTATTAATATTATACATTCGTTACGGTCTCTTTTGAACATTTTATTTAGCTATTTTGTGGAATAGAAGTATTAATTATTTTTTACAAATATTTCTGACCCCTAACATTTGAATGGTACTGCACATGCAAGCAATAAATAAGAGTAATATCTAGTGCTGTCAAATGATTAATTGCGATTAGAATTTTTTTTAGATTATTTTATTAGAAACCATAAAATCGTATAAAATTTAGGAGACTACATAGAATTAATAAGGCAAATAATTAATTCAATTCAGTGATTCCTCTGTCTGCTGTACAGGGGAGTCAACAAGCAGCAGGTTCATTGAACTGATTAATGGTTTCACTTTTAGACATTAGATAGTCTGTGAAACATGCGGTTTGTGGTTTATATATGCCATTTCAGATGCTATGTTTATAATTAAATTTGTTTGTAATAAATAAATAAATAACTGTTACGTTATTATGGTAAGTTAACATGTATAAATGTTTTTCTAAATTAGGTACAGTGTGGAGCAGGGCTGGCAGCTGCTGTGGCTGTGCTGTGGTCTCTTCTCTCCCAGTAACTCTCTGCTAAAACATGCTCAGCGTTTCATTGAGACACGCAAACGAGAGCCATTGGCCACAGACTGCCTCCAGAGACTGCAAGGGGCTCGGAGGTATGGCCAGCATTTCACAACATGTGTTTATGCATTTTTATTTCAACCCAAACTTTTATCATTGCAATTGAAATCGCATTGCTTTATGGGTATGGACAGACTTTATGGATTGATCATGCATTCCTAAGCTTTACTATCATGTGAGTTCAGATATAGAATAACTAAAAGCTAATTTTTAAGTCACTGTAAAAAGCTTATGAGAATAAAGCCTGTATTGTTTTTACACTTTGAACCCTGGCTGGCTTACCTGAGAGCCATAAACTATTGGAGCTCATCTCAAACAGCATGTGTGTTATATTACTGGACTGATATAAAGCATGACTAGATAAACACCCTATTAGCAGACAATAACAGTTTAACAGAGATGGTGAAAGCACACACATCATTTACTCAAGTAGAAGTATAGATACTTGTGTTTACAAATACTCTGGTAAAAGTAGAAGTACTGACTACACTTGTTTACTCAAATTAAAGTAAAGAAGTATGGGCTCTGACATGTAAAAAGTACCCATTACTTCTACCTGTTTTAGTGTCACGCTGGTTACTGGACCTCACGTCATATTGACACATTAATACAAAATAACTTGCATTTAATATTACATTTAATATTGTTAGCTAATGTATTTATCATGACTGAACAACCAACATGTAGAACAGGGCAGGACTAGGACAACTTTTCAGGCAAGGAAATCTCACACTCATCCAGGCCATCCTATACACCCACAACAAATTCTGAAACCACGGATAACCCCAATGTATGGCAATCACATTTTTACAAAAAAGTTTAAAACCTTAGGTTGGGGCCATGCAAAATAATTAAAGGTTCTCTATTGAACTGCACCCTCACTTCCATTTTCCTTTTCAGTCTCTTCATTTTCCATGATATATCTCTATATCTCACTTTGTGTGTGTTTACTTTTTTCACAAATTTTCTTGTATCTGTTACTTTTCAGTAAACAGTAAAAGTTTTTTTTTTCTTTTTTGTCAGATTGATTACAATCAGTTTTAATTTACAACCATATTTTGACTACAGGTTTCATGGTTAGTGTAGCAAAACAATGGTGAATTTGTTGTTACCATGGTTTAACTAGTAACCATGGTTTTTGGTTTGGATTTTTGTAAGGTTTGTGTTGTTATCTGCCCAAGCTCCCTCTAAAAATGTATTATAAAGCGATGTTTTATAACATATGTCTGCTAAATTACTACTGTAACTTTATAGTATAATAATGACGTCCTTTATCATACAGTATTTTGAGTGATGATAGTAGTTTAGTTTAGTTTACAGTAGACTATTATTAATCATCTGGCTGCTACTGCTAAGTGTTACTAGCTGTTTAATTCTTTATTGAGTAAACAGAAACTACAGCCTATTTACAAATGAAACTCACTTGCACTTGAAGTCATGACCCGGTCAGTAGTTTAGCCTCTCTGCTCTGATCCACTCTATTCTCGAGTCTCTTGCATTGATTACTCTGGTACTAGAAACTGATAGACACCTTTTGGCGGAGATGCGGAGCGAGCGTGAGCGAGCCGAATCACGTTGCCAGTCAAGACTAATCGATTCATCATGATGTAGCCTATTATAGATTTGTTATCGAATGGTGATCCACCAAAACTAAAGTAACGAGGCTGGTTTGAAAATGTAAGAAGTAGAAAATACAGATATTTGTGTAAAAATGTAGGGAGTAAAAGTAAAAATTAGTCAGAAAAATAAATAGTGAAGTAAAGTAGCATGCAGATACCAGAAAAAATCTACTTAAGTACAGTAACAAAGTATTTGTACTTCGTTACTTCCCATCTCTGCAGTTTAACATGTTGAAAACAAGCTTGGCTTATTTACATGTTCTAAAACGACATTGCATATGATCCACTTAACAGAGATGCTTTCATATTTAATATAATGTAATCAAAAATGATTGTTTCTAGGTACTAGTAATTCAGTCTTTTAAAATCACACACTGTTTTACACTATTAGCACAGCAACACCTCTCCTTTTAGCAAGCTAACCTTTGCCAGAGTGGTGCAAATGCCAGGAAAGTGTCAGCACTGAGTGATAGGATAGTACAGCATTTCCAGCGGCTTCATCTGCTACTGCAACTGTTCAAAGACGTTCACATTTGGGAGACACTACTGTAGCCCTTTAGTTGAAATGAGTCCACAAGCTGGGTCACAGATGACGATAACTACATTGTTGATTTGGTGAGATTGTATGTTTACTGTGTGTAAGATGACATTTGTCATTGTTTTTGTGCTAGAATGGAGCCCAGAAAGCTTCCACCTCACCAGGTAGAGGTTAATGCAATTCAGCAGAACAGCACCCAGATCTTCCACAAAATTCAATTCCCTAATGACTCTCAAGAGGTAATGCTACACACAGTGCATGGATCAACACATTTTTTTCAGTCGGGCACTAGTGCATATTTTTTTTTACAGTAGTAGTTTATACGTTTTATAATGTTCAAAATGGTGAAAATAATAGCAGTTGAATAAACATGAAATCTAGTCAATTTGCTGCCAATGCCAGTCATGCATTGTATTCATGGAATATAAATCTAGTGTGCCTGAAATATTTTTTTCTCACCCTTCTGGAAAGAATTTTGAGGTGGCATCCAACACCAAGATAAAAGACCTGGTCCGGACCATTGCTAATAAACTCATGTTGTCCTCAGCTGAAGGTTTCAGCCTCTTTGTGAAAACTCCTGATAAGGTTTGTACCGGGTCTACCATAATTTATATTTAACAATTTAATTTATGGCTTTAAACACATTCAGGAGGATCTTAAACCAATAGTTTAAGAACTGACCTTTTAAAAATCATATATTGTTAGATCTTAGTCTGATTATTGGGAGAGACGTTGCTTCCTCGATATCTACAGTGGTTTACAGCTCTGCCAATGATCCCATGTCATGTCCTTTCATTTTTCATGTTCATTTTTACATATCCTTTGTCTGTAAATAAATCTAGCTTTGTATTTCTGTCAGGTTCTCAGTCTGAATGAAACTGACTACTTCTTTGACAGCCTGAGACAGATAACAGACTGGTCCAGGAAAGGAAAGAGAGTGAATCAGGGTAAGTTTTTGATAACTTTATTATATGTTTTTAATTTGTAGATAATTGATTGAGGGTTGTTTACACGACACCATTTTCAATTAAAAACTTTTTTATGCATTTTCGCTGTTCATATACACAAAAGTGGCATTTTGGGGGTTCGAAATGAATTTGTGAAAATGGTGATATGTTTAGTCTATATGTGCGCAGGCTTGTGGTGTTTCTTTACAAATTAACATCAATAACTACTGGCCTGGCATACATAATACAGCATTGGTAGACATTTTCGTGGCTACGTGTGAACGGGATCATTTTGACAACTTTGTCGTCTGTACCTTTTAGTACATTGTTGTCGTGTAAACATACTCTAAAAGGAACAAGTTTAAGGTAATCACCATTGTTACATAGTTAAATCAGATTCAAAACAACTGCTGTTGCTTATACTGTTTTAAACAGCGGGCGGTCCAGTCAATGTGTCTTACACGGTTTTCTTTATGAGAAAACTATGGTTCAACATTATCCCTGGTAGAGATCTGGAGGCTGATCTCATCTTCCATTATCCACAGGTATTGGCAATCTGTGCCATGTTCTTAAAAATGTTTGGAAAATGTTCCATATAGCTTCCCTGTAAGCGCTGAAGAACTTTTTTCCATATTTCTCACACTATCTAGGAGTTGCCCAAGTACTTGAGAGGTTATCATCGTTGTAGCAAAGAAGAAATGGTGATGCTCGGCGCTCTACTCTTCAGAGTGAAAGTGGACAATGATAAAACTCAGTTTCCCATGATTCCTAGGATGCTGAAAGACCTGGTGCCTAATGACCAGCTTAAAGCCATGTCTGCTGAGGAATGGAAAAAGGTCCGTTCCAGTGCACTGTATTCTGTGCATTGTTAGTGTATAAGTAATTTTATGCTTCTGAAATGTTTCTTATTCATAACCATTTTCCAACAGCACATTTTTGCTGAGTACAACAAGCAAACTGGCACGACAGTGGAGCAGGCAATAATTGGCTTTTTAAAGATTGTCTACAAATGGCCCACATTTGGCTGTGCCTTTTTTGACGTGAAAGTAAGCAATTCGAGTATAATATTTTGATAATATTGCTTAAAGAAAAACTGTTTATAAAATGATTCTTGATATTACAGCAAACATCAGAGCCCAAATTCCCTGACATTATGAGGATTGCCATTAGCAAACAAGGCGTCACTGTCATTCACCCCAAAACAAAGGTATCATCAATCGATAACTCTTTTAAACAAGCTTTTTGTCCCACTTTAACTGCTTATCATGTGTTTCCCTATGCAACATTTGTATAACACCTCAGATGAGTTTTCCTGTAAGCTTGAATGTAAAATTACAATGTATACTTAAAATATGAATCATGTACTGTATCGTAACTCTGTCTCTACTTTTAATTTTGTTGAACTAATTGTATTCGACTTCTGTTTTAAGGACATTCTGGCAGTGCATCCATATAACAAAATTGCAAACTGGTGCAGTGGAAGCACATACTTCCACATGACTGTAGGAAACCTGGTCAGAGGGAACAAAATCCTGTGTGAAACTTCCCTGGTAAGTGACACAGATGTCTTCAGTGTCACATGATACTTCAAAACTGATTCTATTATGCTGATTTGGGGCTCAAGAAATGTTTCTTATTAGTATCAATGTTTTTGCTCCTTAATTTTTTTGTGGAAACCATGATATACCCTACCATTAAAAAAATTGAGGTGAGTAAGATTAAAAAATTAGGAGAAAAAAATGAAATGTTTTATTCAGAAAGACATTGTAGAATAAAGTAAAAGGGATTAGTTATAAATGATTCTATTTCAACTAAATTAAATTTCAACTTTCTTTTCATCAAAGAATCTTTCCAAAAAAGTATTTAGCAGCAACACCTGTTTACTATATTGAATCAGCAAATTAGAATGATTTCTGAAGGATCATGTGACATTGAAGACTATAGAAATGGTGGCTAATAATTCAGCTTTACCATCACAGAAATAAATTACATTTTATATTAGAATATATTAAAATAGAAAACAGTATATCAGTGTGTGTGTGTGTTTGTGTATATATATATATATATATATATATGTGTGTATATATGTGTAAATATGTATAAAGATTTTTGGCCATTTAAAGTATAATTTTTCAGATCATAAAATAATAGAATTGTATCTGTTCATAAGGGCTATAAAATCGATGACCTGCTGACTTCCTACGTCAACATGTATCTTTCTGAGAAGAAAGGACAAAGACGGAATCAACACTTTGACTAAAAATAACAGACCAGCAATGACTTCACTGTGCCTTTCTTTTCAATACACAATTCACATCATATACAAACACACATTCACATGTAAAAACACAACCAATGAGAAATGTAAAAAAACTAAATAGTTGATTTAGTTTTATAGATTTATTGTTCAATGTGATATGCTATATATACTGCAAAATGTGTGATGCCAACTGTTGTGGTAAAGATTTAAAGCTGTTTTTCTCAATATGCTGCCAGAATCTGAAGACTGTAATTTCAGTTAGATTACTGGTTTACTAATATTTAATGATATATTAATGAATCATACAGTCAGATGATCATATTATTGATGCATTTGAGTAAAATTGTCAAATAAATGACTACGAGGTGTAACTCAGAATTGTACATTGTGATTATTTGCCATAGAGCTCAATGTTTTCTGCATGTTTTCAAAATTGGAATTCCATAAGCCTTATGCTTAAGTTGTTTTGTCCTGTTTAAAAGCAAACTGTTTTAGCTCTTGAATCTGACAGAGGATGAGTTATCTGGTTAACAGTCATGTTACACGCTGTGCTTTGCCCCCAGGGCAACAAAGTCTCGAGGGACAGCATATAATGAGGCTTGGAGATGTCCCAATTAAGACTTAGCACTGTATTATTTAGCCTATTCTGGTAAAATAGAGGCAACTAGATAGTGGGCTCATTCAGTAAAGTGAACTATATTAGCATATCATTGAAGACGGGCCCAGACAGAAGAAAAAGAGATGATGTGTGTCCTACACAGCTGTGATCTTCCAGAATGAAAGACAGATTATTGCTCTTGCTGTTCGCTCAGGGCTCCACATCTGTCTGAGGATAGCAAGCCCTTATTTTTGCCCTCTGCTGCTCCAATGTATGATGCCCCAACAGTCCACAGCGGGGACCTGAGAAACAAGGACCCCAGTCTGTTGTTCTCTGTTCTCCTCGCCCTTGTGATTTCAACACAAATTTCTTCTCACTCATTCCCTGAGTTCCAAGGGGCCTCGTCTGTCTGGCTTTCCACAGTCTACAATGGATAATCTCTGGTCTTTATTCATAAACTGCCCCATTAAATGCTCAGTTCATCTTCTGTTTATTGATATGGTTGAAGGAGGGGGGTTTCGGAGTGGTGGGGAGGTTTATAACCTAAAGGCACGCTAGTCCCCGTTGCTATGGTCCCCCACCGGCTCCACATTGCGAGCAAGGCATGCCATTATTCTCCCCCTGTCGAAATGTGCCGCTTCTTCTGACTCGGGTTATTGTGGAGCGCACAAGTGGCCCTCAGAAGAAAATAGCATTGCAAAGAAAGGCTGAGGTCAAGGGTCACATTAGAGCCTTCCCATCACGAACCGCGTTTTGTGATAAAATTTGTTGGCGACACAAAAAGAGGCACATTATCGTATCTCAAACACAGCTCAGCCTGAGAGAGTAGTCTCTCGACTCTATTAGACTCCACTGCCGCTCAACAGAAGTTCCTGCTTTTCAGGCAGCTGTAAGAAAGTGCAGGCAGCAGAACTCTCTCTCCTCTCTGCTCTGCTCAACTCCTTCACTACTGCACTGGCTGTTGAGGGATCAACTCTCTGGTGAGTCTCTCATTGACTTCATTTACTTTCTCTTAGTGTCTGCTGTCTGGCTTGATTGAAACTTGTTTGCATGTTTTATTATTTGTATATAAACATTTTTATAGAATGCCCATATTTTGTTTTCCTAGTTTGTGCATTCCATTTAAACTATTATTTTTATGTACTTTTCTAAGCCTTTCCGCTAAATGTAAAGCAACAAAACTTTTTTTAATGCTCATATTGGGGTTTCCTTGTTTATGTGCGTGTCATTTTAACTATGCACTTTTTATATATATATATATATATTTCATTGCATCCAAGGTGAGTTTATTGGTTAGAGAAGAAAGTCTTTAAAATGTCATTTTAGAACTGCATTACGGTTTAGGATTAGTTGGCCAAGATTTGCTCTGCTTGAATGAGCAAAGTATGTCAAAATCACTTCAGGGAATCAGGGAAAATGTTGCACTGCCTTTGCTTTCTTGTGGTCATATGTTATGTATTTGTCTATTACTGTAAAATAAGAGAAGGGTTTCCTATGTTTTACCTTGACTTCTGGAAGCATGTTGGTTTTCGCTGAGATGCAGTTCAGCTTTGGTTAGTCTGCAGTGTGCCTCATGCCTGTGATTACTTCTGCTTCTTTTGTGTGATGTAGTATAGGAGCATTAGTGTCACATTGCAACCCAAGCTTGACCCCCGCTTATTTCTTTAACACAAAAGTGTTTCTGTATTGTTGCCAGCCCGTGGAGAAGCCTTGTTCTTCAAGACTTTCGGGTTTGGAGCATGTTTTCCAAGTCGACCACGAAACACTTGGACTGGTGCTGCTGGATTATAGTTTTTCATTTGAAATTCTTATATTTTATCAGACTAAATGTGTTTTTCCTGGACCACACGGTATAGTTTCATTCCACACACCAGAGAACCACCAAACCGTTTATTAACATCTGGATTTCTCAACTCACAAATCACGCCTTTTTGTCTCTAAGCACAGTTCAGAACAGCTTTTTGTTTTGTAGTTCTCCACTTTTATCTGTTTAAATTACTGGAGGGTTTGGTATGTTCTGGGACTTGAAGATTTTCCTCCCCCTCAGTTACAAATCCTGCAGCAATTTCTTATGGCAGGACCTTGAGACACTCCTTTGTACACACCCACTTTGTATTTGTCTGTAGTGTTCTGAAGATATTGATCAAGAGTTTCCTTATTATTCCAACTCCAGTGAGAGGATATTGTGAAATGTTTTGGTAGCATATTTTAGTCATGATGAGATACTCTTAGTGCTTAATACAAATGGAATCTTTCAGAGAAGTATTCATTTTCATGTTTATGTTTATTGCTGCATGTTAGATGTACCGCATGAATATTATTTGGCAAACACATGTTTTTTTTTTTCATATTATTAAGTAGTGAAGCAGTTTTGTTGAACATGTTCATCATAGATGTTGTTGCTAAAAATTGTCATTGTGTATTTTTAAACGGATAGATCTTGACAAAAACATGACACTGAAGTCATTTAGAAACGTATTGAAATGGCAACCTTCTGTTATGCAATATTCGTAATGGTATTTTTAAAATATAAACATAAAATTAAACTATTCTGTCAGCTACAGCTCTAGTAGTAACAGGTGAGCTTCTCCCCTGCTTTGAACCTTTCTTAAAAAGGTCTTCAGCTTATCCCTGCAGATGCTTCATTCAGCCTGATTATTAATAGAGCAACTGTTATTGGATGGCGGGCTAGAATGAATGCCTTTTCCAAACAGAGTTTGCTCATTGAATCTGAGGCAGGCTGCCCTGTGCACACGCCAATGATTTGACAAAGCAGAATGTCATGAGGACAGCTGGCTCAGACTGTAAGCAGATAGCCGGGAGTGGTTCTGGTGTGGCCACCGGATGCACCAGCACCTTCATGCAGTGTAGCGTGTGTGGAGGTGCGATGAGTGTGTAGTCAACTGCTCCACAGGGACATATGCTCAGACTCATGAGACACACACAAATATCTAAACATCTGAATTGCTGCCAAACACCCAGACAGCTGTAACACTCCCTCCCTCGCAACTCAAAGTGCGCGGAGAGGAAAACGTTTACTGCTGCTGGAATAAAACGTTTTATTGGTGTATCGCTGTGTCCTTTGCTCCTTTTTTTGTAAACATGTTTTGACAACGGTAAACTTTGGAAACAAATTCCCAAAAGCAGGTGCAATCTTGTTATTTTCTGTTGATTTCTTATTACAACTTTTTGGGTTCTATCAAATCAACTTGAATGCAGCATAGGTTGGTTTGGATATGTAATGGAAGTGTGAACCAAAAAATGATCTAGTCATTTTTAAAGTGTTTTTTTATTTTAATAATTAATGGCTAGCATGGCTGCTTCTCCCTACTACACATCCATTGATGTAGGCTTTGTTAGGATTTGACAATATTTGGCTGAGATACAACTATTTGAAAATCTGGAACCTGAGGGTGCAAAAAAATCTAAATATTGAGGAAAATGCTTTTAATGTTGTCCATGTTAAGTTCTCAGCAATGCATATTACTAATCAAAAAAAATTTTTTGATATATTTATGGTAGGAAATTAGCAAAATATCTTCATCGAACATGATCTTTACCTAATATAGCCAATATCCAACAACTTCGCACAGCCATTGAAGAGGAGTGGACCAACATTCCACAGGCCACAATCAACAACCTGATCAACTCTATGGGAAGGAGATGTGTTGCACTGCATGAGGCTAATAGTGGTCACACCAGATACTGGCTAGTATCAAGATGCTGTCTAATCAGCATCTTGATATGCTACACCTGTGAGGTGGATGGATTATCTCGGCAAAGGAGAAGTGCTCACTAACACAGATTTAGACAGATTTGTGAACAATATTTGAGAGAAATAGGCCTTTTGTGTACATAGAAAAAGTCTTAGATATTTGAGTTCAGCTCATGAAAAATGGGGGCAAAAATAAAAGTGTTGCGTTTATAATTTTGTTCAGTATATGTATATATATAAATATATACTGTATATATATATATAAATGAGTGTGCATATATATGTAGACCTATATGCTTTTACAAGTATTCATTAAATATTTACAAGTTCATAAATTAAAAAATAAAATGGATATAATTATTTTATATTAGCATTTATATTATCAGTTAAATTGAAATTAATTTAAACAATTCATAAAAACGTTTTTCTTTTCCTCTGTTTGCAGTTACAAAAATGGAGTCCCCCCTGACAGAACTTCCCACCTTGCTGTCCAATCAATCCATGGAGAGCTGTCCACCTGTGGACAATACAGTGGAGAACATGATCTTTGGATTCTACTACATCATAGTTTTCCTCCTGGCACTGAACGGCAATAGTCTTGCCCTGTGGATCTTCGCCCGCCAGAGAGGCAACTCTTCTCCAGCCAATGTCTTCCTGCTTCATCTTGCTGTGGCTGACCTGTTTTACGTCTTCGTTTTACCCCTCAGAGCCACTTATCATTTAACCGGGGGACACTGGCCGTTTGGTGAAATCCCCTGCCGTCTCGCGGGCTTCTTCTTTTATGTCAACATGTATGCCAGCTTGTACTTCCTGGCCTGTGTTGCAGGTGATAGATACCTTGCTGTGGTACATGCCGTACGTTCCCTCAAGGTCAGGCGCCCTCGTTACGCTCACATAGCCAGTTTTGCACTATGGGCTTTGGTGATAGTGTCTATGGGGCCCCTACTGGTCACCAAGCAGACAGCAGAAGTAAATGGCTCTACTGTATGCTTGCAACTGTACAGAGAAAAGGCCTCACGTCACGCTCTCGTCTCTCTCGCCGTAGCCTTCACACCACCTTTCATTGCCACACTGTCCTGCTACCTGCTGATAGTAAACAGTCTGCAGAAAGGTTTAAGGCTGGAGCCGGCACTGAAACTCCGTGCGCTTCGCACCATTGGTCTGGTCATGCTCATCTACATAGTGTGTTTTTTGCCCTATCACTTAAGCCGTGCAACCTTCATCCTGGGTTACGGACACCCAGACCTATCCTGCCAAATCAAAAGGGGACTAGCCCTGGCTAACCGGCTTACTTCCTCTCTAACTTGCCTGAATGGGGCTTTGGATCCCCTGGTCTACTTGTTTGCGGCTGAGAAGTTCAGGGGAAGCATTCGCAGGATTTTATGCAGAGACAAGTCCGGGGGGTCCGGCGCTACAAGCGGGGACCTGAAAGGCACACATGAGAGCTCTCTGAGCGCAAAGACCGAGTTCTGAGCTAGCGCTTAAAATCGTACAGATGGTATTTCATTGGTTTTAGGGATTCGGCCTACACTTTCTGATGTAGTGTATGGTCAGTTAAAGGTCAGAAAGCTTAATGTATAACCAGCCATGTGATTTGGATATATTTAAAACTGTAAGTTTAAAGATCAGTTTCAAAATCACTTTGATGGCACAACTGATTTCTAATAAGGTGAATGGCTTCTGTTTTTCCCCTATTGTCTGTACTAGGAGTTTTTGGTGAGTGGGTACGAAGGCAAGATTGCTTTATAATGCATGTGCACAGCTATCCGCTGTAATTACCACAGTGATATATTTATGAATTTCTCTCACTTAAAGTGGATACAAGTAAGAACTTTCATGAATTAACCACTTTTTATTGCCAATGTGTAAAAAGCTTTTAATGACACTTAAAAAGACCAGACGTTCTAGGTTGACCATAAAAGCCTGTGGAGTGGACAGATTTTTTATGTAAAGGTCTCAGGACGTTTTACCGGAAATTAAAAGCACGTGACATTTACACGTGTTCCCTAAATATTCTGTTCTAGAACACATTCAACAAAGACTTATGTTCAGCTGAAAACGAGCTATTCTGTGCTGTTATGTCAACATGTCATACAAAAAAGGGATTACTTCAAATGATTGTCTAAGTCTCACTATAGTCTCGCTGTCATTTATGTTACATAACATGTTACATTATGTTGCATAACACTATAGGCTATTTATGTTATTATTGAGAGGAAAGGCAAAGCGCTCATCGCATTAACGGTTGTTACATTCATGGATGTTCGTTGCAAAGGTATAAACTATTTTTTTTTTTTGGTCTGCGGTTCACTTAAAGGCTGTACCGTTGAAGGTTTCCGAATTCTACATACAGCCTCTTTTTTTAGGGGGCGCCAAAGTTGCAAAAATCCACAAATCTACATATGTTGCTTTAAAGTGAAAGTCATTCAGGATGGTTGGCTTCAAGTGGCTGTTGCATATATCAGTCGGGGAATAAAGAGTCCATCAAGGATCAAGAAGGTATAAATTGTGTATAAAACTGTGTGCTGCCTTTTAAAAATTAATGTTGTGTTTTTATTAGCATATTACCTGTTTGCTAACGACATGCTCTGACTTTGTAAACTTTGTAAGCACTTCATTAGTGCATATTCTTAATGAAATCAGTGTGAAACTAATGCATTTCATGCTTGGTGTTAAAACTACACATATAATCATTTGTAACGATCCCCAGGGGGATTTTCTTCTTATAGCACTCTCAAGCTATGGTAAGAATGTGAAGGTTAACAAACCTGTGTGGAGTTGAAATGAATACTACTTTTTGTGTTAGTTTTTTACATTCCTTGACAGGTATTTGTTATTAAGACTATTTAGATGCGTGCACACTTCATACTATATAGTCAATTAATATTCTTAATGTAACTTTTATAGTTTAAGGTACGTAAGTACAGAATTTTTGTTGGCATAAAATACTGGTTTTGTTTTCATGTGTTCAAAGGAAATTGATATGTATCATTATTTATATTATTTTAGTTACTGTAACCAGCTGGTATAAATATCTTTAATTTTTGGTGTCGTCATATTTCATTAAAAAATCTGTATTTCGCTAGTAAAATCCATCGATGAGTCAATTTGTTGATGCATTTAAATCAGCGGAATAAATGTAAATAAATTTAACCTCAAATTGTTATTTGTGTTTTTTTCCCCCTTAGGCATCAGATGCATTTATAATATACCCTCTATTCTCATTACCACTAAAGTGACAGAGAACTTTGTCACATCTCATACAGCTTCAATTAGTCTTCATAACACTTGACTTTTTTTGAGTATCATCTCATGTGACATCTGCTAGTGACAATAGGCAGAAACTTGTGACAACGTACGTTATCTACAGAATGCATCGCACACGCTCTGTCCCACCACACTGTGGCCGTCACCACTGAGCTCTTATTGACAACAGAACATAACCGCTTTCTTTACGGCTTGTGCATGCCAGAAAGACGCATGATGGAAACCACCAGGCTAAAGCGACTGTGACACAACTCAGGTTCTCTTTCACATCATGTGACTCAAACTGTGGGCTGTCAGCAGATTATTTTCTCTCTCTCAGTCTGACTCTCTCTGTTTTTGCTTCTCTTTCCTCATATTTGTGCAAGGCTTCCTGTCCATTAACGTAACAAGGCATCTTCACGGAGAGTGAGAAAGAGAGGAGGCGGGGTACTGTAATGTGTGTAGTGTAGGGTGTAGTGTATATTACTCAGGATTACTCTAGAGTTCTTATCATTTTGATCAGAAAAGAAAAGGAAACATTTACAAATGAAACATCCGATTTGAACTCTTTTTTTTTCTTCCAAAAGAGGTTTAGCAGAAAGATTGGTTTGATAACAAAACACAAATTTAAACATTAAACATTTCATTTGGACTTTTTTGTTCAAAACAAGTGTAGCAGAGTTTCGTACAGTACAATCAAAAAAAAAAAACATAACATACTTCAAACATTTCATTTCACTATTTTCAGTTTAGCAGTGAATTTAGACTGCTCTTTTCCATTCACTGTGAAATTAGACTGTGACCAGGGGTTGTCAAACTTCAAAAATGTCAAAATGCACCAGAGAAGTAGGCCCTATGAAACTGGGTCTTCTGAGGCTAGAGTCTGCAAAAGCTTTGCAAGAGTAAAAAGCCAAAATGTAAGATGCCATTCACTGATAATCTTCCCCCATGCAGTTCTCAAACCTCATTCATGTTTATGTATATTCAAACATGGCATATCAAACCCAGGTTTAAGTCTATGAAACCATGTTTTTTTTTCTCATGTGTCTCACGTTTGCATGGAAAAGAGCAGCGTGAACATCTTACTTAACATCTCATTTTGTGTTTGATGACCAGTGTTGGGCAGTAACTAGTTAACGTAACTTAGTTTCTGTAATAATATTACTTTTTGCAGTAGTTAGTAGTCTAATTACTAATAAGATTTCAGTAATAATATTACAGTTACCATCCATAAAGCAGCGTCGTTACTTAGTTACTTTTGATGCCTCAACCCCGCTGATTTAAAATCCATCAATCAAATAATTCCTTGATTTATTTTCATAATTTTCACAACTCGCACATACATGTGATGTCCCCAGCGCAGCAGGCAAGCTTGGAATATGGAAAAGCTTACATTCAGCAGATATAAATATTGAATTATATTGATTTTGTCAGGAAAAAAGATGATCTGAACAATATCTGTTGTGTTGTGCTTTACTTTACTCTGGCATTACATCCCACCCACATCCCTCGGATCGGCATGTGGTACATTATATTACTTTAATTAAAAATATTTTTAGAAAATTCCTCAGTTTCTTACAAACTTATGTGATTTCATAAAAATACATAATGAAATATAATCATATATGCGTAATGGAGGAAATACAATTATCTTCAAGCTACACATGACAATTAATGAGATTAATACAACGCTTCTACTTGAATGTCACTATCAATCACTGCTGAGTGTTTGTAATAACTTCTGATTGTGATCCAATGTGGATTTTGGTCAAATGATGAGGCAGAAATATGATGTTAGTAACATTCTACAAGAATTGTATGTGGAAGGTACACAGTTGAAACTTCTGTGGGGCGTGAAGAAAAAGTAATGTAACTAGTAGTGTAACTGATTACTGTTGCCAGAAAGTAATAAGTAACAATATTACTGTTGAAAGTAGTAACTAGTAATGAGTAATATATTACATTCTTTGAGTAACTAGCCCAACACTGTTGATGAAAATAGAATTTTCATTTTGGAGGAACTGTTTCTTTAAATATATCTCGAGTTACTATACAAGGTTGGAAAAACTGGGCAAAGGTTGTACCTTTAGAGGCACACCAGCATGATTCTGGGGAAGTACCCTTAAAAGCAGCTTTGTACAATGTGCAAATTGTTACTTGGGGTAGTAATATGTATAAAGGGACTATTTACATTTTAGGGTACTGCCTAAGTGCAAGCTGTTTTACCTCTAAAGGTACAATTTAATAAAAAAAAATCAGAGTGTATTGCCGTATTAAGTGAACACCTGCATTAAAAGGGAACTTGCTCCATCACGTCATGTTTACTGAACTTTCATATTCTTGTACCATCAACGCACATCTAATATAAACGCAAATCCTTGAAGCTTAACTGAAGATGTTACAAGTGTGCTTCAAAAGTCACTTCCCTTTCAGGACCAGTGGTTTGGACAAAAAGATAAATTAATAATCTCTCAACCGAGCCTTTCACACTGTAAATGTTTATCTACATCTCTCTACTTTGCATAATGGCCATTAAGTTGACACTTGGTTGGTTGTCCTCTTCATAGTTTTGGCTAGCAAGGTTAATCATTGATGTTTTATGAAAGAACGTACTGAAAACTCCTACAATACCACATGCACCTTTTCATCTCTTTTGTGGTGAAAAAAAGGTGCTGGAGCCGTGTGAACAAGCCTGCTGTTCGGCCTCCTCTCTTGCTCACTCTGTGAGTTTTTAAACTCTGTGTGCACAGAATGAGGAAGTTCACCCTTGTGTTTGTGGCAGCTTCCTTTTTGCAGCTTTCGCCCTTCTAACAGGAAGAGAGAGAAACAGCGAGCCTAGAGCCAGACAGAGCAGGAGCGGCTATCAGTTCTAACAACGCCATGAAACAAACCGTGAGACTCTGAAGGTGGCCTCATGTTGATCTGCTCTTGAAAACTTTCCGGGGACTAAATAACCTGGGTGTCTTCAGACTTAGGAAGGGAAAAGTCTTTGGAAAGGATGGTTTCTCACCAGCCATGGTACCATGGCAATATCACTCGGTCTACAGCAGAGGACCTCCTCTCCAAAGCAGGCAAGGATGGGAGCTTCCTCCTGCGGGGCAGCGAATCCATACAGGGAGCTTATGCCCTCTGTGTTCTGTGAGTATTGCTGCTGTTCATCTCAGATGAATGGGCATGTATGCTGTCACTAATATTTTCGATGAAAGCTTTGGATCTGTAAGTGTGTTCGAGTTGGTATGCATTTTTAATTTGCACTGTCTTGGATCATTTGCATTGAGTCGGTCATAAATGCATCATATCAAACATGCTCTGTTTTGCAGCGCTGGCTGTGCAACCTTATTTGGGTCAAATATATATAAACAGGAAGGTTTTGGAAATCACTTATTTTAGAAATGGCTTCCTTCATCCTACTTTGGGTGCATATTGTCAAATTAATTACCTGTTAATATGTTACTACACATAAACTCTTTCCAAAAACTCTGTTATAGCTGTTGGTATCAATATTCAAAACAGCGGCTTATTTGTTTGCAAACTTACCTCAGTTTCCTTGTATGTGAGTTCAGGTGAAGTGTTTTGCAAATGTTTCTTTAAATTATGCATTAAAAAAGTTTGCGTTTATGTCCAGTGTGAATCCTTGTATAGTGAAATATTAACAGTGTTTGACTGAGACTGAAGGAAGTTGGTAAGGGGGTTCCCATAATTACCACTTTCTGCAAAATGGCCTGTTTCACTGTTTATGTTCACTTTGTGATGTATATATGATGTTATTTGTGCATTATTTATGTTGCAGCTATCCAAATGACCTTCTCGTTCTTTTGCAGGTACCAAAACTGTGTGTATACCTACAGAATATTACCAAACGAGGATAAAAAGCTATCAGTACAGGTAATAAATTCTCCGTTGTGTACCTGGTAGAATTTGCTGACATCTGGTGCTTCCTTGGCTTGAAGCATGCTGAAATAGCTCTGCTTTCATACTCGCGCAGACAGGTGTTGCCAGCGCTGGAAGACTATTCTGAGCACTGAGGAACTTCTGCTTGTGACGTCAAGTATTCGAAAGTTGCCAGAACGATGTGTTAAGTTGTTTCAGTGAATATATAAAGCTTTTATTATGACGCTGAAAAGTATTTGGACATTTTGAAGCATAAATCACAACTAAAATGATGCAGAATTTCATTCATTGAGTACAAAATATCAATCCAAGTGGCATCTGCAAATATCTAGAGATTTTCTCAAATCTCAATTCATGTTTAACCCATCGTTCCTCTCAAGTAAAGGATAGGTGTGGTTCATCACCTCTATGTTCTATTAAATACTGTCAACTGGAAACTTTTCACATTTTGTCTCCAATTTGAAAAATGTGTTGTTGATTTAATCTGGAAGATTCTTTTTTAAATGTTTGCTTAAGAAAAGTGTGTTTCATTAAATGCCTAGCTTTTATTGCAATGGAATTTTTTTTTATATATATACATTTTTTTATTTGATTTAAGTGTTCAGTATTTATTTTTACTTTTGTTATTTATTATTAATTTATTTGAATCTTTCTGCAACACCATTCATTTCCTGGTTGCACTAAAATGGAGGTCAAGTGAAAAAAAATTACAATATAACCACAAAGAGCAAAACGTACAACTGCTAATTACATGTTGTGCTCATAGTCTGCTGGTCACTTGACATAACACTGTCCGTCTTTATGACTAATTGCATAGAACATCTGGCATCCTACAAGCCATTTACTATCTTGTGTTTGGTAATGAATGCATGACCTTGTGATGGTTGGCTCTTCAGCTGCTGAAGACTCCCCGAGACTGTTGTGTAGGGTCTTGTCTGTCAAGCTAGTATCTATTATGTCCACTGCATTAAAGCAAGCATTGGTGACTGTGCAGCTGCAAAACAAATTGGTGGTTTTATTCGAGCTGTTATACTCGTGACATACAAAATAATGAAAGCAAAATGGGTGACCTTTGACTATAATTTGCATTGTTCTCTCTCAGCGTTACATTACGAAGTAACCTGCACTCAAGGGACGGGGCTAAACTGAAAAAGGTGGAGTTGTACAATGCCTTTCAATGTCTTTCTACCACAGTTCTTCCTCTTTCAAGCCTGCGTTGCAGCACTGGCTCAGTTATAAATTATCCATCAGCGTGGGTGTTAAGCAAGCCACAGGGTTCCTCTTGCACCCTGCCTTGAATGGAAAGTTTCACAAAAGTGTCATATTATTGAATATTTGATCAATTCAGTTTAAATACACAATTTGTTCTCACCTTTAAACCGTTGAATGAGAACGTGGGAGGTTTTCATGCTAAGATTACGATTGTCGCCTGTTGTCAGTCGGACATCTTGTGATTGGCCGTGCTAAGATGGATGACATGTTTAAATCAGTTTGTGCACAGTGCTATAAAACGCTACCATTTTCCATAACGTTTCTTCCTAGCTAAATATGACTGTGAAGTGACTTTCATATTACAATTAGGGACTATACATTTGTATTGGTTTATCGAAGACTAAGTATGTACTAAATATGTGCTTAATTTTGGTACTGTGTGTTTTCCACATCAAATATAAATTATTAGATATTTTTGGTATTTGTTGTTACTATGTGTCAGATTGCATATAACTGGGTCAAAACACTTGCTTAGTATCAAAACGTACTGTAAGTCAAATCAGGTGACAGAGCTTATACTCCAAAGTCCTTTGAAAACAGTGGCTTATAAAACCTACTTGGCACCAACTGAGCACTTTTTAAAGAGAAGTTATGCAAAATGAAGAAATGCAATTTACCGCTATTTGTTTCTAACAAAGGGAAAGCAACTAAGAGTGGCACTGGAAGTATTACTGAGGGTGTTGTGCATGTTTAAGCAAATATGGAGTTAGTACATCGTAAAATGCCATAAATTTGGTATATCTTGTACAGTCTAGCAGATCTTTCTTTTTCATCTTGTTGCAGGCATCGGATGGTGTTCCTATTCGGTTCTTCTCTGTGCTGACAGATCTGGTGGAGGCGTATTATAAGGAGAACATGGGTCTGGTCACACATCTTCAGTATGCTGTGCAGAAAGAGGAGGATCCGGAGGAGGAACAAGGTAAGTGAATCACAATAAGTTTTAACTATTCTGTGTCATTCCGGTTCATGTCTGTGTTTCGAATTTTCGAATTTAAGTTTTTCAATCACAAATTATATCATTATATTTGTATTTTTATTAGGAATTATTATTATTGCCTTAGCATAACAGTTTAAGTGAAAAGTTTGATTAAATAATTAATTAATGGCTTTTTTATTGTTCGTCATCATTTTTTGGCCCCATTGTATGTTTGGAGACTATTTCACAGTAAATGTAAGCTTTGAATAAAAATAAAATTCATTTGTTTGGTCAAATCTCCATTTTCACAGAGCCAGTTAATTTGCCACCTCAGTTGCCACCGAGGAATATCACAAGTAATGAATGTAAAGACAGCCACAGTGACTTGTCCAGAGGAACCGATAGGGGAACAGAGCTTGCCTGCCCCTCCATCTCAGACACCTATTTCCAGCGTTTGCAGCAAATCGACATATCAAAGTACAAGATTTATCTGTCTTTATTCAGTACGATTTCTTGTTAAATACATTATGATGTAATGATTTTTGGCTGATTTGGACTGTCAATTTAGAGTCACTGCAGTGAGTAGCATTGTTCTGGCGTGTTAATGCTTTTGATGTTTGATATCCAGTCTACCAGAGGACCATCAGAAGTCCATACAGGAGTATTTCTGCACTTCTGTGTGTCTGGATGCAGAGCATGTGCAGAATGGCAACCCGACTCTGCCCAACTTTAAAAAACTCACACAGAGTATCTGCAAAAACCTTAACAGGTACAAAAAAGTCTGAAAAATATATCTTAAAACACCTGGATGCCCTTATGAATTTTATACATTGTGTATTTAATCAACTCTAACTGACATTCCTTCTATTTTATGTAGTGAAATTGCCCGCACACTTCCGAGTCTTGAGGCACTGCAGAAAGTTTTGGATCAACCGCTGTCTCCTGGAGCTGGGAGGCTAAGGAGTCAGGTCAGTAAGAATGAATCAAACAAGGAAGTGTTGTTCCTGATTTCAAATTGCCACCCTCCTGAAGTGACAATAGGTTATGTAAGTCTGTAAAACATAAAGAATTAACAGGACAAAAAAATAATTGGAGGTATGAAAATGCTATTAATTTGATAGAAACAAACAAAAAAACAAATTGAATGCACAACTGTGTGTCAAAACCCATCTTGGTAGATAGCTTGCAATAACAATACTTTTTGTAATTGACTTTTTACTGATTTACATTTACATTTATGCATTTAGCAGACACTTTTATCCAAAGCGACTTACAGTGAATTCATGTTATACATTTGTATTGTCAGTATGTGTGTTCCCTGGGAATCGAACCCACAACCTTTGCGCTGCTAACGCAATGCTCTAACCACTGAACCACAGGAACACTGTGGCTCAGAGCTAAATACTGATTTAGAGCTAAATACTAGATTTCAAAATGTTTCATTTGTAGAAATGAAACATATTTTAAAATGACCTCCAATTTTGAGACACATTGCTCAATAAACTATTTAGTTACAGATGTTAGAACTAAAAACATTATGACAACACACTGCCATAGTGCCATTTCCCCAACAGACACGTAAATAAATCAAACAATGAGAAAAGACAATCAAATACTGTAAATAAAATGTAATTTTATTTTAGTTCTAGTTTAGTAATAAACTAATGAGCTAAAAGACTAGCTACATGTACTGTGCTAGTCTAGAGACTTGCCATGGCACTTGTATTCTGTTGCTCTCTCGATGGTCTGAATGCTTCTGTTATTCTTCTCATTTGTACGTCGCTTTGGATAAAAGTGTCTGCTATATGATTAAATGTAAATTTAGTTATTTTTATTTTATTTTACCCCCCACACACAAACACACACTCTCATTTGTAAAATATATCTGTTGGTTTTACTTATTTTTCAGAACTCTGGAGATGCAAATCAGTCTGTGGCTTTCAAACTGGAGCAACTAACTTCGCTTATATATTCAATAGAAGAAAAGGTATCGCTGTTCTTTGTTTATGGATGACAGCAAACATGGCAATATTAAAACTGGAAACTTTATTGTAGACTAACATCACATCTTATTTACAGACCAAGAATGCTGTGTTTGAAACTGTGGGATATGATGGAGGGCACAGAAAGTCACTTATTCCTCCTGTGATATTTGAAGTAAGAAAGTCAATTCAACCATATTTATTAAATATAAATACATTGAATTATTTAGTAGATTAACACAATTATATGCAAGTGTATATATATAGGTATGTATGTTGTTTGATCACTGTATTCAAAGTAAAAGCCATGACCTCTTACCTCCTTCCTGCTCCTCGTAATGATGTCACAAAAATGAAAGCTTGGGCATTTTCACTGCTGCTGCTTTGCTCTTCAAAACCACATGCAAATTAGAAAGAGTCTAGTTTGCCTATGTGCTAGATAAGCGATGACGTTTGGATTGGTTGCCTTTGCACACTGTCATCATAAAGAACCTTTGTAACACTATTTTTAGGTACAATAGAAATGCTGCACTTCGTTTGGCTGATGTGTTTTTATTGTCCTTTTCCGTGCTAACAGGTAAAATGCGACTCCCTTGGTATTTCAAACAAAATGTACCTCAAAGTAGATGTGGAAGGCGGGAAGGTTTACTTCAAGAAGTCCAAAGATGGACCTGAGGACAAATATTTTGTGCACAATAAAAGTATGCTGAACCATTTCATCACTAATACAACCACACACAATTCAATTGAATGACAATGTTTCAATATTGACGAGTCAGCAGGGCTTTATTGCTAAATAAACCTTATAGGAAGATTTGAACTCAGACGCAAAGTTGTCCTAATTCTGAAGAGCTACGATAATGTGCATTAGTTTAACTTATTTCATTATGTAAGACAAAATAAATCACAGAGAAACTATGGTTTCAAGAGAAAGGCACAATTTCCACATATACAGCTTAGTGATGGCCATTGGTCATTATACAAAATCTGTGATGAACCAATCAGAATCTAGTATTCCTGTGAGCTGTGTAACCAAAATGTGTGAAAATACCTATTAACCCTTAAATAATGGGAACATGCCGGATTTTTTATTTCAGTCTTGCAGTTGGTGAAGTCACAGAAGATGCACAACAGACTAGTACTGGTGGTAGAGACAGAGAAGGAAAAAACTCAGCGCAAAGACTTTGTCTTTGATGACACAAAGGTAAAAATCCTACTGCTAATGTTACACTAGCGATGAAAAGTTTTCAGATGGAAGTTTTGTAGGCAGCCACAAAATAAACAATGTGATACAACATAACATATGTTTTTAGTGTGACCTTGGTTGTAACTGTGTATCTCCTTTTAGAAAAGAGAAGGCTTCTGCCAGCTTCTACAGCAGATGAAGAATAAGCATTCAGGAAAACCTGAGCCGGATATGATCACCATTTTTGTTGGCACCTGGAACATGGGTAAGATACATTTAGCCAACCTTTACATTTATTTAGTCCAAAAAAGCTTTTCGAATTCTCCTCAGTTCGGACTATTTTTGGAGCTGAAGCACAAGATAAAAGTGCTGTTACAATGTTTTTTCCCTCACTAGCCTACCCTTGTGAAAAAGAAGAACACTTTAGCATATTTAGATCTAAAGAATCTAGTTAAATGCTAAATAAATTTAATATTCTTTAGACATTTAATGGCATGTTATTTACAAATAAATAAATGTATTATAGTTTAAACGTATATTAAATGCAGTGAGCCGATTGCTTTTTTGACCCATATTTTGACCAACTTAAATTGTCTTTGAAATATAGTTGAAGTGTACTAATGAATGTACTGAAATGCATTTATGGTAAGCTAAGATACACTTTAATTGTGCTCATTTCTATGAATACATATACACATACACATACATTTCTATACTATAAATGTTATATCAAATAACACACTACAGTTAATATTATAACTAAGTACTTTACTTGTGCTTAAGTGTGTTGTCAACACTTCAAATAAGTCTTGTTAAAGCATGCCAAAATATTATTATTACTATTTAAAATTTACTTTAAAATACATCTTTTAATTTGACATTTTTACAAAGTAAACTTTGTAAAAGTGTACACAAGTGCGTTACAAAACAGTCATGCAAGTGTACTCTCTTAAGTACACTTAAGTGGTCTTTGTTTTATTAATATTGTATTATCTGCAAATGCATTTTTTTAATATATACTTTTCAGATTTAAAGTACACTATTAATAAAATGTAAGCCTTGTATAATAAGCTTCTTCCCTAATTTTCAAGTCCTGACGTTTGTATGGTATAAAATATGAAGTTTACAGTAACTGGAAATGAAGTGAACTGTGAATTTAAGTGAAGTGAATTGTCCATTTAGGAAATGCGAATCCACCACAGAACATCACTTCTTGGTTCCAGTCAAAGGGTCAGGGAAAAACCCACGATGACACAGCCAGTCAAATCCCACATGATATCTATGTAATTGGGACACAGGAGGACCCGCTGGGAGAGAAGGATTGGATAGAGACAGTTAGGGGAGCCCTTAGAGATATAACCAACATTAGCTTCAAACCGGTAAGTGACACAAAGCCCAACATGAAGGCTTTCAGGTGCCTGATGCTGTTTGCATATTACACTAGAACATTCTTTTTTTTCTTAGTCAAGAAACGCCATGCAATGAATATCTTAAGTGAATGTGTTGAATGACCTATAGCATATAAGCCAAATGACAACAGCTGTGTGTTTGGTTTTTAACAGATAGCCACTCAGACACTGTGGAGTATACGGATTGTGGTTCTAGCCAAGCCGGAACACGAGAACCGCTTCTCTCATGTCTTCTGTGACAGTGTTAAGACTGGCATAGCTAATGCTCTGGGTTTGTTGAAAGCTTTTTTCCATAAAAAAAAGATTAGGAATAATTAAACTAGCGGTGTACCGCTCTTCCTTGTACATAACAAGCTGATTGTGTGTTTATGTGTGTGTTTATAGGGAATAAAGGAGCAGTGGGGGTGTCTTTTATGTTTAATAGAACCTCCTTTGGGTTTGTCAACAGTCACCTGACCTCAGGAAGCGAAAAGAAGCTGAGGTAAGCCACAACCCAAAAACCTGTTTGTGTGATAAATGAGACACTGACATATATACAGGTGCTGGTCATATAATTAGAATATCATCAAAAGTTGATTTATTTCACTAATTCCATTCAAAAAGTGAAACTTGTATAATGTATACATTCATTCCACACAGACTGATATATTTCAAGTGTGTATTTCTTTTAATTTTGATGATTATAACTGACAACTAATGAAAACCCCAAATTCAGTATCTCAGAAAATTAGAATATTACTTAAGACCAATACAAAGAAAGGATTTTTAGAAATCTTGGCCAACTGAAAAGTATGAATATGAAAAGTATGAGCATGTACAGCACTCAATACTTAGTTGGGGCTCCTTTTGCCTGAATTACTGCAGCAATGCGGCGTGGCATGGAGTCGATCAGTCTGTGGCACTGCTCAGGTGTTATGAGAGCCCAGGTTGCTCTGATAGCGGCCTTCAGCTCTTCTGCATTGTTGGGTCTGACATATCGCATCTTCCTCTTCACAATACCCCATAGATTTTCTATGGGGTTAAGGTCAGGCGAGTTTGCTGGCCAATTAAGAACAGGGATACCATGGTCCTTAAACCAGGTACTGGTAGCTTTGGCACTGTGTGCAGGTGCCAAGTCCTGTTGGAAAATGAAATCTGCATCTCCATAAAGTTGGTCAGCAGCAGGAAGCATGAAGTGCTCTAAAACTTCCTGGTATACGGCTGTGTTGACCTTGGACCTCAGAAAACACAGTGGACCAACACCAGCAGATGACATGGCACCCCAAACCATCACTGACTGTGGAAACTTTACACTGGACCTCAAGCAACGTGGATTCTGTGCCTCTCCTCTCTTCCTCCAGACTCTGGGACCCTGATTTCCAAAGGAAATGCAAAATGTACTTTCATCAGAGAACATAACTTTGGACCACTCAGCAGCAGTCCAGTCCTTTTTGTCTTTAGCCCAGGCGAGACGCTTCTGACGCTGTCTGTTGTTCAAGAGTGGCTTGACACAAGGAATGCGACAGCTGAAACCCATGTCTTGCATCACGTCTGTGCGTAGTGGTTCTTGAAGCACTGACTCCAGCTGCAGTCCACTCTTTGTGAATCTCCCACATTTTGAATGGGTTTTGTTTCCCAATCCTCTCCAGGGTGCGGTTATCCCTATTGCTTGTACACTTTTTCTACCACATCTTTTCCTTCCCTTCGCCTCTCTATTAATGTGCTTGGATACAGAGCTCTGTGAACAGCCAGCCTCTTTTGCGATGACCTTTTGTGTCTTGCCCTCCTTGTGCAAGGTATCAATGGTCGTCTTTTGGACAACTGTCAAGTCAACAGTCTTCCCCATGATTGTGTAGCCTACAGAACTAGACTGAGAGACCATTTAAAGGCCTTTGCAGGTGTTTTGAGTTAATTAGCTGATTAGAGTGTGGCACCAGGTGTCTTCAATATTGAACCTTTTCACAATATTCTAATTTTCTGAGATACTGAATTTGGGGTTTTCATTAGTTGTCAGTTATAATCATCAAAATTAAAAGAAATAAACACTTGAAATATATCAGTCTGTGTGGAATGAATGTATACATTATACAAGTTTCACTTTTTGAATGGAATTAGTGAAATAAATCAACTTTTTGATGATATTCTAATTATATGACCACCACCTGTATAATACACAAGAATAATAGATCATTATTAACGCATTAATGTGCCGTTTCCAGACGAAACCAGAACTATGTTAGTATCCTGCGTTTTCTGAATCTGGGAGATAAGAAAGTTAATCCTTTTGACATCACACATCGCTTCACACACCTCTTCTGGCTGGGCGATCTGAATTATAGGGTTGATTTACCAGCACAGGTAGGTTCAAATGAATGTGCATCAGCATGTCCTCAAGCAAATTCTATGTTGTTAATAATTTGCATGTTTTATTCTCTCTAAATATACTCGAGCATGTTGCACGTTTTAAATATTTTGCATGTTTTTTCCCCTGTAAAATAATATTCTCAAACGTTGCAGGTTTAAATTATTTTTAGTTTTTTCGCCTCCTTTTGTATATATCAAAGAGACAGAGGTGTAAAAATACTCAAAAATATTACTCAAGTGAAAGTACATATACTACAAATTTTACTCAATTAAAAGTACAAGAATCTGGCCAAAAACATACTTGAGTAAAAGTTTAAAAGTACAACTTTAAATTGTACTCAAGTACTTAAAAAGTTTTCTGACAGACATTCAGAAATTTGATTATAGGGAGGAAACGAAACAAAATGCAAAGGCACAGGTCAAACACGTATATTTAGTGCAACAACAACAATTCAAATGCTGCACAGTGGAACACAGGGGGAAACAAATACAGGGAAAGGGATTAAAAATAAAACTCCATCCTTTCCACCCTCATGTCTTCCCATATGACTTTCATTTATCAGATGAACATACTAAGAGTTTTAGAAAAAAATCATGTGTATGGGATCTAAAAATGACACTTCAGAGACTACACAAAGTGAATATGACAGTAGCTCATGCAACCCCTGTAATGAAACAGTGTCTTCTTATGTGAAACGATATGTACGAAGGATACACATACGAATATTTTAACACCGTCATGTTCACTTTGTGTGGTTTCTGAAGTGGTTCTGTTCTGCATTATCTGAACTAAAAATCTTTGCTTGTGTTCATCTGAAGAAAGAAAGTCATACACATCTGGGAAGACTTGAGGGTCAGTAAATGATCTAATCATTTTCATTTTCGGGTGGACTATCCCTTTGAAGTGCAAGATGTGATGCAGAGGCTGGAAACATATTCCACACAGAATTCAAGCATATGTTGAATTAATGAGGAGAGTGAAAGAATTACAACATTAACGTTTTGAAAGGCCTCTTTTGTGTTGTCTCTTCAATGTCACTGTTCAAAAGGATAATTCATTTTTTTATTGTATATTTGGGGCATTAGATTAGATAATTAGATTAATTAATGAGCAAATCATGTAATTTGTAAGATTTTTTTTGTATTCATTGGCAGTCCTAATTCCTACTCAATGTGTCATATAATGACATATTATAAATATAACTTATCCACTACCTGGTAAGAACATAATTAATCATGCATTACAATTCATTTAACACAAAATGTTTATTTAAACACTTTTGGAGATTTGTATTTAATGAAACAAATATTAATAGTATTTAAATTCTCATAAATTATCTTATTTGAACTCAATCTTGTGCACTCAGCTAATATATTACACAGCCAATGGCTCTATTAAAACAGAATGAATAAACTTTTTTTGAGAAAATGCAACTTTGCTACCTCAACATACTTCCTCAGATTTGATGGGGAACTTTTGAAGCTGGACATTTACCTGATAAAAGTCATAACTGAAGTAGAAATGTGTGTGCTTGATGCATGAAAACAATGATTATTGGTTCTCACATCAGGCACTCACGTTTGAGATTCCGTTTACCATATTTAATGTGCATAAGATAAAATAAAAATGTAATGTACTTTTCAAGATGAAAGGAGTAAAAAGTAACAAAAAAAATATTCAGAAATGTAATCAAGTACAAGTAGTCAGTTTAAATTGTACTTAAATAAACTACAAATCCCCCCAAAATAATACTTAAGTACAGTAATCAAGTAAAAGTACTCAAGTATTTTACACCTCTGCAAAGAGATATAAACAAACTTATTATTTAATGCCTTTCAAATGTAAACACAAGACAGCTGATCTGTTCATAAAATAAATTACTTTTCTGTTTTGTATCAAATACTAATAATAAACCACTGCAGAGGTGATTTTACAACATTTTATCACAAACGTAATTCATGCTATAAAACAAATGGCTAGATATCAAGTTGACATGTCCTGTTGTGTTTACAGATTCTTTTATAATTATTATGTTAGCTTATATCATGAGCTCATATGAATTGAAAGACAACGTGGAATACTTGTACTTTCACTAATTCGTTTGTCACACCACAAGGCCATTTAGAATGGTCTAGTGGACATATTTTTTTATATTTTAACTTATAAATGAAATTCCACCGCAGTTCATTTTAAATCATATGAAAAAGTGCCTTATAGGTTAAAGAAAGCAGTCTAACAAAAATAGACAAATCCCTGCTATAGCTCACAAATCTTATTTGTATACAATGTTTTTAAACGTTATGCATCGGCTACCCACATTATGATACTTTGAGGCATAAGCTGCCTTTGTGGTTTAGAGAGCGTAGTTGTATTCAGAGCAGGCAGTTCCTCTATTAAGACCACAGCTGTCACGTACAGCCGCTCCTGACATCAACTGACAGGAAAAGACAGAACTTTTGCACAGTTGTTTGCTTTTTGCAGGACGCTGAGAACATTGTAATGAAGATCAAACAGCAGCAGTATCAGGAACTCCTGACCAAAGATCAGCTGAACATAGAGAGGGAAGAGGAGAAGGTCTTCTTACACTATGGTGAGAGCACTTGTGCATGATGTTAACCTGTTCATTATAATTCCCACTATACATTTTGACAGATTTTGATTACTCAACTACAAGGTTACTCAATGTCCAACCTTCAAACTCACATTTAGTTGAGCCAATGTTGCTATGTCTGGCCAGGCAGAGAACCCGAGCAGTGTTGAAATGTCCAGAGCCACAGTGTTTACACCTATGAATGGCTCACTTCGCATTTCTCTACAAAGATGGGATGGATCTTTGTAGAGAAATCAACAGCAACAACAACAACAACAAAGTGTGAAAATATATATTTTTTTATGACGTGAAATTGTAGCAAAAATGACTGTTCTAACAAGTTATTAGTAGAATAAACTAATGAATGACAATCGACATTGAACATAAATTAATGCTTAAAAAAGTCAAACAAAATAGAACATAAAATAGTGTATTAAAGACCAAGCTCCAGTAAAATATTGTCATAATCCTCTATGATGCCTTTAAGTGAATCATTATCTGTAATTTGGTGTTATTGAATGGCAATTTCTCTCTGCAGATGATGAGGTTGTAGCATCTGAAATGCACAATTGAGTTTCAATATACAATGTGTCTCCTTTCATTTGTTTATGTGAAAACAATTGTTTATGAAGGCAGTAGTATGTGGGCACTTCATAATGTTAAAAGGAAATATTAATATCATAGTCATGGGATAGCTGGGTATGTTTATGCATAAACCCCAGTTAAAAAAATCTAACAAACTGGATCATAAATTCAATATCTTTGATACTTACTTAGTAAAGAAGAGAATATCCTTAACTGAATAGAGCTGGTCACATGTACATTTTCTCTTAAACTAACGAGAGAAAAGACATAGAATACAATTAGCATTTGAAAGTTATAATTTATAGACATTATAAGAAATCAATTATTTACCTGTTGAGAGTGTTGACAGTCTGTGTAGTTGGATGGCTGAGCTCCAGATCGTACAGATTAACCTCGGTTCGGTTTCACATTAAAACTACAACAACAATAACCACAGCAGCAGCATGTTGTGTGAATTAAGTGTGCTTTTATTGACATGCTAAATTTACAGTGCTCATAACAACAGTTATTAGCTGAATACATTAATGAATAACAATTGACAATGAACATGAATAAATACATAAAGTAAAAAACAAAATAAGAACAAAAAACAGATGTGATGAAAACTAAGTTTCAGTGAAACAATCACATTCCAATCAATATGATGCCTTTAAGTCCATTATTTTGGTGTGATTAAGTGGTGATTTTTCTCTGCAGATGATGTGGTTGTAGGATCTGATACATCTGAAATACATAATTGAGTTTAGAGTTAAAGTGTGTCCATGTCTTTATGTAAAAAACAATTATGTTTATGAATGCCAAAAGCAAAATTGGACAGTATGGAAGCCCTTCACAATCTTAAAAGAAAAAAAGTGATAAAAAGTAATGGGATAGTTTTAATATTTTTGTGTGACTGAGTGTTTATATATAAACCCAAGAAATAATTTAAAAGTCTAACAATATGAATTATAAATTCGTTGTCTCTTTTACTTACTTAATGAAGAAGAGGAGAGAAGTTTCCAAAGCTTAGCAGAGCTGCACACACTTAGGCTATGTGTGACCAAAAGAAAAACTAAAAAGTTAAGAACATGTTTGTTTGGAAACCGGTTACAATTTTAAAGTTAAATTTGTATTAAAATTTAAGAATGAAATCATTTACCTGTTGAGAGCGTGTTGAAAGTCTGTGTAGTTGAATCACTGAACTCCAGAAAATCAGTAATGAAGTGCTTTGACAGTTACAGATTTGAAAAACAAAAGGGCGGGAACAAAGAACCCTAAACTCGAACAAAGAACCATTTCGGCATAAAAGGGTTCTTCAGAATGCTATGGTTCTAAATAAAATAATTACTGCATGTAAAGAACCTTTAATGAACCATGTTTTTTTAAGAGTGTGGTTTGGGGTCAGTAAAATGTTTTTGAAATAATTATATTATGCGCATAAAGATTGCATTTATTTAATCACAAATACAGTAAAAACTGTAGTATTGAGAAATAATTACAATTCAATATAACTTTTTCCTATTTTAATATATTTGAAGATGTAATTCATTCCTGTGATGGTAAAGATTGATTTTCAGCAGCCATTATCCCATTACCATCTTCAGTCCCTTACCAAAAAGTAGTATACTTCAAGTTTATTTTATTAAGTATACTTAAGTTAAAGTATATTTTAAGTATACTTTATATAGTAAGTATACAAATATCAGTGTACTAGTAGTTATACTTGTATACTTGTAAGTGTACTATTTCAATACTCATTGGGACTAAATTGGCCCACTTTCTAGTATAAATGTATACTTTTAAGTATACTTTAAATATAACAGTAGTGAACTTTGAGTACACAACTAGTTTACATCTATGTTTTTAGATTGTACTGCAAATATACTAAAAGTGAACTTATGGATATTCTGATAGTTTACTAATTAAATACTTGTAGTAGCATTTTTAGTACACTTTGAAGTATAGTCTCAGTAAACAACTACTTTAGTTGTTTTATACTGAAAGTATACTCGTACATTTTTTTAAAACACTTGAATGTGGGTAAGTTTCATAAATAAAAATAAAGAAATAAACAACATTTTGAACAAAAAGTCTATGAATTGAATTCAGAATGATAATCATAACTTAGATGGAGTCGATCAGCACCCCAAAGAGTGATAGTCATTATTACCTCTTCATTGGTGACATTTTATTCCATAATGTTACGTTACACTTTTGATGATGTTTTATGTCAGATGATTGTGTTATATTACATGTGGAAGCATCTGTTAACTTGTTTTTGTTTCTTATTCACTTGTGTTTTTTGTGTGAAAATTCTGTACAGTAGATGTGTACTAGTGCCCCCTACTGTATAACCAGTGTTTGGGAAAATTACTTTTAAAAGTAATGCATTACAACATTGCTAACAGTCTAATCCGATTCAATGATCTATGCTAAGCTACGCTAAAAGTGCTCCCGCCAGACCCAGAGATTGGCTGAATGGATTCAAAAACGGTAAAACTCAACTGTTTAACTCTTGGGGAGTTGTAAAATGAGCCCATTTCCAAAACAAGTGGAGTGTTCCTTTTAATACAATGAGTTCTATTTATAGCAAATGTGTAATGAACATTATTCATTATTTAATCAATAAACCTCAGGCTGAAGGAAGTCACGTCTGTACAGTAGAACGCAGGAGAAGAAGATTCAACACTCTTCAGCAATAAAAAAAAGATTGTTAATTTATCTAAAGTCCTTTTTGCTTACTAGTATGGTTGAACTGGATCATCGAAGATCAGCAGCAAAGACATCGGTTAATAAAATGGGATTAAAACATTTGTGTTGTTTAACATATTTAACTATTGCAGGTTTGCATCATATTCTGCATTTGCATTTCACTAATTTAATTAATTTTGATGAATACTGAATCTGTTTTTTTTTGCGAGTGGGATGAATTAATACACATTCACATTTAGTCTAGATCTATAGTAAGATCGTGTTCACACAGCTCGGTCAATAAATGGGAAACAAAGTTTTGCAAGTTTTTGCAAAAGTAACTGTAATTATTCTTGTAAATTAAAAAGTAATGCGTTACTTTACTAGTTACTTGAAAAAAGTAATATTATTATGTAACTCGGCTTTCTTGTAATGTGTTACCCCCAACACTGCGTATAACAATGAAAACACAGATTCTGGGAGCACAAGTATAGCTCAAATATATTTACAATTGTTCTAAGTATGACAAGTATACTTAAATGTCATCCCGACTCGAGGACCTTTTCCCTTTCACTTCCGGTCAGTTCTGATCTGTCCTGTCCTGTCTCTTTTAACATCTCAGCATCTTCATTGTCATTTTTGACATCCACCTCATTTTTCCATTCTGCATGTTTTTGTACTCAAGACACACATGCCATCATTTTTAATCCTTGTTTCGTATGTTTTACAGTGGAGGAGGAGATAACATTTGCCCCCACTTATCGTTTTGAGAGAGACACACGGGAAAGATACGCCTACACTAAAGCTAAAGCCACAGGGGTACAGTGTGAAATCCATAATCCATGTCAACAACCTTTTGAAAGTGTTTTATTTTGTGATTAAAATTCTCTTCACATAAATATTTGATCTCGCAAACAGACAAAATACAACTTGCCTTCATGGTGTGATCGTGTGCTTCGCAAGTCCTACCCTATGGCGCATGTGGTTTGCAACTCATATGGTTAGTTAATTTAATATAAAATGCAAGTTCCAATAAAATATTAACACAGTTAAAACATCATTAACCAACATTACTCTTTTACATTTCAGGATGCTCTAATGACATCATGACAAGTGACCATTCCCCTGTATTTGCCACATTTGATGTTGGTGTGACTTCTCAGTTTGTCTCCAAAAATGGTATGATCTTGAAAATATTTTACTTTAAAAACAATCCCTCCTTTAGATATTAGAACTTGTTACATCCTGCAAAATGTCTTGTGCTGTTGCTCTTTACAGATCTCTCAAAGGATGCCCAGGGTGCGATAAAAATCATGAACTGCGTGGCTGTTCTTTTGACTAAATCAAAGACCAAGTTCTTCATTGAGTATCACTCAAGCTGCTTGGAGAGTGAGGAGCTATAGCCATTTTACTTTCAATTATTATATAATAAATGATCATTAATCATTTGAACCCCCCACTTTTTTTGTAAGAACAAATGAGTTACAGTGAATAGTGAAGTTAAAAATACTTCCAATTCAATTTCTAGAATTTGTAAAGAGTCCTGAAGGAGATAACCAAGAGAACACAGAGGGCTCGATAAAAGTACGATTTAGCAGACAAGTTGAGGTAAAAACCTTGTTTGATAAAACATACACATTTGAAGCTCAGCCACCATGTTTACATTATCTTTCTGAAATGGCTTTGCAGCTCACGCCCATCATTGCGGACCCAGAATACCTCCTTGATCAGCACATTCTCATCTGCGTTAAATCTACAGACTGTGATGAGTCATATGGTATGTTTTCCTAAAATGTGTGAACTTATATGCTTGTAATTTGAGCTGGCTTGTAGCTCTCATTATTGCTCATTGACCACTTTGCGAGCACATCATTTTCTGAATATGGTTCATATTCTGTTTAAAATAGTGATGAGTAGTCAAGGTTAACAGTTTAACAGAAATCAACTGTTATTTTTGCTGTGTACAACATTTCTCACTTGGACTCGTTGTCCAATCAGCACATGGCAATTGAGTGCACTAGGCTACATCCGTAGCAGTGAAAAAATGAAGTGAGACATATTACACCTTTCACTTGAACGATGGAGCGGTCACAACATCATTCTCTCATAGAGTCATCCTACATTAGCTTACTTTAAAAAAACAGTTATAACTTAACTTTACTTAATTACACATACCTGCATGCCAGCATTGACGTTTCATTGAAATATTAATTTATTTTTCCATGGTTAACCTAATTTGTGTTTATAAACATTAAACTACCTATATCCACTACCTTTCAAAAGTTTGGAATCAGAAAGAGTTTTAATGATTTTTTTAAAGAAGTCGCATTTATTTGATCATGAATACAGAGAACAAAACTGTAATATTATTCCAATTTAAAATAATTGTTTACTGTTTTAATATACTTTAAAACATAAGTTATTTCTGTGATCAAAGCTGAATTTTCAACATTATTACTCTAGTCTTCAGTGTCACATGTTCCTTCAGAAATAATTTTAATATGCTGATTTATTATAAATATAGTTTTTTGCTGCTTAATACTTCTGTATTCTGTGATGGATAAAAAGTAAAAAAAGAACAGCATTTATTTATAAAATAAATATTTTGTAATAATATACACTACACTATTTTTTTTTTTTTTGATGATGATGATGATGATGATAAAGAAGTATATTGTTAGAAAATATTTATATTATGATTAAATGCTGTTCTTTTTAACTTTTTATTCATTAGAATATATAATATATAAAACTCAGCATATTGTTAATAAATCAGAATGATTTCTGAAGGATAATGTGACACTGAAGACTGGAGCAATGGATTATGAAAAGTCAACTTTGCATCACATGAATAAGTTACATTTTACAGTATATCAAATAAAAAACTCTTATTTATTTTTTGATCAAATAAATGCATCCTTGATAAGCAGAAGAAATGTCTTTAAAAACATAAAAAAATCCTACTGATCCCAAACTTTTGAATGGTAGTGTGTATTTAAAAAAATAGCCACCAAGAATAAACACATCAGTAAGTGTTCCTTGTTAAATGTACTTATGTATGTAGTAACTTGAACTGTCCTTCCCATGCAGCTGTTTGTGCCTAAAGCAAGATAAAAAATGAAATATGAAAAACCTGGAGTTAAACACTCCTTGTTTAGAACTTTATAAGGAAAACTATATTTATACGAAACACAACTACTGGGGATATTCCTATAAACACATAATTATAATATTCCAAATAAGCTGTTAACATGACTCAAAATTCTTATTAATAAAGTCATATGCAATTTGTCATATTCAGATTTCAAGAAACTGGAATATTGACTTGATCTGATTACAGCATGTGTGAACATGATGCTTACATAATTGGAATAAGACAATAACCTGATTAGTATTGGAATATTCCTATGTATCTAATCAATCACGCTATGCTCTGCACATTCCTCTTGCACATACCTGCTTATATTATTGTTTATTAAGTCCACAGTATACTATCCTGCACACTTCATTTTATTGCACATCTTATTCTTCTTTACTTTTTCTTATTCTTTTTATTTATGTATATTCTCTTGTGTTGTGTTACATATTTTGCACTGTCCATTGAGCGGACCTGACTTACATTTCACTACTGATTATATTCTGTATAATTGAGTATGTGACGAATAAAACCTTGAATCCTCTGTATGTAGGTGAGGGTTGTGTGGCTCTGCGTTCTGCTGAAAACTCTTACACTGAGTTCTGTATCAAACTCACACATCACGGTGAGCACACAGGTCGGCTAACAGGTGGCATTCAACTTCCCAAATCTGATGGAAAACAGACAGAGAAGCTGTATGGTGAGTCCACAGTTCGTTTCTGTACAGCAGAGCCAGTTCAAAATTGTGCTATAACGCTTTCCTCCCCGAGTATCGAGGCTGTGTTCCTTTCTTCAAGATTATGTTTTTTTATTCTAGATTTCATCAAAGTCGGAGATGATCCAGGAGCTGGTAAAGGCAAATCAGGAGATAGTACCAAAATGTAAAATATTTTTTGACTTTGACATTCTTCACAATGCTTAGATTTGATTATGTTTGTACAAATAAACAACTTTAAATTCTTTGACAGGTCTTCAGTCCTCGCCGCTGATATTAGTAACCCCAGTTATATGGGTGTAGGCTACAAGAGCAATAACCAGGCGGACAGGAGCCCCGGCAGCATTATGTCCCCAAGAACAGGGCCGTCCTCAAAAGACTCGACGCATGGCAATCTCTCCCCAAAAAAGAGTAGTTATGACCATGGTACATCCAGCCCAACTACAAAGATATCAAACCCTATGTAAGTATTCACCTTTTTTTTATGTCAGAGCAGATGCAGACATTTGTAATATGAAAGTGCAAATCTCACTTTCACAGAAAATAGCTTGTGTGTGTGTGTGTGTGTGTGTGTGTGTGTGTGTGTGTGTGTATACATATATTTATATCTCCTTTATCTCATCAACATATCCTTTATGTCATCTGACAAATGTTGATTTAGACAAATATAGCAAAGGTTATCTTTGCCATTAAAGTTAATAATTAAAAACACTTAGTTTAGTAACACTGTAACACAATACACATAATACAAAAAACTAATAACACAAATGTCCAAATTAATTATTTTTCAGATCGCGCATTATAATATTGTGATAACATTTTAAACAATTCATTTTAGTGTTTTTTTTTTCTTAGTAAAAATTGTATATAATTGTAATGTGTATTTAATTTATAAAAACACAATTTTAATTATGCATCCTTAATATTTTTATTAATTTAAATGAATGTTTATACAATTTTCTGACCATTTGAATTTTAAAATGTCGATCTATTACTAATACCAATTAAAATATTATTTTTGATGACTGCTTGTTATAAGAAGAGCTGACAGTTTGCATCTTTTAAAGGGATTATAGATTGATCAACTAAAATAGTTTTTTTGTTTTTAGATCTGAGGATGGGCAGCCTCCAGAGATGTTTGACAATCCCCTTTATGGCTCAATGAGTTCATCACGAGGAAGTAAGGGTCATCACCCTCCTCCAGATGCTCTCTTCTCCTTTCCCAAAACAGACCTTGATGCTGACCGCCAGCACCCTGTTCCGACCCCTCGCTTGCGCTCTTTCACGTGTTCAGAAACCAAACCCCAGTCATCATCAGCCACAAACGCCATGAGCAGTGGTCTGCAACCGCAAAACATCACCAAGAAGCCAGTGGTGCCTTCACGCTCTGAAGGGGGCACGTCTGGGCCTAATAGACCTCCGGTGCCTATGAAGTCTCGCGCTGGTCAGCCACAAGAGCTTCAACCAAAGCCCAGAGACTACAGAGACAGCTCTGAGCTTCCATCCAAGTTACGGCCACAAACAAGACAAGGCCAACCCAAAGACGGTATGATAACTACAGTATATTCTCCACATTCAGTCTTTGTGGAAAATCATCGGTCAACTGACAGCGAGCTGCAGGGGCTGTGTGTAAACAGCTTGATTATAATGTTTTGAAATATGTATATTTGTGAAATTTGCCTTGATAGTGAATATTTATTTAAATACCTTGTCTGTCCTCAGGGCATCATGAGGCACAGCAGCCACAACTGAAGATGGGTCGGCCATTAAAATGATTTCCTTCTGATGTGTGATGGCAGGAGAGCTGTCAGCGCTGGTGTGACATTCATGTCTGATGCTTGAGACTCTGTAGAACTGGGCATAAGACATAAGCTTCTTTATCTCTGAGTACTAAAATGATTAATGTAAACAATAGCAAGACAAAGAACTTGGATATTGATTTTAAAATGATGAGTGTATCACAGTTTGAATGTCACTGCATATAGTCATACAGCGGGTAATCATTTCTATCGGCTTCTGTTTAAACATTTCATGTTGCTTAAAAAAATATATTAGAGAGAAGTGTGAACAGTTGTACTCGTATAATAAAACCAAGTGTTGTACAGTCATTGATTTTTTTACCTGATTTGCCCATGTTTCCCTTTTTCCATCGTGTTTTACAATATTAGACCAATATAGATTCAAATTAGACCAATATAGCATGTCACATATATCACCAAGATAATAATAAATTAAATAAATAAATAAAGTTAGTACTAGTGCTGAAGAGAAAAGAACTACATGTAACATTACGCTATCTTGTAAGGCTACTCTAAGTAGTTTATGCAACTACTGGACGAAAGTTAATATAAATTTGCCCGTGCTTTTTTATTATGTGCCTCCATCTGCTGGTGAAATGGTAAATTACCAGAGATTCTGTTATTAAAGGAGGGCCTATTGAACAACGTGATGTAAGATAGCTAGTAAAACCGTGTGGATACAGTGAAAGTTAATTTTCTGGCATTCATTTAATTATTTAAAAAAACATATATACTTTATATATAGATAATATAATATTCGTTTATACATATATAAACGAATATATAAGATTGTATTCGCAAATAGACTATTTCTTAATCTGTGTCAAAGAGTATAGAATACTATATTATATAGTATAGTTTAGTATAGTATAGTATAATAGTATAGGGCTTCTATACTCTTTGTCCGTGTTGCGTACAGATGACGCAGATATTCCTCCAGCAATGGGAGCGTTACATCTTCATTTGTCTAGCCAATAGAAGCACGAAGTGAAGAACCCGGCAGCTGTCTTTGATGACGTATGTGATCTGAAGCACAAAACCGCGTGAACATGGTAAGTGTTGTTATTTAGCAATAACAAACAGTGCTTTCCGTTAATAAAATAAAAATTGCAGCGACCAAATAAATCTGTTTGCTATATTTAAAACGTATTGTTTACTGCACACCACTGTTGGCAAGGAATTAATAATGGCAGCAGCCTGCTAACGGCTAACGTTAGCTAACTTGTCCAATCTCAAACAATTTGTATTGTTATTCTTTTAATTATATTTCAAATCGACACCGAATATTTTTAATGCCTTGGTATTTCCGCTTTTGAATAGAGTAATTTAGAGCCAGTCTAAACTGCTTTTGGTGTATGTAATGTTATGCAATTAGATGGCTTCGCTCATTGTGTATATCGTACTGTATTTCACATCTTAAATCATATTTTCATTTCATTTGATCAACCTTTGTTCTTATATCAGGCCTTAATTTGAATGTAACATTCAAACATTTAATTCCTCAGCTCTTCTACTCGTTCTTCAAGTCCTTGGTTGGCAAAGATGTTGTGGTGGAGCTCAAAAATGACTTGAGGTAAGCACTTTACTTTTAAAGTGGGTCATATGATGCTTTTTTAAAAGATCATTATTTGGTGTAATATAATATGTTGACATGCTTTAATGTTAAAAAACAAATTTTTCAAATAATGTACATTATTGTAGGTCCTCTAGGTTCAAGGTTTTTTTTATTCGTCACATACTCAATTATACAGGATGTAATCAGTAGTGAAATGTAAGTCAGGTCAGGTCCGCTCAATGGACAGTGCAAAATATGTAACGTAGTACAAGAGTATATATAGGTTAAAAATAAAAAGTAAAATGTGGACTGAGATCCTGAATTTCCTCAGTTGTCGCAGATGGTACAGTCTTTGCCTGGCTTTCTTAACCTGTGTTAAGTCCAAGGATGTGTGCAGTCCAAGTCAGGTCCTCTGAGATGTTTACACCGAGGTACTTGAAGCTACTCACCCTCTCCCCAGGGGTCCCACTGGTCATAAGAGGAGTGTAGTGCCACTGCTGTCTCTTCCTGAAGTCAACGATCAGCTCTTTAGTTTTGCTCACATTCAGAGAGAGACCGTTGTCCTGGCACCATGATGTAATTCTCTCTAATTATCTCCAAGTATGCAGTCTCATCATTGTTGGAAATGAGGCAAATTTAACAATAGAAGTGGAGCTGTGAGAGGTCACGCAGTCGTGCGTGTAGAGAGAGTAGAGCAGGGGGCTTAGGACAGCCCTGAGGGGCTCCTATGTTCAGGGTAATTGAGTTGGAGATGAACTGGCCCATTTTCACCACTTGAGGTCTGCCGGTGAGGAAATCTTGAATCCAGTCACAGTGTGAAGAGTTTAGGCCGAGGTCTGTGAGTTTAACAGCTAGCTTTATGGGGACTATAGTATTGAAAGCTGAGCTATAGTTGATGAAAAGCAGCCTTACATAGTTGCCATTTTTGCTGTCAATGTGTGTGAGGGAAGAGTGCAGGACGTGAGAGATGGCATCGTCAGTAGACCTATTTGGGCGGTAGGCAAACTGAAGAGGGTCCAAAGTAGCAGGGATGGAGAAGCAAATGTGGTTCTTTAAAATGATCTCAAAAACCTTCATGACTGTTGATGTGAGGGCAACTGGACGATAGTCATTCAATTTACTGTTCTTAGGCACAGGGATGATGACAGATTTTTTAAAAGGAGGTGGGAACCACAGAGGTAGCAAGGGACTCATTAAAGATTGAAGTAAACAAACCAGCAAGCTGATCAGTGCAGGACCTCAGAACACGGCCAGTAATCCCATCAGGTCCGGCTGCTTTCCTGATGTTCACTCTCTTTAGTTCCCTCCAAACCTTGTCCTCCGACACGGTGATTACATGATCATCGCTGCTCTGTCTGCTGCTTCCTGACGCGCTGATCAGCAGAGTCGCGCTACCGCCATTGCATTCAAAGCGACCGTAGAAGGTGTTTAACTCTTCGGCCAGCAATGGATCTGCTCTCACCTCTGTGGAGGATTTATTTCCAGAGGAACAGATGGTCTTCAGTCCCTGCCACATGCGTCGAGAGTCATTGATCTGAAAATGTGACTCAATTATTTCCCTGTGTCGGAGTTTAGCAGCTCTAACTGCCCGTCGGAGAGCATAGCACGATGCTTTGTACTCGCTCATGTTACCCGATAGAAGACCGGCGTTGTATGCGGCAGTGCGACGGTTAACCACATCACGGATTGTTCTCTCCACCCACGGTTTCTGATTGGTTAGCGTGTTGACAAAGCTTAATGCTACATTTGTGAACTCGCTGACGTCAAATGAACTTGCCCAGAACATGTCCCAGTCGACGTCATCAAGAGTGTATAGCATAGCTTCAGAGTGGGAGGACCAGCGCGTCACTTCTCTCTCCACCGGGGGTTCCTGAACGAGCCTTTGTTTATATTCCGGTGTGAGGAAAATGGCCTTGCTACTGCTGTGGCCTTCCTATGTGGCTCTATGCCCTGCCTCTCAAACGCTTCATTTTCTACAAAGTCCCGCCTTCCAACAAGCACAGTCTGCTCTGATTGGCCAACTGACCAAGTGCATTGTGATTGGCCGAACACCACCAGCCTCGTCGGAAATGTAACTCCCCTTTCCATAATCGCGAGCTTTAGCTTTCAGAATAAATGTGAATACAGTTAATAATGTCCTTTAGTTTTACCATCAGTTCAAGTCCGAAATGGGGACAGAGTCGTGTGACAGACACAGTAATGAAGCTCGTATGTGTTTGCACAAAAGCCGCGGTTGTGTGACCTTGTCTCCCTCTCTGCGACCACACACACATACACAACACTCAAAACTCCGCATTTGAACAATCAATAGCAAACACTTAAACTAATAACAAAACATTCAGTCCCTGAGTCAGAAGCGCCAGATTGTCATAGCAAAGTCAGAATTAACTGTCGCTTCAAAAACGCATTTCTGTTGTAAGTAATCTTAATGATTCCTAAATGCATCTACTTTCGGAAGGTCAAATAAAGTGCTTATGCTTTCGCCTAGAAACACACAGCATCTCACTGACACAGCTGCTTCAACACTACTTCGGTTACTGGAACCACACATTCTTTCTTTGCATGAACATTTGGGCTGTATTATGCAAATATTTCCACATCCTGACATAGACATGTGGGGGCATGTTTGATATCAGCCGTTTTAGAGGGGCGTGGCAGAATCTTAACTTTGATAAAGAATATCTCTTTGGTTTTGAGACTTTAGTCTTTGCCACTTCAGGGATTTTATCTAAGCACAATCAGCTTATAACACTCCTAAGAGAAAGGAAAATGTGAAATTGCATCATGTGACCCCTTTAATATATCACGTCCTTTTAAATATAGTATGTACACAGTGTAATTTATGAGGTTACTCATTACATTCTTAATGTCAATTTTGCAGCATCTGTGGAACATTACACTCAGTTGATCAGGTATGACTGCACATTCCACTTTATTGAAATACAAGCAAATATTGAGTGAATTTCAGATCAAAATTTAACCGTTGTTCTCCCTTCACAGTATCTGAACATCAAACTGACAGATATCAGTGTCACTGATCCAGAGAAATATCCCCACATGGTGAGAACTTGTAAAGTGTGTTCTTTGTTATAGATAAGGAAGTGTGCATACTATTTAAACCCGATCACTCAACCGATTGATAAAGAGAAGTAAAACTTAAATAGCAGAAAAGAACACTTGTTGTCTGGTCTGTGCCTAGAACCTCAGCCACTCAAGTCTTTCATGTTTGAAATGTCATATTGAGTTTCAACAGATGAACAACCTTCAGGAGAACAATATATATGACTGTTTATTATTATTGTTGTTTTTTAGTTGTCGGTAAAGAACTGCTTCATCCGTGGATCAGTAGTGCGATATGTTCAGCTTCCCGCGGATGAGGTGGACACACAGCTGCTACAGGATGCTGCACGCAAAGAAGCTATGCAACAGAAACAATAATGTGTTTACATTTGAGAATCGTTTTTTTTTGTAGGAATGTTCACAAGTATCATATGTGCCTGTAGAGTAAATGCTTTTTTTCCTACCTGAAACTTTTATGTAAAGTTTGGATTTTTTCCCCTCTTTATATTAATTTACCTCTGTTGTACTGAGAGGGAATGACTTTGAGTTGGTATTGATTTTGTGCTTTTAATAATGTTTGGAAGGTTCTGTATTGCATCCAAATTACTTGTTTTATTTAAGTTCTTCAACCTGCTAATACAGAAATAAAGTATTTTCTTCCACGGTCTACTTTGTTATTTTAGTTCAACCTTTGAAAACATTTTCGACTGGCTGCGTTCAAATTTGCATACTGTCTGAGTAAATATATCTGTTGAATATGTAATTATTTTACTGGTGTTAAAAAATAGTTTCATATCATGGGTCTCAAACCCTGCTCCTGGAGGACTCCCATCCTGAGAGCCCAGGGTTACTTGTTAATCACAGACAGGTTTGTTGGAGTAGGGTTTGAACTGAAGTTTGCAGGAAGGTTGCGCAGGGTTGGAGATCACTAATCTAAAACTTTTTTAACAGGTGCAAATTATTCGTTGTAAGTCATATGAGTGTGACCTGGATGTATGATATCATATGACCAACCAGTGTCACTTGTTGCTTCACTTTCCATTCACAAATCCTCTCTTGTGGTCTCATGCAATAGTTAAGTGTCCATTGAATGTGCACTTCAGAATTTTACTGGAGATTACTTTTTAACCACTCGTTTATGAATACTTTGAATTTGGATGTTCCACTTGTTTCACTTGTTTTGGCCTACTATATACTGTAGGGAAGTATGTGATTTTGGATGCAGCCAAAGCATATGTTGCACCGCTTAAAATGTTTATATACTGATTAAGTTGAATTTTAGCGTGTATGTAAAGTTTTAGTTTTTGTGTTTTATTTTCCCTTTTTACAGTGTAGTGGAGTTCTGTAACTATTTTAAATGGTTAGAATCTATTTGACATTGTGCTTTAAAACAATGAAACATAAGATTACATTTTATTCAAATAATTGAGTAATTCATCACTGTGTTAAAAACAGTGTTTTAAAAGGTTTCTCTAAAAGTACCAATGACAGTGGATAATATTTTTATGACATTTCTTGCTATCAACTAGTTTCTGCCTAAAACTGTGAAGCATACTGTTTTTGACACACATACACACACACAACCTAATGCAACAATTGGCTGTAGCAGAACGTTGCTTCATTTTAATGTTTGTTTACGAGTTTATTGTACGTAGAAATGAGAATCAAACATTTTTAACGGCCTCAAATATATACAATTTCAGCATGTTAATGTTATGAGCACCTTTTAACAGAGTGCTCATTAGCTCACCAATGAACTAGAAATATGTTAATTTGGTTGAACCAGGTGCACCACAAAATTGAGACAAATTGCTGTCAGCCGTTTGTTGATTTTGCATTAGAGGCCTGACTGACACCGTAGACACGCTTGCAGGTTAATTCCGTTTAAATTAAACGAATACGGAGTTTACCGAGAATGGTAGGTGTTGTATTTCTCCTTTTCATAGCAGAGTTAATGGTTCTTACTAAACTCCGCGTGAACTTAACAAGTTTTTCGAGTTAAGAAGAACGATATCCACAAAAGAAACATTTGGCAGCATATTTTGTTGCGACTACTTTTCTCGGTTTTGTTTGGTCGTCTTTTTCACAGAGGTTTATTACAATTACTATACCGTGGCATTCAAAAAGCACTATGGGTGACTACTTAAGTCATGAATTGGGGACGATGTTGTTGATTTCTGATATGCCGAAAGAGTAGCCTACCACACTAGGTTCAAATGGTGCTAGTCTGTGTTTTCAGGAGAAATGCATGGATGAGAGCTTTGACATGGATGAGCGTTGCTCTGAGCTGCACCACGGCAAAGTAAGTTTAGAGCTGGAAAGTTGTCCATTATTTAATGATTAGAAAATCTTCCTTGTGTTGATAGTCTGTTCTATTGCTTTGTCAATTAGATGAACGAACGCGTTGCCAAGAGTTCTGCGCTAAACTCCATACTCGAAGAGCTGTTCAATGAAAAGGTAGTGTTTTCGAAATAAAGTGGCTTTGTTACTTTTTTTTTTTTTTTTTTTTTTGTGACCTTTTTTCACTCTTGTTTTTTAGATTTCTACTCGGAGGAAAAATCATTGGATACTTGGCCCTGAGGACCTCAATGATACTCTTGTTTATGATTTTGAGATTGAAGAAGCGGCCTGAGCTTTGTATTAATGCCTACATGGTGTTGCTTTCACACGTGAATAAATGCTGCAGGTGAAAGTTTTTTAAAAAATTGTATCGGCTAATAGTTTGTTAATAAAGTGTATATTTATATTTACATAGTGTTTAGAAGCCTTGACTAACAGGTTTGTATGTTGGCCTACACCATATTTTAGGGGCAAATTTGTACTTTGATGTGACAAACCGGCAAAACCAACATTCAGGGATGTTCTTATTTGTAAAAATGGTATACATTTGCAAGAACATTTTCAGTAATGGTTAGGTATTGCTACAATATACAAAAAAAAATGATATAGCTAAGTAAATGTGTGTGAATCAGATTTTGCCTATATCAGGGGTCACCAAACTTGGTTCTGGAGGGCCGGTGTCCTGCATGCAGAGTTTAGCTCCAACCCTAATCACACACGCCTGAAGCAGCAAATCAAGGTCTTGCTAGGTATACTTGATATGTCCAGGTAGGTGTGTTTAGGCAGGTTGGAGCTGAACTCACAGAGTGTGGTGCCCCCCTGGCCTATATTATTAAGAGCAGACTTCTGTCCCCACATCGAAAACTTGCACAGTTTGAAAATGTGAAGATGTTTGGTTTTGCAGATAAACAGTACTGGCTTAGTATAAAAACAAGTCAATTGAAATTCTCCACTATGGTAGAAAAATGTTTCTTGCACTCTGAGCTATATTGTTGCATTTTTGTGTTATATTGGTTTTGAAGAAGGAAGCAAAATAATCTCAGACCTGTTCCAGAGTAACGCAACAGGATCTGATTCTTTTTATGGTTTGTAATGCAGTTTTCTGATCCCTCCTCCCAACCCCTCAGAATGGCTTTTATGTTGCAGACTTGTACTATATGGCCTTGTGTTGAACTGATTAATGCATTTTTGATGGATAATGATGTCTTCAATCTGTATAACACTATACAGTAATGTTCAGACTTGCAGTGTGCACAATATAGTACCATTACTGCAGGGTTCACGAGACTAGATCCCAGAGGGTTGCCGAAACACACCAGCTTGGAAGTTTCACACTGTAAAAAGGGATGTTGACTTAACATAAAAAATATAGGAAACCCATTGCCTTACGATTAAGTAAATAATCATTTAAAAAAAAATTATTTAACTGAACTGTCAAGTTCACATAATTTATTTATTTTAATTATTATTTACTTAATTTTAAGGCAACGGGTTTTCTCAAATTTTTAAGTTAAGTCAACTTAGTTATCACTTTTTACAGTATATACTGAAACTTCAAGTGTGTTTGATTAGGGTTGGAGATAAGCTCTGCGACACAAGTCTGAGCATTATTTGTGCAGTCAAAATAATTTTGGCCAATGGTTTAAATATCAGCATGTTGAAGCGGTGTACATCTGGTTGTTGTGTAGATGGTGTAGTTTCTTACCTGTTGACTAAAAGAGTACCTTCACTGTAAAAAAAAAAAAAGTTGTTTCTGCTTAAAATAATTAGTTACCCTGCTGCCTTAACATTTTTAGTTTAGTCAACTAAAATATTCCAGTTTTCCCTTAAATGAACATTGAGGAACTTAACATTTAAAGTAGACAAATCTAAAAATTGTAAGTCAGTGGGGTAACACATTATTTTAAGTTGAAACAACTTTTTGGAACAATTTTAGTTTTTACAGTGTGTATAAAATCAATCAAAACTCTGTAGCTGAACCGTTCTGGGGTGCGTTTCCCAAAACAAACTATGGTCGCAAGTTCCGTCAATACCAATAGAGTTCGATAGAACTTACCACCATAGTTAGCTAACGATGCTTTTGGGAAACATGCCCCTGTCGTGTTGAACTGTGGATCATTCTTTCTTCGTGATGCTCCAGTCCTGGGGCCTGTACCATGAAGCCGGTTTAGCTGGCTAGACAGGTCATTTCCAGTGTAGTTTGCACCAATCCTGAGTTTTAGGTGCCATGAAAGCGCTAAATTGGCTTTTAGCAGCGTTCATTGCCATATAACTTACACTAGGGGTCGACCGATTATCGGCGCCGGTATTAAGCATTTTACCGATTATCGATATCGGCCATTTTCAAAACATATTTGCCGATAATTTTTTTTTTTTTATAATACAAACAAACATACTATTTACAGGTGACATTATTTATTGGTGATTAAATAATACAGGTGAAATTATTTAATGTTTAAATGCACTATTTGGCTCAATGCAGCCTGTCTGGGCTCAACACTCTGTGAGAGTGAGGCGCAGGGGCGCGGGAACAGGGGGTGCTGAGGGTGCTGCAGCACCCCCTGTTTTTTTCTGTGGGCAACTGTAAACTGTTGTGAATAAAAAAAATATATAGGCTATAAGGTTGCTCCGATGTTTATAACATTTGGTTTACATTGGCTATCTATTTCTATGTGATCGACATATTTACCATTTGCCCAATAATTTAACAGTTGTAAGAATTAATGTTATCAAAGTTATTAAACTGATGCAGGGCTATTTGATGCATGCGTCGCATCCTGCCAAATCAGGCACGCAGCACTGCCAATGCTTGCTTTTATGTTTGTGAATGTTATGTTTGTGTTGGGGGATCTGTAGGTTGTGGCTTAAAAGCGGAACATGGAAATATCATGGATGTACTGGAAGAAAAAAAAAACTATTTTTTTTTGTTCTCAGCGATATGAGTCTTTCCCTTCTCCCCAAACAGCTTATAGCTACCTATTAAAATAGTTCAGTTTTGTATGTAATGGAAAAGTGATTAGACTATGTTTTTTTTTTTCTTCAAAAGTTAATTTAGAAAAACCTTGGGAGCATTTTGTGTTCGTTAAATGTATTTTTTCTTCTTTTAAGCAACCCACTGCTGCCAGCATCAGAGTTGACCGCCTATGTGTTTGATTAATTTAGCCTTATCAAATCATCACGACTAAAATAAAATCGATAGATAGGCCTATAAACAGTTCAAGCATATCACCGTGTTAGTTTAAATGTTTAACCTATATAAATGTGCAATATCCGACACTTTGTGTGGAGAGCTGAAGCGAGCTTTACAGGACATGGAGGATTTTTGTCTTGCAGTAAAAACAACTTAAAACAACTTAAAATAAATTACCTTTAAAATAATAAAGGTAAGAGTAATATATAATTTGGAACTGTAAAGGGTCTACTTTTATTTGTGTGCATTCACAATATAGGAAAACTTTCTGCCGGTTTTGAACAAGAGCGCTTCAATGATGAATCGAAACTCAGCAACTCGAAACTGGCTCAGAGATATGATAAATATATCTATAGAAAGCTTTAAAATACTATTTTAAAACGAAATAATTCAAAGTAAAAACTCTTCATTAGCCTATGTAATCCGTTAAGATGCATATATTTCTCTCTGCGTGTCCAATGAGGAGATGGCGAGTCATTTTTCCCCTTCACCTCACCATCTAAAATATAAAAATAAGGGAAAGCCTAAAACAGGCCCGATTATAATTTGCGTTTTATTTTATAATTGTATTCAATAATAAAAAAAAAAGTATGTAAATCTTTGTCCTTGAAAATTAAAGGATTTGCTGCAATGCAATTTTGTCTGACTGATAGGCCTAGTGAATTATTTATTGGCCTATCTTTTTAATCCATGCGCCCCTGGTGAGGCGATCTCTCAATCTCTGAGAGCAATCTCCGCCCACCGCTCATCTGATATGTAGAGAGTCACGAGTCCGACCAATCAACGCGGAAAACTGAAGGCAGTCTCACACCGAGAGCACATGCTAACTGGAGCTGCCTCAGTGATCACGCATCAGTTGTCTCTCAAAGGTAAGGCAGCAGCAGACGTTGCTGAAGTTGCAATAAATCACAATCCACTATGATGCGATGCGCGAAAATGCGGGCGGAATCGCGGAATGCAGTCATATAATGGAATTTACCGTATAACGGGGAATGTCGCGGAATGTGTCGAAGTTTGGATGAATTAATCAAAAGTAGGTCAGTACACTTAAATCGACTCGCGCTATGGACTAGTATCTGTAAATATTAAGCCGCAAAAACACTTTAAATATGAATCCTGCATGTTCTGCATCTCTGTTAATGAATGACACAGACGTGCGGTTTCATTTACTGCACACATACATACTGAAGCGCGTGATGCTCGCGGTGTTTGCAGCATAAATGAGGACATAAATACATGAACAACATCCCCAGAACTGCTCGGACAGTCACTTCATGAGCATTTGACCGTTTCATTTGAGTAAAACGATCGTCATATCATATATACATAGGCTACAGAAACTTAAAAGGTCCTCATGACAACCTGTCAAAATATAAGTTCGGTTTAGCCGAATATATTACTGTATACGTAATACAACTACAACAATTATTACAACTTTTGTTGAGAATAATAACACAATACGCTATTTCTTCCATGTTTTAATTTTAATAGTAAACTAATTTGTTTGCCAAAAATAAAGTCTAACTCTCATTTGATTAAAAGATAAATTAAATTAATGTTTTATGCCTTCATTTGCACTGTACTGTAAATTAAAATCAACGGAAATGTTGTTGTTATTAACAGTTTTCAGAATTAAAGACATGTTTAAAAGCATTTAAAGAACGTTTTTTGTCAGAGCTCTTGTTATTATTAATTTTGGCATTCATTTTCATTTTTACACCAGACACGTATATCGGTTCAAAATATCGGTTATCGGTCTACTTGATCTGTAATAATCGGTATCGGCATCGGCCCTGAAAAACACATATCGGTCGACCCCTAACTTACACTCCACGTCTCCGGGGCAGGTTATGTTCTGGGTTAGAGATCTCAAACTGAAATTGGAGCACTCAGATGTGAGCAAAGTGACACATGTCTGACACAAAAAAAAGTAACTCCCCCAGTTTGTCTTGCTCCAAATTAAAGATCACTAGTACTAAAATAAATGTCTGACTTTAATGATAATTACTTAGTTATTTTATTTGATGTATATTATTATTAATCCATTACACACACCCAATTTTAGTTTTACGGGTAATATAAATCATTTATTTTAATGAATGTTAATATATGCATTTCATATATAAATAATCTGTAAAATCAATACATAATGCTTTAAAATGATTACGTGACCTTACATCTCAGTCTCTATCGCTGTATATTTCCAACTATATAAACTAACTTTACAAATTTCACTTGTGACTGCACTGATGAAGCAAGATCATTTATTTTATTTGTCCTCTTTCAGGAGCAAGTCTTTTTTTAATTGGAAATGCATTTAAATTAGTATATTCTTGAATACTTTAACCAAGGCTCATGATTGGCACTTGGCAGTGATGTCTCACATTCATGTGGACGTGCTCCACAAACTCAGGATCAAAGCCTGAGTTGTCAAAGAAAGTTGATGATCAGCATCATGGTACCAACAAAGCCAGATTGGAGTGGTTTGGTTTTGTTAACTCAAAACGAATCCTGTAACTCTTCATTTGTTCTTCTACCATCATGGTACCGGCCCCTGTTTAAGGAATTGATACAACAGAGGTATGGAGCTTCCAGTGTTGCTTTTCACTACCCCAGCTTGTGGTGATTTGGTTCCCTGCATTTTATCTGGACTCTCTAACAATTCTGCTATTGTTGTAACATGCAAGCCTTCCCATAATGCTAAGCTTAATATATCACATCTGCTATTGTTACACACACACTGCCGCTCAAAAGTTTGGGATAAGTAACATTTATGTTTTTTAAAGAAGTTTCTTCTGCTCATCAAGACTATCTGTTTGATCAAAAATATTAAATTCAAGATTATTTGTATATCGCTTTTTACAATTGTATCGTTGCAAAGCAGCTTTACAGGAAATTAAGTTTCTACAATAGATGTATATTGTAGAAACTTCATGTATTTAACTTATGGCTAAATTTGGTTAATTCTGTACACTGTCTGAGGTCCTCTGAGGGGTTGGCATCATCTCTTCTCAGGTGTTTGGTCATCTCAGATCATTTAAGGGTTGGATTCAGGCTGAAGCTTGTGTAATTCCTAACATCCCGTGGCAGAAACAGAGAAACAAATAGAGACATAATTAGCGCAGATGTTGTTTCGTCCAAGCAAAAATTATTTGATCAACCCAAGATAAAGCATAATAATGTGCGTTTGATCATAAGATATAACTGCAGTACAAGATTATGAGATGCACTATATGAATGCTTGGCTAAAGAGATGTGTCTTTAATCTAGATTTAAATAGAGAGAGTGTGTCTGAACCCCGAACGTTATCAGGAAGGCTATTCCAGAGTTTGGGAGCCAAATATGAAAAAGTTCTACCTCCTTTAGTGGACTTTGCTATCCTAGGTACTACCAAGAGTCCAGAGTTTTGCGACTCTGGATATTGGGTTGGATTATAGCGTGATAGAAGATTAGTTAGGTAAGCAGGAGCTAAACCATTTAGGGCCTTATAGGCAAGTAATAATATTTTGTAACTGATACGAAACTTAATAGGTAGCCAGTGCAGAGACTGTAAAATCTGAGTAATATGATCATATTTTCTTGACCTGGTAAGGACTCTAGCCGCAGCATATTATACTATCTGTAGCTTGTTTATTGAAAATGCAGGACAACCACATAGCAGTGCATTACAATAGTCCAGTCTAGAGGTCATGAATGCATGAACTAGCTTTTCTGCATCAGAAACACTTAACATATTCTGTAGCTTGGTAAAGTTTCTAAGATGGAAGAATGCTGTTTTTGTAACATGGGAAATATGATTTTCAAAAGATAAGTTGCTGTCTAATACAACACCCAGATTTTTTACTGTAGATGAAGTTAACCGTACATTCGTCTTGTTGCAAATTGTGATCCAAGAAATTCTGTGTACTGTTTTTGGTCCAATAAGTAATATCTCGGTCTTATCTGAATTTAACAGGAGAAAATTATTGGTCATCCAATCTTTTCCATTTTTAACACACTCCGTTAGCTTAGATAATTTAGTAGTTTCATCTGGTTTTGTTGAGATATATAGTTGAGTATCATCAGCATAACAATGGAAACTAATCCCTTATTTTCTAATAATATTACCAAGGGGCAACATGTATAATGAAAATAACAGAAAACCTAGGACAGATCCTTGTGGTACTCCATACTTTACTGGTGATAATTGAGGTGACTCCCCGTTTAAATAAATAGTGGTAGCGATCGGACAGGTAGGCTCTAAACCATCTTAGAGCCTGCCCTTGAATACCTGTATAGTTTTGTAATCGATCTATCAGTATGTCATGATCTATAGTGTCGAACACAGCACTAAGATCAAGTAAAACTAGCAATGAGATGCCGCCTTGGTCTGACGCAAGAAGCAAGTCATTTGTAATTTTAACAAGTGCATTTTCTGTGCTATGTTGGGGCCTAAAACCTGACTGAAATTCTTCATAGATATCTTTTTTTTTGCAAGAAGGAGCCCAATTGAACAGACACAACTTCTTCAAAAATTTTAGACATAAACAGAAGATTTGAAATGGGTCTGTAATTTGCCAGTTCACTAGGATGTAGTTGTGGTTTCGTAATAAGAGGTATAATAACCGCCAAAAGATAACGAGGAGTTAATAATATTGAGAAGCAGTTCTTCTGCTACAGGTAACACCTCTTTCAATAATTTAGTGGGTACAGGATCTAATAAACATGTTGTTGGTTTAGATGCAGTGATACGTTTATTTAGCTCATCCTGTCCTGTAGTTGTAAAGCACTGCTGTTTTTTATTGGGTGCGATGAATGAAACTTAAGTACTAGACGCTGTAGAATCTACATTTGTTATCGTATTTCTGATGTTATCTATTTTATCAGTGAATAAATTCATAAAGTCATTACTATTAAACTGTGAGGGAATATTTAGATCGGGTGACATCTGTTTATTTGTTAATCTAGCCACTGTGCTAAATAAAAACCTTGGATTGTTTTGGTTATTATCTATGAGTTTGTGGATATGCTCGGTCCTGGCAGCATTTACAGAACAGAACAATACAGAACCAACTTCACTTATTTTGTGAAATATTATTGTAATTTAAAATAAAAGTTTTCTATTTTAATATACTTTAAAATATAATGTATTTCTGTGATCAAAGCTAAATTTTCAGCATCATTACTCCAGTCTTCAGTGTCATATGATCCTTCAGAAATCATTCTATTATGCTGATTTATAATCAGTGTTGGAAACCGTTGTGCTGCAGAAATAAATTATATTTGAAAGTATATTAATATAGGAAACCAATATTAGAAATTGTGTTAAGATTTTGCAATATTACAGTTTTTTTCTGTATTTTGATTGAATAAATACAACCCCGATGAGCAAAAGAGACTCCCTTAAAGACATTAAAAATCTTATATATATATATGTGTGTGTGTGTGTGTGTGTGTGTGTGTACACTATATTGCCAAAAGTATTGGGTCACCCCCTTCTAATGAAAGGTTTGACTACTTTAGTAATTTCCATGAGTACAAATCCTAATATTTAAGCATATAATGATGATATTCTATGGAATTGTGTGCTTCTGATTTTATAGCAACAGTTTGGACTCTTTTCTATTCTAACATGACAGTGCCTCTGTGTATAAGGCAAGGATGAAAGAGAAATGATGATTCAGTCAGTGTGGAAAACTTGACTGGTCTGAAGTAGCCATCAGAAGATGAGAACACTGTAGTCATAAAGGGATGGACATGGTCAGCAACAATACTCAGGTAGGCTGTGGCATTTAAACGATGCTCAATTTGTACTTAAGTGCCCAAAGAGTGCCAAGAAAATATCCCCCACTCCATTACACCACCACCAGCCTGAACCTTTGAGACAAGGCAGGATGGATCCATGCTTTCATGTTCTTTACACCAAATTCTGACCCGACCATCTGAATCTCACAGCAGAAATCGAGACTCATCAGACCAGGCAACGTTTTCCAATCTTCTGTTGTCCAATTTTGGTGAGCCTGTGCGAATTGTAGCCTCCGTTTCCATTTCTTAGCTGACAGGAGCGGCACCCGGTGTGGTCTTCTGCTGCTGTAGCCCATCTGCTTCAGGGTTTGACGTGATGTGCTTTTAGAGATGGTATTCTGCATACCTTGGTTGTAACAAGTGGTTATTTGAGTTACTGGTGCCTTTCCATCATCTCTAACCATTTTTAGTGAATTGTTGGCCTTCTGGAAAGTATGTTCATTTACTGTCTATGTACTCAATACTTGGTAGGGGCTCCTTTTGCTTTAATTACTGCCTCAATTCGGCGTGGCATGGAGGTGATCAGTTTGTGGCACTGCTGAGGTGGTATGGAAGCCCAGGTTTCTTTGACAGTGGCCTTCAGCTCAGCTGCATTTGTTGGTCTCTTGTTTCTCATTTTCCTCTTGACAGATTCTCTATGGGGTTCAGGTCTGGTGAGTTTGCTGGCCAGTCAAGCACACCAACACCATGGTCATTTAACCAACTTTTGGGACTTTTGGCAGTGTGGGCAGGTGCCAAATCCTGCTGGAAAATTAAAGTAGTATATTTAAAAAGCTGGTCAGCAGAAGGGAGCATGATGTGCTCCAAAATTTATTGGTAAACGGGTGAAGTGATGTTAGTTTTCAAAAAACACAATGGACCAACACCAGCAGATGACATTGCACTCCAGATCATCACAGACTGTGGAAACTTAACACTGGACTTCAAGCAACTTGGGCTATGAGCTTCTCCACCCTTCCTCCAGAGTCTAGGACCTTGGTTTCCAAATGAAATACAGAACTCACTCTCATCTGAAAAGAGGAATTTGGACCACTGGGCAACAGTCGAGTTCTTCTCCTTAGCCCAGATAAGACGCCTCTGGCGACAACTGTAGCCTAATTCCTTGACACGTCTGTGTGTGGTGACTCTTGATGCCTTGACCCCAGCCTCAGTCCATTCCTTGAAGTTTACCCAAATTCTTGAATCGATTTTGCTTGACAATCCTCATAAGGCTGCGGTTCTCTCGGTTGGTTGTGCATCTTTTTCTTCCACTCAATTTTCTGTTAACATGCTTGGATACAGCACTCTGTGAACAGCCAGCTTCTTTGGCAATGAATGTTTGTGGCTTACCCTCCTTGTGAAGGGTATCAACGATTGTCTTCTGGACAACTGTCAGATCAGCAGTCTTCCCTGTGATTGTGTTGCCAAACCAAACTGAGAGACCATATTGAAATCTCAGGAAACATTTGCATGTGTTTTGAGTTGATTAGCTGATTGGCATGTCACCATATTCTTATTTTTTTGAGATAGTGAATTGGTGGGCTTTTGTTTAATGTGAGCCAAAATCATCACAATCAAAAGGACCAAAGACTTAAACTACTTCAGTCTGTGTGCATTTAATTTATTTAATACACAATTTGAGTTGAATTACTGAAATAAATTAACTTTTCCTATAAAACTAATTTATTGAGATGCACCTGTATGTGTACGCATGCGTGTGTGTGTGTGTGTGTGTGTATACCCGGTCATAAGGATCCCCCCCCCCATGTCCAAAAACTTGCAAGTGCTTGGATGGAAGGGTGGAGGAACATCCCACAGCAACTGGCAAATCTGGTTCAGTTCAGCAGGAAGAGATGCACTGTAGTACTTAAAGCAGCTGGTGGCTGCAAAAGATATTAAGAGCGGCCTTTGTTCAAGGACTCATTATTCCATTTCTGCTGGTCTAATGCCTGTGAAACTTGTTCCATTTGTCTCCGTTGCTTAAGTCATTGTTAAAATATTTACACAAGAAATTTGCTAGAAATAAAAACAGTTATATATATGCATGTAAATATAAACAATAAAGTGACTACAAGAGACCATATTGTGGTTCTATGTTCAAATGTAGAGGAAACCCGTTTAGACTGGCATTTCTTGCCAGTTTTTTTCTTGTCCGATTAACACAGTGTGGCACTAAAATTTAGAATGATTGTACAAGTCAGTTCATATAATGCCATGGTCAGGTCTGCCCCTAAGTGCCTTCTCAGCATGCCTTCATTAAGTCGGTCGGTAGGTCTGTCGAGGACATGCGATACTGGATCTTGGTGTTGGTGATTGCGCCGTGCTTCTGCCGCAGGTGTAACCGCAGCTGACTTTTGTGGCGAAAATGCAAGTTGCATTTTTCACACTGAAAAGCAAACGCGAGAACAGCATTTAGGATGAGGATGAACACTTTTGCACTTTATAGATACAGTTATGCTATCACTCTGTATGTGCTTACATGATAGGGCTTTTCTCCTGTGTGTATTCGCAGGTGACTTTTCAGCGTCTGCAGATGGCGGAAACGAGTGCCACAGATTTCGCATGGATATGGCTTCTCTCCGGTATGAATGAGAACGTGAGCCCGAAGGTGAGCAACCTGTGCAAAATAGGTCATGTTAGTCTTACAAATGTCTTTTTCTATATCGGTGCAATTGACCGTAACTCAAAGCACTCACTTGCACAAATCTAGCGCCACATGTCTCACACTTGTATGGCTTTTCTCCTGAGTGAATTCGTGTGTGGGTTTTGAGGTTAGCTGGTCTGTTGAACTGAGCCCCGCAGATATTACATCTATACGGTTTCTCTCCTGCAGCACAGATGAAAGGAGGTTAAGCAAAACATTGAACGTTGCAGCCAAAATGACATTTGTAGCAGCGGCTGTTTATTTTTACCGGTGTGAACTGTTTTATGACTGGCAAGGTTTCCCTTGTAGCGGAATGCTGCTTGGCAACGGTCACATTTGTATGGCTTGTCGCTGTGGACCTGAAGCGTGTGGCGTTTCAAGGCTTCCTCCTCTGCAAACTTGGAGTCGCATTCATTACAGAAGTATGTTCCATTTTCTGTGAGGCAAAAGAGAAATGGTTTTAGGTTGGTTTTGGGAGGCGCAAACAGGTTTTTAGGAAACTATTTAGAAAAGTATCTCACCACAGCTGGAATCGGAGTACTCCGAGTGCATCTCAGACATCTCCTCGGCCAAACACGAGGCGGACGTGTTGGGACAGACATCAGAGTGCTGTGGAGAGTGGGAGCCACAGGACGAGCATTTTAGATGGCTTATATAAAGAGAAGAGTGGCTGTCGCTGTTCCTCTGCGATCCCTCTAGAGTTCTGCTGAGGAAAATGTCACATTTTAGGTCTGCAGAGAAATTCCCTCAAATTTTTTATAGGATATTGAATGAATTTCACACATTCCTGCTAAGAGGTAAATCCTCTGTGTGCTTTAAGAGGATTGGAATGGATAAAGAATAATTCACTCTGGCTTTGTGGAGGTGGTGGGTGGAGAACCGTTCCACAAAATACTGACAAACCTGCAGTTCTGAAATTTATTGCATTAGGAAATGAGATCTTATAATTGGTTTCTGTACACCAAGGATGAAACCTTTTCGGCTGTTTTAAAGAGTAAGATTTCCTTTGGGAAAAACTCACCTGTTGATGATGTTGTTGAGGCGACTGGCTTGAGGCACGGTGAAGTCCTCGCCTTGCTCGCTGATCTTTGTCGCCTTCGATTCGGGATGTTCAGAATCAACATTGTGAAGAAAAGCAGACAAGCCCGGCCTCTGCGGGGAGTGCATTCCAGGGTCACGAGGACTGGTCTCCTCCTCCTTTGAGCTCTGATTGAGAACAATGAATTTGTATTTCTTCCAGTTACGAGCTTTAGGGTCTTGATTACCTTGAGAGGTTGGAAGTTGCGAGGACTGCGCGAGGGCAGCGTTTTTGCTGCTGCTCGATTCCGTTGGGGAATTGGGCTGGCAGTCTGATTTGAGGGGGCTCTGAGGACTGCTCATCAAGGTTTTGCGTCCATTTGAGGATATGCCCAATGAGTAGTGTTGGTGGCTCAAATGCTCCTCTGCCAGGGAACTTTGCTCTTTCCCAGTTTCCCTCTGCTGCTGCTCCTGGGACAGGCTGGTGAAGCCGTGCTTTCTGGAGCTCATCCCAATCGAATGGACCACTCCATCCAAGGTCTCCCGCTTCATTTCCTCATCCCTTCCCAGCTCTCTTGATGAGTATGAACTGGCATGGCAAGCGGTTGAGCTCACGCCGGTAGCGCTACGGGTGAAATCGGCCAGCACAGGGTTGTTGCCATTGGCCGGCAAGCAGTGTTTGTGATGGATGATGCCTCCCTTTGAGAAGTCTGAGAAATTGTTTTTGGTATCTGTCAGCTTGCAAAGAGGAAAGGGAAAACCTTGCATGGGAAACTGGCTGTAAAGGTACGAGCTGTTATGACTGTTGACCCCGTTAAACATGCAGACACCATAGGGTCTCCCATCTCTGAAAGTCGCTGCCCGTCCAGAAACATTTTCCAGCACCTCATGGGGTCTGTAACTGTGAACGTCTTGAGGTAAAAGCAGGGGGCTGACCAGAAAGTCCTCTCTGGGAAGTTTGATGGAGGAATCACTGCGTGGAAATATGGAGCAAATTAAAACCATCTGCTTTGTGTCATTCAAGTATAGGACTTTCAACTTAGCATGTTATATAATTAAGGACTTGAGGGAAATTTATGAACATAGGAAAATATACCTGGACTTTATGAATCTGTGGCAGGTGTCAACAACATGGTCCATCTGTAAATAGATGGCTGTGTTCATGATGGCCATGATGAGGCTCTCCTTCAGTGTAAGACGTGAAGTGTACATGAACTCCAGAAGGATTGCGAAACCCTCTGGGTCGACCTTCGGGTCCAGACTGATGGCGTTCAGGTTACATTTGTGTGAATCAGTAAAGATTGAGTAGAAGAGTCCACTGTGGAGAAATTATGCTTTTAGTAAGCTTTTTGGGGTCACAAATGAACATATTTCCACTACAAGAAAGCATGCAACAATTCCAAATAGTCTTCAATTGTACCTGCATGCCATAAGGACCGTTTTGTGTGCTCGAAACTGTTGTCTGTTGACCAGAATTGTGACATCTGTAAGGATATCTCTGCTACGCAGTCGGTTCAGGTTGAGCAAAACATCACTTGCATGACGCGTGAATTGGATGCAGCTGTCGGCTGCACAAGCCATTTTTTCGAGATCTGTTAGGAAACAAAGTGAACCGTGAATTATGTAATCGGTGCTCACTGAACAACATGTGCTAAAATCAGAAAAGTTGGGTATTATTCTTACATCACATAAATCTTTGAAGCTCATATTAGATGTTTAAAAACTTCAGAAACAAAGGCAATGCGGTTATTCTTTGCTTTTTTTAGGGATGCATGTCAAAACATCTATTAAGAATATGGTTTTAATCCTGTTATGCATAAAAAAAATGTCAATGTGTACCTCCTCTGCTTTTCTTTTGACAAAAGAACACAAAAGGAGACGCTATGGAGAATGACAGCCTCAGTCACCATTCACTCTTATTGCAACTTTGTTTTGGGATACAATAAAAGTGAATGGTGACTGAGGCTGTCATTCTGCCTGACATCTCTTTTTATGTTCCACTGAAGAAAGAAAATCATTAGGGTTTGGATCAATGCGAGGGGTGAGTAAATGATGACAGACTTATCATTTATGGGTGAACTATCCCTTTAATCTGAAAATCAATTACATGTATAGCTCTCAAATTTCGCACTCTCACCGGTAGGTGGCGACAAATGATGCAAATATTTACTTAGAGAACTGACGTCCATCCACGTGCAGTTCTGTCAAGGTCTGAGAATAATTTTTATTCCCACCTAAAATTATCTTTTATCTGACAGCATTATCATTCAAGTTCACAGTTGTAATGAACTTTTAGGCACTTTGCGAGGTTAGTCACAGTAAATGTATATTTATCTTAATATGTACCAAGTTCACTGAAATGTGCATTTACACAGCTCTTGCCTTCTGAAGAAAATTACTTTCCCTGCGATTTTAAAGTCGTTATGTGTGGAGAATAAACTAGAATGAGTCATGGGAAAATGTCGTTAGGCTGTTTATTGCAGTATTGTGGACCGATACACTTCACTATTGAGGAATGAGTGTAATAACAGACAAAGTGGAATAGTCAACAAACACACCCTAGGAATTATGTTAATATTGTAGAAGAGTTTATTTTTTTAATTGATAAATTTTGTGATAACACGTTTTCTGCTTTCCAAAGTTCAGATGATGAACGATTCCCCTCAGACGGTCCTCGCAGTCACATCTGGCGCCTTGACACAAATATAGTTTCACTGGACGCCTTTAAATAGTTAGGCGAACATTTCTCACATGTTGAACATTCAGTATTAGAGATTCTGTTTCCATTTGAGCCTCCATAACACTAATATCCCCGACCACGCGCTGTCATGGTGCCAAAGCAGCTTAATCAGCCCATGACTCTTGTGATGCTCTTGTGTGAGGAGGCAAACGCGCAGATGAGCGGCAAGGGGATCGGGATTTTAACCACTGGACAAACACATAAACATGACACCCATACACACTCAGAAACCCACCATAACGCTGGAATACACCAGCTCGTCTCTGAAAATGTTTTCTACTGACCCGAATAACTTTTGTAGCCACTCATTTCATGTTCTGAACAGCTAGTTTTATTTAAAGAAATTTAAAGTTTTGCGTCCACGAGATGTCACCCAGAGACCGTTTTGACGATCAAAACGACCCCGACAACACCTGCAACTCGCATATCAAGTCATATTTGGCAATTTCGCCAGCATTCGGCGATCTTAAATCACTATGAGCGTATAAACAACGTCAACTTCTCACGAACACAGACGTGTCATTTGGCAGAGCACACGCGCTCTCTGTTGAGCTCTTAATTGTCTCGCATTCTTGCTCTGTTTCCATCTTATTAAGCGTTAAATCTTATTTAACTCTTTTACCCTATGTAACTGAACGCCAAGTGCTCATTCCAGGAATAGAGCCCGATTCACAACACGCAAACAGCGGACAGAGATTTACGAGCCACTCGCTCAGTGCCAAGCAGCACTTTAAGTATGTTTTTTATATATACATATCTGTCTGTTCATCCACATGCATACATATTTCTAATATGCTGCATCACTGACAAGAACATTAAAACTTATTTCAAAATGAAACGCCCAACACACGCGACAAATAATATATATACACACATTTAAAATGAAAACACACGAGTACTGAGAAACTATATTTTGTTACTATAACAAAGTCCTCGTATGTGTAAACATACCTGGCTAATACAACTCATTCTCAAACTTGTGCAGGTCTGCTGCGCTCGTGCTGTCAGAAGTGACAGCAACCGCAGAACGATACAAACTTTCCTATTGCATCTCTACTACCAAACACTGTAACATTTTATAGTATTTCAGCTAAATCTGCCACTTTATGCACTTTGACCAAAAAACAATAATGACAATATCAATGATGACATTAATTGATCTCTGCACTACACAATAAAACATATATAATAAAAAACAAATGACAAACACACGCTCAACAATTGTACAAACGGACCAGAAACCATCTCTAAGCTTGGGATGTGATTTGTACCAGCATATGTGCACGGCTTCTGGCACAGGACAGCAAAACCAAAACATTTAGACTAGAGAAAGAGCGAGCGAGAGTGCAAACTCCGATTTCTGAGCGAACTACGGGTTTTAAAGCATGCACCGAGGTAAAGAGAGAAATCGTCGGATGCATCGGTTAACGCTTCTATCTTTATATTTGACCACGATCTACACAGCCCCCAGTTTACAATCTTAACCCGCATGTGCTATTTAGCCAACTTTGAAAGCTGTCTTGTTCGAAAACAAAACGCGCACCACGACTATGTTTTTACCCCTCTGCTGCATTGCACGTATTATTTACAAGCCCTCGATCCCGCACTGAGGACGGACAGAGCAGTGTGGTTCATGCAGGACGACCTAAACCGTCCAAAGTATTTCCACAAAGACAGACCCACTACATAAACACTCTGCTCTAAAACATGTCCGCAAAAACACCTAAAAATCAGCCGAGATCAACATTTAACCATAAAATCTAATAAAACTGCCTAATGAACATGTGTGAGTAATGGCAACAGCGTGCCAGAGGAAAATAATGTAAAAAAAATCACCTGGTAGTGCTTTCCTAGAAACTTCTTGCATCACCACTTCTAAGAACCCCAGTTCTAAGAATCAAGAGAGCTCAATTCTCGGAATTTGAGCTGGCGACCATACCATTTGTAGAGGACAGGGGTGTGTGATATTTTGCCTTAAGTTTGTATTTCTTCACTTATTGTCAATATTTACATTTCACACTGTTATACTTTAATAATTAACTACAATGTTTTTGAATCTGATGTTTAAAATGTAAATTAAAGCATCGAATTAGCGTTATGATCAAGAAAAATAGTTGCGTTCAGTGTGTAATTCCTCCTTCCTCATGGACGCGTCCAGACCGAGACTGTCACGTGGCCAGAGAAAGTGGCTTACGTACGTTGTCTCTTTAGCCCAGCCCCAAAATACTCAGAACTAATTTGCTATTCCATGACATAAGCAAAGTGTCCATTCGTTGCCTTTCCCTGTATTAAACCCACGGCCATAACCTAGTCTATACAGAACATTTCTGGAGCGCTTAATCACACGGACAAATTTATTTATGTATTGTGTTTTTCTTTTTTTTCAGTGATATTTTTTTCCCTTACATGTTATCTCTTCGGTGCCGTGGACCTGCTGGCCAGTGTGCATAAGGGTTTGTTTGACCGGAATTATATATATATATACACGAACATTGAGATATTGTTCTTGAATACTGGCTTTAATTTCACATCTGGAATATCGTTAATTCATTAGATTTTTTACTTTGATTCTAACTGCTTTGTTCTCCTCGTGGTTTGTCTGTCACATGTGTAGGCTATATAGCCGGTAGTAGGAATACTGACGAACTACCCTTAGTTACGATTGTGCTTGAGAGGAATATTGATGAATATTTATTTTACTTCTTAAGGCACTGTTAAACGCTACTTCCTTTCGGAATTGTACATATTAATGGTTTAATTGTCAGGAGTTGAAAGTAGAACCTTACAGCTCCGGTGCGCGAGCTTAGTCTTGTAAAGATGCCAGAGTGACAGGGAGCTATTGACTGACGAATTAATCTCATTCTTACGCACAGCTCCGCATTACTAAACCACATTTGTAGAGCGGCGCGTTCTGTACGCATTAATTGATGTCACATTCTCTGCTGTTGAAGTATTCATATATCCGTCACGCTTGAAGTCAGACAGACAGCAGCACACAAAAGCAGCAGTTCGTACAAAACACTTGTTGTTTAGGCCCACGAATATGATGTTATTACTGCTTAATTACACATGGTGCGGCTGGTTTATTTTTCACAAACTATGTTGCGCTTAATTATGCTCAGAGCAAAAGCTGAATATAATTTTATAAACTATTCTTTAAACGTTTCGAAACATATATGGCCACTTGAACACGTCAATTGAAAGTAATCAGCAAATGTCAGCTCATGTTCACAGGTTAACCTCAGGCCGCTGTTTTGTAGCATTTAGGTCACGCGTATTATTTTAAGAATGCATTTTGGTATTTGTAAACCTTCTTTTCCAAAAAAATGTTTTTCCATCTCTAATATACTAAACGCGTACAGTCAGTTCTGGTCCAAACGCACGTCAGGCGTCGTGTTTTTCAACCAACTGCAGAAAACACTCGCACAATCTCTGTGTAGTCTCTTTAAAAGTCTAGGACGGTCTCTGAGTTTTCACATTCAGAGACAGCAGTAGTTAACTGCATCCCTTGAGACACACTATCACCTCATTAGAATCTCTGATAAAACAAGTACCTATAGTTAAATTGACCCATAGAATGCAGTGGATAAACAGCGGTCAACGTGAAGAATGCAATATACTTCAGTTATTTAAAGTTCGGATAACACTGGCTTCGATGTTTGTGTGAAAAATAGACCCTTCTGTTTTAGCACACATTTTTACCATTAGCCTATATTTTAGTAGATATATTGTTTTTGTTGATTAATGACATATTCTTGCTCTCAGGAGATTTATTATCATAAGGTAAAGTGCTCAACATGAACTTAATATGTGAGTATTCCTGGGGCAGTTTATAATCTCACATTGTTATTGCTACTGCAATTAATTAAATTAGTATGCCTATATGTAATATATAGGAAACATTGATTCTGGAATGTAAGAAACGTTTCCGCTGGGTTTTAAATTTTGGCTGGCGTGTAGTTTTGGAATTTTGTTTTGCTTTGGACATTTTTACATCGTAGGCCTGTTTGCAGCACAGCTCAGGGAGCAGATTTTGAGAGGATGTTCTTTCATGCTGGTGTGTCAGCATGAGTTTACATTAGAGTAATGATGAAGATGGCTTGTAAAATTGTTGCTGTGGAAAAACGATCAAAATGAACAGCGCAGAACAAGTTTTATATAATTAAAAGCTTTTTCTTGTCACATTGATTTGATCTTTTACAAAATGTGTTTTAATAATCATATGATGTTTTGTTACTTGCTCTTGTGTATTGTACATCATTTTTAAAACTGGAATTCCTGTAGATCCATAATGACAATGATAATAAAATTGTTTTTACTGATGTCAAGTCTGTGATTTTGATTTTTCTGAAATATATATGCTTGTGTGGGCATTTATCTATTGATACGTGAATACATAAGCAGAAGATATGAGCTGAATAGTATAGTCTATAAAATCACTTTTTTATTTTGACACATTTTCAATCTGTCATAATCCCTTTTACTCCTGTTCTGTATAGCTAACTGTTACTGGGCAGCTCTGACATACATATGCTACTTTTTACATAACTATCACCTGTTTTAGGTTCGAGCAGTCAAGAGAATTTGCATGGATATTTGCATGTTTTATTTTGTATTTCTACGTTAGTATCTTTTTAGTTCTTCAAGGAAAACATTAAGGGAAAAATGCAATGAGTAGATTTGAATATTTTTGGGAAATGCAACAAGTAGAAGTTTTATAGTGTGTAACAAAATACTGGATGTTTGGAAGTAAAAATCAAGCCACTTGGCAAGATCACTGGATCTGTTTAATCTTCATTGATTTATTCACTTCAGATTTACTCAGCCAGGTTAGAAACATCGACTCAAGTGATTCACTTTCTGATTTGCTCACCTGGGTAACTTCGTTTGTGGCTCCAGATGGGGGGAACTGGTCCGTCCTCCCTTGAGCCGTTTAGACCCGGATACAGAAAGAGCATCTGTTGGGCTGAGGTGGGAAAAAAAGGAAGAATTTCAGTGCACTTTTCCTCCCTAACAGATTCATTGCATTTGTCTGGGATTAGTTGGTGCCTCTGTACTTTTTGCAACCTTATTATTCCGCTGATTAATTTGTCGTCATAAATGACAGATTAAGGCTTATTTATTCTGATGCCATGAAGATCAAAAGACACATTATATTCAAATATAATGTCACCACGTACTGGACCTTAATTTGTTATCAGTTTTATTGATACACTTTGTCTGTTTATGACCTAATTGAGTGTTGTTTATATAGGTCCGCATCCATGTATGCCATTTATCTTTCAACAAAAAAATATCATACTTAAAAATGCATGCATCAGGGCAGAAAAATCTATAATAAAAATGTCTTGGCAGAATAAAATATTTAACAACTGTACTTACTTAAAGAGGCTTTCTTTTTCTGCATGTGTGAAGAGAGTTTGCTATTTTTATAAACAAATCAGAATGTAAAGTGAAGATCAGGTTTGTATTTATCGTTTTCCTACCATTTGTCTCCGTCTCAGTCTTTTTGGGTTTCATTAGTATCTTGCTTTCTGCTTTGCATAATGCTAATGCAAATGTAATTAAATGTATTGTAAGGGAATTTTTTTGGTAAATTGCTGGATAGCAACAGTGTCAGCATTGCACTGTTTGGGTACATGAAATGCTGGAACATCAACAGAAAAAAATACAAACAAATTTAAAACACTCCTGAACCCTTGTGACACCAATGCGTGACTCAAAAGAAGAAAATCTCACAAAGTAGCGAGATGGAAATCAAATCAAGAAAGTGAAAAGGTGACAGAACCTGACACATAGTTTTCCTTTCTGACTCTTGGAATTTTGTTTCAAAACGAGGTCTATCAAAAAGTTATGACTTCAATCAACTTGGTGTCTTCACATAATATACATGAGTAAGGTAATAAATATGTAATAGATAAATATACCCCTTTAAATAAAGTTGAAATGTGTTCATATAATATTTAATGTGCTTTTACACATGCAACATGTACATGCTATCTTTCATATATCCAGTAGTATTCAAGGTATCTCACAGGAATCTGTAATCTTTACTAAAAATAAATCTTTACCTCACAATTACAATGAAAGAAAATGTGCCACTTTTGTTGAAGTGTACATGACAGGAAAACATGTTCCAAAAATAGTTTGCCTCTGTGCTACCTTGGCTAGTTGTACCCCGGATTGTGTGGGCTGATTTTTTAGAACAGAGGTGGAACAGACATTCAAGATGGATCTATACTTTCTTGTGAAGATCATGCCTAGGTAGTCATAATAGAAGCATAAAGCGACAGCATGCATATTTTTGACCTTCTCATGACAGCCCACAATGTAGAATTTAATTGAATCAACAACCCACATAAAATGCATTTAGTGTTGTGAAGAGGCAGAAGTCATTTACTTTCCTCAGTTTAACACTGATTGACCTACTTTGTTATTTTGGCCTGAGGATAAAATTGAATCAACTTAATAAATTGATTTTTCTGACCCACTAATATATTTTACCAGCTTTGATTCAAGTGTGTTAGTTTATAGAACATCTAATTGTTGTAGATGGAACAGGACAGCTTAAGACAAACTCATCTTGATGGATATCTCTGACCTAATGCTGTTCTCACATTAGGTCAAATTTAGCTGATGTCAAGCACTTAAAGGTACAGCGTATCAATATATCCCGTCCATTTATAACACACATTTAAAATTCTTAATTGTGTCTCAAAACTCTGAATTGATGTTGGTTTCATATAGTTTATATATATATATCATCTTACAAATGTCATGTGGTGTAACCATACCATGAATACATGTAAGAGCACATCTTGGTTTACAGTTTGTTTGTTTGGTTTCATTTTTACACATAACTTTAAAGTCTTTAGGAAGTCACGCCGCATGACAGTTTAGGGGATGTACCTTCCGTACCTTTGTTGGATGAGTTTTCATGTAATTATTAGCATTAAAGCAGTTTTGTTCTAATATTATTTTAAAGATTTTATTATATATATATATATATCTCTGTCAGTCCTCTGTCGTGTGTGTCTTGTATTCCCGCCTCTTGTGTCCTTATTTGGTTTGTTTCAGGTCCTCGTTGAGTGTCATTATTAGTTAATTATGTCCCAGCTGTGTTTTATTATGTTAGTGATTTATCCTGTGTAGTTAGTGTGGTCTGGTCTACTCGTTACTCCTCGGTGTTCCTGTCCGTGTCAACCTTGCCTTGTTTGGATACATTAAAGACTGTATTTGAATTTACTCCTTGTCTCCGTGTTCCTCGTTCGTCCCCATTGTGTGCACCGTGACAATATCATATATAATAATATATATTTAATTTTTATGATTAGGCCAAACTACTAAAGCTTTTCTTTTTGAAGAATTTACTTATGAGCATTTTTTCTTTTCACAGTTGTACTACACCGACTTTTTGCACACCAAAAGGTACATATAAAAGTGTATTTTAATAATGTATGTATAAATGCATTTTAATGTATTCACAAATAAATTAATAGATAGAATAAAAAACATGATATTGGCCCCCTACTTTAAAATAGTTAGCAGCCATATCACCCTGTAGCCCAAGACTGGTTGCCCACGGAAGCTAAGCATGGTTGAGCCTGGTCAGTATCTGGATGGGAGACCTTCTGGGAAAACTAGGTTGCTGCTGGAAGAGGTGTTAGTGAGACCAGCAGGGGGTGCTCACCTTGCGGTCGTCCTAACACCTCAGTATAGTAATGGGGACACTATACTGTAAAATAGACTATCCTTCGGATGAGACGTTAAAAAACAGAGTTTCTGTCTCTCTGTGGTCATTAAAAATCCCAGGATGTCCTTCGAAAAAGAGTAGGGGTGTTACCCCGGCATCCTGGCCAAATTCACCAATTGGCCTCTGACCACCATGGCCTCCTAATCATCCCCTTATCTGCTGATTGGCTTCATCACTCTGTTTCCTCTCCACCAATAAGCTGGTGTGTGGTGGGCGTTCTTGCGCAATATGGCTGCCGTCATATCATCCAGCAGAATGCTGCACACTGTTGGTGGCTGAGGAGATCCTCCCCTTACTATCTAAAGTGCTTTGAGTGCCTAGAAAACGCTATATAAATGTAACTAATTATTATTATTAATTTACTATTGTTATTATAGTTATGGAAAACAAAATTCCCCTCAACTGAAGAAGTGAGGTTTTTGGCCAAATTCCTTTTGTACATTCCTTGGATAATCGACAACCTTAACATAACTGTTGCCTTCATGATTAAAGAAACAAAAACTCCCTTTCCTTAATGGAATCATATGGATATCCACCCAATCTGGATGCCCCCTCCCCCATTAAAAACACCCCAGGTGTTCGCTAACCAACAGGGGAAAGTCTCTTAAATAGTTAAGGCTCTCCTTCACAACAAGCACCGATTCAGCACTGCCAAACAACGAGCATGTTGAGCTTCAAAACAAAGAGCAGCGTCAACTTTATTTCAATCCACTGGAGGGTTGTTTAAGGCCCTCCGATGTGGTTTTGCATAATACACGGCCGTAAAAGCATCCAGGAGTTTGTAGAGAAATGTGTAATTTACCATGGCCCCCTGCAGTGCCCAACCACATGCGCATAAGATAATTACTGCAAAACCTTGGCAAACTTTTAGCCAATGAATTCCACACAAAAATAAATGACCCACTTAGAATAGCAAGGTGGAGAAGGGGAGCCTTGATCAATACTCCACGCGTTACACAAACCGTTAGCAGCTACCGGGCAACAGGCACGAATGACACATTGTTAGGTTAGGGTGACATCACTGGGTTGTTCCCAGGCCACTCTGTGAGTGATTTCTGTTTGTGTTAGAGAGGGAAACGAGCTGACGAGTTTACAAATACTTATTCTTCAATATGAGTCAGATACTTTTACTACTATTTTAGTCTGTTTGAACGGCTATAACAAGCCGCATTGGCAGTGACCGTCTGTTTGGTTTTAACTTTTACTTACAAGTTGTAAAACAACTGTCTGAGGATGCTGAATGGGCACAATGTGTGCTGCCCATTAACATTAGCCTGAGCGCCGGAAACGGCCCCACAGTCTTTTCTACATGAGCGGCAAATTTTTACCCCCATCTGATAGCAACTTTTTGTTTTTAATTTTTTTTGCCAGCTTCAGCCTTCATTGTCAGCGAAGTCTTGAGCCAACCGCGTTCATCAGAGGAATGATGCAACGGAGCTGTAACACTGTGCGGATCTGCTGTTAGCAAGTGCACTGAGGTCCTTTTAGTTCTTTAATATAAAAAGACTGCTTTTGGGTTGTGAATAAAAATTCTAAAGGAAGCTCTTTCTTTTCTAAATTTCCATAGAGAATAGAAGACGTGTCACATGGATAACCCGTTTTTAAGATCAGCAATTTAATGCATAGTTTATACTGGTATCATCACACTTTACTTTAACACTTTACTTTCTGTATTTATATAAAAACGTATGTGTGTGTATACATGTCTTCATGTCACAAAACACACACACATAAACACACAAATATTAATATACATATATATATGACTATAGTGTTTATATATATATATATATATATATATAATTTTTGTGTGTTTATGTGTGTGTGTTTTGTGACATGAAGACACAAATTTGTATAATGACAGGTATTACAAGGAGTAGATGACTTATGAGGAAATTACCCAATTTTTCAAAAGGCTTGTAGATCATACAGAATTCGTTTTTTTGAGAAAGTAAAATTGCACAAAGTTTCCTGTAAGGGGTAGGTTTAGGTGTAAGGCGATAGCAAATATGGTTTGTACAGTATAAAAACCATTATGCCTATGGAATGTCCCCAATTCACAAAAACAAACGTGTGTGTGTGTGTGTGTGTGTGAGTGATATCTTTTTAGCAATACTACATCACATTTGTTTTTCTTTCAGATAACATGTGACTTCACAATGTCAGAGAGACATTTAAAGCATGTGTCATCAAACACTGAAATATGAGTCAAATTGTAAATTTAGAGTCATGGCACTGATGTAAAGTCTGATTAGAATTTATGATTGTGCTGTTTTACAATCATTGAATACTCTCAGTGCTATGCTTCAAGACGCAGGAAATAATTTTTGGATTTTTTTTTACTATTATTCAAATTATGTTACAGCACTAATAATCTTCCCTGTATTTTAATTGAAATGTTATAGTAATCCACATTATAATAAACTATATCGCCTGTAAACTGAACTCTTGGTTGACACTGTGTACTGAAAGAAGTTTGGCAGATTCCTGTCTGTGATAAAATAAACCCTGAAGTGTCGGTACTGTTATCACTCACTCTTGTATCTGTTTGACTTTATGCTTGGCTCACAAAGCCATGAGAACCACACTGGTCTTCGAAAACTGTAAATATGGCCTATTTACAGTTATTTGATAATATTTCTCCACATAATTTCAACACAAACCACTATCGCAATGCACAATTACATACGACTTAATTTACGTTTATTCAGACAGATACTAAAAAATGAGTGGGGGATTAGAAATTTGTCAAATCAGGATGACATTTTTTCACCAGGTCATTAACATCTCCTACAAACATGAATTATCAGATGTTTAGAATCGAATGCACCAAATAATTTGTATTTGTAAGAGTCCTGGCCTGTAATTTAAGTACACTTTCAAACTTCTTTATAAAGTCTATCTTGTTTAGCTGCCCTTGAGAACGTCGTATACCAGTTATGAATAACAGAGCATCTTCACATGATGACGATGTTGCAGACTGACAACACCAAGTCGTTTGCTATACTTTAACATTTAACAGACACAACCAGAAGAGGCAAAGCTGGTATGTATTTAACGCCTACAGTGCTTCATGCTTAACTCCTCAACTGTGGTGAGAAAACCAGCCTCTCTGTGGTCTGATCTGATGTTTCAACTTTCTTACATCCCACGTCAAATTTACCATTCACGTTCTCATAGTTTATGAGAAGTTGGTGAGATTTTTGTTCAATTCAATGACATTTTTAGACATTAAGTTAGTTTCAAGCACCAGATGCGTTATGCTGACATACATGAGGTAGATCAGATTTAGACTGAAGCGTGGGCCATGCAGTCTCGAGGTTTTGCATGTGAGCTGATCAGCACAGGATGTCACAGCCCAAACAGCAGTAGGCGGGGTGGGGTAGTGTGGGGGAGATGATGTAGAGTGGTGGAGGTACTGCTGCTTTGTCTATCTCAGTAACATGTGTGGGTATGCTATCTGTAAGCAGGGCCTGGCATGGGGGTTTGGGGGTTGGGTGAAGGCACACAGCTGCCACATAAGAGTCCTCAAACAACCTGCTAAAAAAGCGTATGTCATGCTATAAAGTTTTAAAGTAATTTATTCTTCATGATAACGGCCATTTATGTAACACACGTTTTACACAGTGAAAGAGGTTGCATATTTATTTTACTTATTTGCATTTTGGTGTAGTATAATATATTTAGGTTAAATCCTTAGGTGTTACCATATTACCACAATTTTCAGACCTATACTTACAATTGTCTTTAACTACTATGTACTTGTGTTTAAATGAATATTTGATACAATGCACTTAAATGTTTTTACATTGCACTTATGTTTAAAAATACCTTTCTGCAATTACTGTAATTATTTTCTCTAGTTATATTTGTAATTACATTGTCAATTCTATGCCTACACTGTAACCCACCCTTAAACCTAACCATATACCAACAATCCTGTTGCCATGATGCCATCAAATGACTCAAATGAGATTGACTTGCTTGTTAGCACTTACTTTAGCACTTAATAGTTCTTCTGACCTTGCATTCGCTGGCTCTTTTAGTTTATTTAGGAAAACCACTTGCAAAAAACAACAACAACAAAATGTCTAAAGGATGCCAATGCACATCTAGTTTGGGCAATTAAGAGATATATGACAGGCTAAAGTTGTGCTGAAGGAAGGAGGAGCTGGAAAGGAGCTAAAAAGCAAAAAGGGAGGAAAGAACTCGGTGTTGTGGAATTTTTCTGTTTTTCCCCTCAAGTACAGAATGTTTTCTGAGTTCTGCGCCACCTGGTGGATTGCAAAAAAGAGTGAAAACAGTCCTCTGACATGTCAGGCGATGTTTGTTAGTTAGTTACACACTCGGTCTGTATCAGTACAGTGTTCAGTATGTAGGATAACACCTGGACGTTCTTCAGAGCATCTGCTTCGTCCTCCAATTACAAACATCACATAGCCTAGATCACGTTTAACCTTTGAAGCCTCCTTTTGAAGCAATAACAATGACTCATACTTTTCTCATTTCTTGTCGCGCTTCAGAGAACGCAGGGCGGACTGGAAGGCAGGACGACGAAATGTGAAAATATGACTTTTTTCATAATCCCACCCCTTTAGCACCCTCTAAACCTATCATGAACTAGTCTTCAAAACAGCCCATGTGTTTTTTCATTGTTTTAAAGTGTCAGTGGAGCTGGTTGATCATTATCAGAGAAATGCAGTAGCCGTAGCCTGTGTTCTGTCTTCAGCGTTCAGATCCGCAAACCGAATGCAACAAATATGCGCTTATGGTTTTGTTGCCTTTAAAAATATAGTGTGGAGGCTTACATGTTGTGTGGTATTAAGGTTATGTACTCTCACTCCTCCAGATGTAATTAGGCGTTAATCCCAGGGAAAAAAATGTCTCGAATCCATTCATTTCAACGCGTGCTATTTCTTCCTCTCCACACATTGCCTTAAAACTGTGGCGCAAGACTAATTTCTCAAACGACCTAATCCCTTTAAGAACAGCGCTTGCGATACCATGCTCTCTTGTGGAATTAGGATTTGGAGAAATGTTGGACTACATTTTCATGCCAAAAAGAGTCTTTCTTATTATTTGGTGTAAATGGGACTTGCCACAACTGGGAATAAAAATGCTACATACATTTTTGAGCTCATCCAGAGGAGCTATTTGAGATCTCAAGTATGCGCCATTTAAGTATTACTTTGTCGGAGATGTTTCTCCTAAAATACACAAGATACAAACAAAACAAATATTGCGCTAAAACCATTTATAGAGCATTATGTCTTAGAAGAATCTGATAAGAAATGATAGCTTTCATTCTGAAACCTCTGACTTTCGTTTCGATGAGATTGAATTGAGATATTAAAGGGCTTTTATTCATGATTTTTTCTTTCTGGAGGTACATGCTCACATTTTAATATATGTTACCATGATACAGATACATACACTATTTATAAAATAGGCCTATGTGTGTATATTTTCTCAATGGAATAGCATGGTTAACATTTTGCATAGCACTTGAATGTTGACCTTAAAATTACTGGAAACCAGCAAATAGCCTTAAACATTAAGACATTGTACACAGGTTCAGAAGGAGCTTAAAATCCTATTTTATTTATTAGTTTATCAAAAACAGTTCTCATTTTGTCAAAGTGAGAACTGTCCACTTGTGCAAGGTAAGACAAAGTAGGCCTAACTCTGTATCAAGCCTTATTAAAACAGCATATGTGAGTTTTTAAAGCTTTAACACATACTTTTATACATCCACCAGTTCAAATCTCCTGCCAGTGCCTTCCTGTAAATGTACCAAATCTCTTTATTTTTCATCACTGTTTAAGGCAGCTTTTTTCATGGCTTACTGATGGATAAAGTAAAGAGTTTGGTTTGCCCAAACATTTCTTAAATCACAGAAGTCAGGATATCAGGAAATCCAATCTGGCCGAAATGCCTCAGTGGAATATCCATCAGGCCTGTGGAGGGGTGTGGTTCTGTTTTTGGCTCTCTCACTCCATCCATCAGAGGGAGCAAATGGAGTGTAATCCATGATAACATGGATGCAGGGGTTTTTGGCCTGGATGAAAGCAATTCTACCCAGTCCAGAAATCAGCCTCTCTAAAACCTGATTTTACTTGGATGGTCTCCAACTTTGACCAATTCTAAAAACCCAAGAGGTAGATAAATGCGTATTTCCAGATTTTTTTAATAGCATATCAATTTACATGAGATTTTGGGAGAAGTTTTGCAGTAGTATATTTTGGTGGGTGGGTTATAAAATACTTGCGAAAATACTTTTAAAATGTATTCCTAAGTGTGTTCAATTGGAAAATCTACTGTGGATCAATTTCTGAGCGTCAAAGTTTTATGCAAGGTTTAAGACTACAAAAATGATCAGTCCAATGTTGATACAGATTATTGTATAAGGGTATCACGTTCATAAGACACATGATCAGAGTTTAGATGTGAAACAGAGGGCATGCATTCTCTGTTGCCAGGTAACTCACATATTTCTGTTGGAACAAGTTGTAATACCAGCTCTCTGGTAATACAGTACTGTAGTTAATTTCATTTCCAACCTTATGAAGAACTTCAATATTAGACATGCTGACTGAGAAGTTTCAAAGCACTTAGCTTGTTTGTGATCGTCTTAGAGAAGATCTAGAAAAGATCTTGTGCATTTCGGTTAACGTATTGTTTTTCCATGTAATTGCAGCTGGAGGTCCAGATGGAATCAACATATGTATTTAGTTCTACCAGCATTCAGATTGCATATGGAACCAGACACCCATCAACACTTACTTGCGCTGGAATTGACTCTGACTTCCTTAAACCGTTCTGCTAATGTTTACACAAACAGATCAGCCAGAGTCAGCGTCACTTCTGTGAAGCTGCGCTCTTTCGGCATGTTTGCTGCTATGGCGAGAACCTATAGTCATTATGGAAAGAGTGGTGTTGATCATCAACTATGAGAGATATCAGCGCAAATAAGGTATAATTAGCCCAACTGGAGACTCGTACATTATTGATTCACTGATTTGTGTATATCTGTGTATATCTTCATCACCAAGCTATTGACAATGGATCTCGAAGTATGCCTTGCTTTCGACACGTTGGAAACGTTGATATTTCTAATGTGATGTTTAGAAATTAATAATGTGTTTGAACATCTTAGAATATGATTTTTGCTTGAAAAGTGCATAGCTAAAATCACTTTGGTCTCTGCCTAAACTCAACAGAGAGGTGGATAGTTTATCTGTATGCAGAAACTGAAATAAAGTCATGTGTATAAACCAAGGCTAAAGTGAGCTATAAACGGTAACCTTGTCTTGATATTCCAGGCAAATCATGGTCAAGCCAGGGAGAAACAAAATAATGATTATCCGAAATAGCAAACTCAAATCAATGTCAGATCTGTGCTATGCTTCATAAGCAGCTGCTTGTACGTTTGTTCTGTTCAGCTGATGATAAGCCACCTTGTCTGCTTAAGCATTCAATTATTTTATTAGTCCCTGCAGAGAAATGTGTCTCGGCAAAACAAGGTTTCTGTTACAAATACTTTGTTATTCAATAAATTAACTGATAAAGGTGTCAGGGAAAATGTATACATATTTACTTTCTGTACTTGTACATTCCGTGGCATCAGCTTTTTATAAAGGAAGTGATCAGAACAAGACACACTTTTCATAACCTACCCAGGAAACCCTGCTCAGAATTTGAGCATTTAGTTTTACTGAAAACTGCTACACATACCGAGATTGCATGCTGAAGTATAGATTTAATTTTGATTAATATTACAAACTTTTTTCTCCAGACGTTTTGATGCATTAAATATGATGATCTCTTTGCAAGGGGCCACTTCTTAAAACATAGTCAGCTAAAATAAAATAAATTAATTAATAAAACATTTATTTATGTATTTGTTTTCTTGTTTCTTTAAATGTAATTGTATTTAGTTTTATTTTGCAAGCACTGTTTTTCTTTGAACCACCACAGACCCCTTGTAGCTCCCTGGCAGTTTCTGGACCACTATATGTTACGCCACAAAGTCCATTAACTTACACATAATTTCTCAATTTGCACAAAAGTGTTTATTTCATAACACACACGTAATCATCACATATACCACAATTCTCACCATTTTGACTGCATTAAATTAGCTGTGCCTTTAGAGATTTGAATTGTTAGTAATATCTTTAAAAAAAATTATTACAACAATCAGTATATAAAGTAAAAATAAGCATTGTGGAGTGCATACACTTATTATATGCTGTTTGGAAAGAGTAAACTTTGACTTGTCATAAATGAAAGAATTCAGAGGGGTTAAACTCTGCAGACTTTAAAGCATCGGCGTGCACAGAGAGCCGTCTTGAGCACGAAAGGTCCTTCGAAGTCTTTGTGAATGAGACAGCGGAGTGTATGTTGGAGCAGCGTTTCCAATGTGAGCACATGAGTGGAAAATGAGCTTTAACTAAGCTTGTAAACATGACCATCTCCTTCATGACTGTCCCACTCCAGATAATTAGACAAGAGATCTTTGCAGCCTAAGTAGTGCTTGCATACAGATACTGTACATCAGTAAGTGCATATGCAGTGCTGTTTTGCATACATATCTCTCTACAACATAAATTGTTTTACACACAACATTGCACAAGAGGGGATTGTTTAATGGCTATTATATCATTATATAAAAAGGAAACATCCCATCCATATGTTGTGTGCATACACTGACCCAACAATGTTTTAATGTAAAACCACATTGTCTCAAATTCATGATGCAGTGCACTTAGATAAAAAGTATGCACAAAGATTCCCGGCGTAAATTGTGCATATGTAATGCTATGATTATTTTGTTATGATGCTTTAGTAATGTGTGCACATGCTTGCTATCTCTCTATGATTTATTTGATTAGTTCTGCTATAGAACATTCAACTTTAACACCATTTGCAAATGAACTAAGCTTGTGCATGTACAGAATATCTGTATTCTAAGCTCAAATATTTGTTCAACAGCTAAAATAGAACCTTTTTTTTCTTCCTCCCACACTTACCTGCGACTTTCACTGTCATGTTGCTGGAACTTGAGACATTTCCACACTTGATTCATGAGCTGTTATCATTGCAAATACCAAATCATGTTGTTTTAATTTCTCCAACAGTTATTCCATTATCTTCTCTCTATGTGAGTTCATAGACACCCAGGTCTAATGATTTGTTAATTTATCACAGTAAGCAATGTTTAGAAATTTGTCTAAGCCCACTTGTAATAAAATATGCTTGGCAGAAAACATGTAAGGGGAGGGAGCCCCTCTTTAAAATGATGTCAAATACTTGTGAATTACATCAGAATTAATAAATAAGAGGGTCAAACACGTTCTCTTAAGACTGTGTGAGTGAATGCCAAGAAGAGAAAACACTCAATCTAAGATTAAGAGAGAGTGCAGAGTCCAAACAGCTTCAGGCACTTTCTTTCTGTTCTCCGCTTCTCTCTCCTCTCTGGTGCCTGCTCATTTTGCTCACACACTTTACATTCTTATCATATAAAAATTCATTTCATCTTGAGTAATGGGGCAAGCTTTGGCGTTTTCTTGTGAATTTTCCCGAGTGCACATTTAAGGTAGTTTCTCCTTAAAGGGATAGTTCCCCCAAAAATAAAAATTCGAAAGCCTCATATTGTTCCAAACTTGCATGTCTGTATGATATTTGGAAAAGTGACTTTTTGTGTCCATACAGAGAAAGTTAGTGGGGTATGACACCCAATGACTTTAATTGTATGGGTAAAAACAGTTCTTCAGAAAATCCTCTTTTGTGTTCCACAGAAGAAAGAAACTCCTACAGGTTTGGAACGATGCGGGTCAATTATGTTAGTTTTATGGTTAAACTAGCAGTCGTGACCTTTGAGGCTTTCAAGAATTACACTGAAGTGAGTTGCTGCTGATATTTACTAGTTTGTGATAACTTCCACTTACCAATTAATCAATGCAACCGCGCTACTAATAATGTAAAAAGAGTTATGAAACAACACTCTAAGACTGAAAAAAGCAACCTTTGGCCTGTAAAAATCAAGAGTTTGAACCCTGACAACTTGCAGTGTTTCAGTGTTGGTTACTGAGCGTGTCAAATAAGGAAATTGCTTTGCTGGCATCTCTTTCGTTTTCTTTCCAATTAATGTGTTTGCTTTTTATTAATTTCCTTTGGACTACTTTACTGCAACCCCAGCATAAAAAAGAAACACAGTGCTGCTGAGACTGTGAGGTCACGGAGGAGAGTAAGAAAGAAGGTAGTTAAAGAGAACATTCTCACCTTGTTTCTGCTGCATGGAATGGGGCATGCTGGGAGATGAGAGATTACTCGGCGGTCGTGAGGAACCCTCAGATTCACCTCGTCTCAAACTCTGGTACAGGAAGTGGGACATCTCTGAACAGTCCAAAAGTTGCCAATGGGATGCAGAAGCTCCTTTTTTTAACAGTCACAGAACTCAAATGTCGGTGATGCCTTGTGGGGGAAGCGGAGGACATCCAGAGTTCAACGAGAGGGAAGAAAGTGGAGCAGTCTGTGACAGCTCTACAGCGGAACACGAGGATCGTGGCAGCGGAGCTCAGATTGGCAGGAAAGCTGGCGCACGGCAGAGGGGCTCAGATTTGAGCAAACATGCTGGCAGATGTTGAAGATGCCTGGCTGGATTGGGGGAAGGCTAAGTAGGTGCTGATTCCCACCGTCTCTTCCGTCTTACAGGCAGTCGGCTGCCCCCAGAATATCCCGGTGAGCCGGAGCTGTCCCTTGTTGGATGCGTTTGCGAGTGAGTGTGTGGAGGAGGATCGGCGTAGCAGAGATCTGAAACGAGTTGACTGAGCGTGCTCAGCGTTACAGAAAGGGTCCACAGGGCATCGGTGGCACTCTAAGCTGATAGGCCAAAAGCGATCTAGCATACATTGTTTGGTGTACGCTTACTTGGTCCAATTTCCTTGAATGCTAAAATTAAGGGGCGTGCTCCGTTTCTTTTTTGGTGCGGAGGGGGGAACCCTACAGATTAAGTTATCCTAGTAATCCCAGTCTCTCCTTTGCTTTCTCTCTCTCGCTCATTGAGTCACATGTACTTTAGACCTTGCGTTATTCCCATTAATATGGAGCAACTCTTGGGCTCCAGGCCATCTGTCAGATTACAGTCTTTCATATACAGATGTGACACATTGTTGTATAAACTGAGCTTTTATACAACAAACATTTCAGTGTCCTCAAACATTAATCTACCTAAGCTCATCTCAATCCACAGAGCTGGATATTGCTCTTTATAACCCGTCTAGCAATGGAAGCTGATATTACATCACTCCAGATGTCACATTTCTTCACCCCTGCTATTCACGACAAGCATCTTGACTGCATTGGATTGAAAACTGGACAATACTGTACAACACTTTAAAGCGGTTCACTTGAAAATGAAATTATTTCATAATTTCTTCGTAAGCAGTTTGATTATTCTTTCTTCTGTGGAACACAAACATAGTTATTTAAAGCAAAGTTTTCTTTTCCATTAACTGAATGTGAGTGGTGACCAAAGCTGTCCAGGCAAGATTTTCTGTCAATAATGACTAATATCCAATTGCATGCCTTTAGAAGATTTGAAAAACAAAAAGTCATATGAACTGCATTTATGGTACTTTTTCTACTTCTTTTTGGAGATTGAAATCCATTGGTCCCCATCCATTTTCAGTAATTTTATGGAAGAGAGCAGCTCAAAATATCTCCTTCTGTGTTCCATGGTAGAACAAAATTATATGGTTTTGGAATGACATGAAGGTAAGTAAATAATGACAGGAGTTAAATTTTTGGGTGAAATATCAATTTAGTGTCACCTTTCCAACATCTTTAAGACACTGACCTTTCAGAACCATGTAACAAAAGGCCATTGTTCTCAGCCAGGGGTCTGTAAGCTACCAGGGGTCCCTGCAGGTAGTATTGGGCAGAGGTCTATAAATAGGTCCATAATATTTTCCATAAACAAGACAAGTCAATTATAAGCTCATTTAATGTATTTCTGATACTTGGTTAGGCATCTCATACTATAGCAATGCAATATTCTTAGTTAAAGTGAAATCAATTTTCTATATAAATATATATTTAAAAATGAAATCTTCTTTCTATATCTTATTAAACTTATCTACCATTTATGTATTTAGCAGATGCTTTTGTCAAACCTACACTGCCTTCAAGGTGTTTGTTTGATCAGTTCATACATGGGAATTGAACCTATGATCTACTGTTTGAGCTTCAGGAAAATGTCTAGTAAGACAAAAAAGCATCTTCATTCCACTTTAATTTATGTCTGATTGGACGACAATAAATGTCTCAGACTTTGTGTCCAAACACTTTTAGTGCCTTACAGATCTGCTGTCAGTGAGATGTTTTCTATCGCTGCATGTTAGCAGAGACACACATGCATTTAACATTTGAGGTTGAGAGTTCAGAGATGTTTCCAGATGTACTTAATATCAGAAAACATGGCTCACCTGGAAAAACTATTGTTTTGACAGTTATCTGTATCTCTTACGAACCTGATGTTCTGGATATTATTGATGTTCTATGATACTTCTGTGCTTTTTATAAATGCGTGCCATTTATTTTCTTTTTCATAATAATGCCTTTTCTCTAGACATCACTTTTCGGATGAATGTGTGCATATTTATTGTGTTAATAATTCTGAATTGAATGGATATCTGACCTATTTCTTTAGATTTACACTCTTGACTGAATGTTACATCAAATAATTACATATGTATATGAACAGGGTGTGTATGTGGGTGTTCTGGAGTCTTTATGTTAGGCGTAGAAAATATGTCAGTCTTTGAGCCTTTGATGTTAGTGTTTAAAAGACAAATGACATACAAAGGAAATTGCCAGTTGCTTGCAACAGATTTTCAGAGAGTTCTAAATATGTGTTGCTATCTAGAGCAATAAAGTCCAGTTTTGGAAATAACGATAAAAAAAAAAATATCCCTATTAATTTTATTCCTATAGAAACTGACTTTTACCGATACCTTTCTAGACAGACCTACCATGATCTCTGAGGTTGTTAAGTGATATTAAATGCTTTTAATTGTGTTTATTTAATGAAATTCACTGTGAAATACCACATTTCTCACAATCCTGCAGTAGCGCAACACTGCAATAAAACTCCTATAACCTCTATAAAACAAATGACAAATTGTCCTTATGTCTACATTCGCATAGATTAGTTATTCGGGTTTTTTTTTTTTTTACATATTTAACACGAATACCTACTTTAAACGTGGTATTCCATAATTATAAGCCAATGAAAGTTCCAAATTCCAAAAATGCCATAATTTGTAGCCAGTAGTTTTATATCGTTTCATCATTTCTGATTTGATTTTGTCATTTGCAGTTGCTTATTCTCTCTCAATTTGCTTTTAATTGCATGTTGTAATGCAGGGGTAGGCAACGTCGGTCCTAGAGTGCCGATGTTCTGCAGAGTTTAGCTCCAATCCTGAAAAAAAACCTCACCTACACTGTAAAAAATTGCTGTTAAAAAACGGCCATATTCTGACAGTAACGTACTGTTTTCAATTAAAACAGTAATATAATGTAGAAAACAAGGCATTCTGGGCAATATTTAGCTGTTTAAGAAATTGCTGTTAATTTACAGCCAATTTATAACAGTACTCTACTGTTTTTAAGTAATACAGTTTTTTACTGTTTGCAATGCATTGTGGACTGTGTTAAATACAGTACAATGCAGTATTTTTATATATATATATATATATTTTGTATTGGGTGTACAAGTGCGAGTACAAGTTTGTTCAAAAGGCTTTCCTGTTTTGTCAGTTTGGTTAATTTGCTATTTTCAAGCATCCACAATAATTTTCAGTCAGCTACTTGTGATGAGAAGTTTTTACAAATATAATTTGTGAAGCACTTTTTTCCGAAGAGGAAACAAGTTTCTAAGGATGTCTGCTTCACATCGCCATTCAAAGACCTTCAACTGCATCGACCTGCATCTGCATCTGCACCTACACGGTAATTAAAAACATTTTCTTATATTCCTCACCAGTATTTTATTCAGGTAGTATTACCAGAAATAATGTTATGACATCGATGCTCAGTAAACTGTCGAGCTAGTAAGTGTATGGTTTTAAAATGGCCTTTCTGTGCTGAAATTTTAATATTTAAAACATATTTACACGCATTTATAGTCACCAGGTTTTATCAATTGTAAAAGGTCTCTTCACAGCTAAAATGTGTGAATACTTCAAACATATACCCGCATTTTACAGCCATCAGGTTTTATTAAGTTTGTTTTAGATCGTCTCTAAACTAAGACTGTTAGTCGCTGTTGAAAACTGTCCAGTTAACAATCTCTTGCTCGATGTTAATGGCTTCAAATTCCACAAAAATCACTAAACAAACATGGTATATGAAATGTCGATTATTTAATGTTAGTTTAAAGGTGGCATATGTTTAAACGGAGAATAGTTTTAGTGTTTACTATCTACAGTAAAAACATATATTTTGATAACTTGATTTGCGATTAGAAATAAAGATGCGAATATTGATACGGGTTGTAAACAAAATCAGCCATTATTTGTGTCTTATTTTGATGTATTTTAGCCGAATATCAAAGGATGTTTAGTGTGAACACTTATTCAAAAAGTTGATTACGTGGAATTGACGGCCTTGGGCAAGTGTAAGGCAATCGTGTAGGCAGCTATTTTTTTTTTTATTGACAGCAAAAATGTTCTCCTGTCAGGTCTGTAGTAATAACTGTGCCACAGTATTGGCTTATGTAAGGCACATGAGAATTCATAAAAATACACCTAATTTCATTTTTAAGTGTCATTTTTCCAAATTGTAGTAGGTCTTTTCTAAGGTTTCCAGCTTTTAGGTGTCACATTTACAAGACATGATAAATCTGTGGTTAAGCCTAGGTTGTGTCATGAAGTTGAATTGACATGTCATGTTGATTTCTGCAGGGAAAAGTGTAAGAATTTGAAGTCCTATTATTCTCATTTGAAAATACACATCAGAGAGGGGAAAACAGTTGCTTGCCCTTATAGACAGTGTGACAAGCGCTTTCGTGTTTTATCCACGTTCACATCTCACGTGAGTAGAAGACATAAAGATGGTGCTAATGAACATCTGGTTGATTCAGTAGTGAATCCTGGCATGTCCCATGAGTGTGAACAAGAGCAGTCTGACATGCAGATTGACCCTCCCAGTGATGCAGATTATGAGCCATCAGATGTATTTGTAGAAACTGCTGATGAATCCCTATTCTTGAAAAATTTAGCCCTGTTTTATTTGAAATTGCAAGCAAAGTTATTGCTGCCATCCTCTGTCATTCAAACAATTATCGAAGATATTCAGGAAATACATGACATAAGCCAATCACATCTGCTTTTCAAACTGAAAGAGAAGCTGGTTACACTTGGGGTTTCAGAAGCTGACACAAGCAATGTGATCAATGTCCTGAAAACTGAGGATCTCTTTAAAAAGAATACTTTTTAAAAAGTATTCTTGTCGCTTCATAACATTAAAGTTGAACCACTGTAGTCACGCTGACTATTTTAACGTCTTTACTTACTTTCTGGGCCTTGAAAAGTGCAATGACGTTGCTGCCTTTGTGCGGTTTAGATACCTCTCAGATTTAATCAAAAATATCTTAATTTGTATTCCGAAGATGAACAAAGGTCTTATGGGTGTGGAATGACACAAGGGTGAGTAATTGAGTGAACTAACCCTTTAAAAACACATTTTAAAATATCTGTTACCTACAGGTGTGTTCCACTGCAGCTGATGTTGAGACAACTCTGACTGTACCTGCAAGTCCTCGCCTGATTCTACTTGGTATACATTTCATTTATAGACATTTACATTGCCATTTTCTTTGAATGTACAGATTTTAATGCAAGGTGAGATTAATGTTGCTATCACTTGAAGTTTCAGGTGGAACAGGGCAAGTCACTATTGGGCACTGGATGATCACGCTTGAGGGTCGTGGTCATATCTGAAGGCATCACACCAACCTTTTTGACGGGACTTGCTGCTGTATTTGCAATCTACTATATGCTTAACCTCCAATATCAAGAAGAAGCAGCCTGTACTCTGGAATTCATTCAGAGGTGAGACAACTTGAATTTCCTTTTCCGTTGTAGCTTTTCTGGTGGCACTTTATTTTCACATACGTGTACTTCCTGGTACATACATGGTAAATATATTGTACCTACAGGCAAATGAGTGGTAACAAAGTACTTGCCTGAAGTGTATGTTCATGGTAACACATAATGTACTAAACGTAAATTACAGGTAGTGCCCATACATGGTAACTAATTAGATACTTTACTGTACTTGCTAATGTGTATACATGGTAAATATGTAGTACTTACGGACAAGTGGGTACAAATAGGCACGTCCTTACAATATCCATATATGGTGACTAATAAGACACATTACTGTACATAGTATGATATGTAAATGGTAAATATGTATCACCTACGGAAAAATGTGCTATTATGTGGTAACAAACAAGACACATACTGTCCTTGGTATACATTCCATGTATTGGAATGGTGCACTTTATTTTACAGTCCCATATACTTACTATGTACCATCTACCATCAATTACTCAATAAGTACCTTGGTATATGTTTATACCCCCAACTTGAGTACCACATAACTTATTCTGTACATTAACTAATAGATACATACACCAGTACTTACATAGTACGTATATGGAAATAGGACTGTAAAATAAAGTGAACCATTTTACATAAACATTACACAGGAATTACCAGTTCTTCAAACGTTGTAAGCACTGTTGTGGAGATCAATTTAACATTAACACACACTTGTTTGTAAGTAATACATATTTACCACATGTATACCAAGAACAGTATGTGTGTCAGACTTTGTCTTCCTCTGCCTTTGTCTCCTCACCCTTATATGGTCCTTCCTGTTTCCCAGTCATTATTAGTTCAGTCAGTGTCAGCCTTGTCTTGATTATGTCCCAGGTGTCTCCAGTTATGTCTCCCTATATAAGTCTGTTCTACCCCATGTTACCTGTGGATTATTGTTAATGTCAGCGTGTCAATGTTCTTACCTGTGTTCCTGTGCCTCCTCCGTTTGTCATCCATTAAATACCCTGTTTGTTTCTATCCTCGTCTCCTCGTTCCTGGATCCCCGTGGACCGTGACAGAATAATCCACCCGCAACGATGGAATTCGCCGCCCGTTTCGCCCTTATCCGGCGGGATCTCTCATTTGTGGAGTTCGCGGGGAATTCTGCGGCTCGCTTGTGGACGGAGCTCCACGACGCGGCAATCCTCCATCTATTTCGCTCGGGCAAAGTACCAGCGCCCTATGGATCTCCCAGACACTACAGGATTGTGTTGGAGAGAGGATCTACCGGTGTCTGGGAAGTTACCGGTCCCGAGTCGAAACCAGCCCGAGTGTCTCCGCTGGCCCGCCGAGCTCTTTCTTCGCTGGTTCTGCCAAGCTCTTCTTCGCTGGTCCCGCCCAGCTCGCCGCCTCTGCTGGTTCCCGAGCGCGCCCGCGAGCCCGCGCTTCAGCGCCGCCATGAGCCGCGCTTCCCGAGCGCCGAGCCCGCGCTTCCAGCGCCGCCGAGAGCCCGCGCCGAGCGCCGAGATCCAGTGGCTGCTCCCGACAGCGCCCTCCGGTGCCTGCTCCGAGACTGCGCCCTCCAGTGCCTGCTCCGAGGCTGCGCCCAGTGCCTGCACCTCGCCAGTGCCCTCCAGTGCCTGCACCGCCAGCGCCTCCAGTGCCTGCACCTCGCCAGCGCCCTCCAGTGCCTGCTCCGAGGCTGCGCTCCAGTGCCTGCACCTCGCCAGCGCCCTCCAGTGCCTGCACCGCCAGTGCCCTCCAGTGCCCGCACCTCGCCAGTGCCCTCCAGTGCCTGCACCTCGCCAGTGCCCTCCAGTGCCTGCACCACGCCAGTGCCCTCCAGTGCCTGCACCACGCCAGTGCCCTCCAGTGCCTGCACCACGCCAGTGCCCTCCAGTGCCTGCACCACGCCAGTGCCCTCCAGTGCCTGCACCACGCCAGTGCCCTCCAGTGCCTGCACCACGCCAGTGCCCTCCAGTGCCTGCACCACGCCAGTGCCCTCCAGTGCCTGCACCTCGACAGCGCCCTCCAGTGCCGGCTCCTCGTAAGTGCGCTTCAATTTCCCGCTGGTTCCGTCCAGCTTTTCCGGCGCCCCGAGTCAGCGGCACCCGGCGCTGGCCCACGCTGGTTCCGTCCAGCTCACCTGGGCCTCCGCTGGTCCCGTCCAGCTCACCATTGCCTCCGCTGGTCCCGTCCAGCTCACCTTGGCCACGCTGGTTCCATCCAGCTCTCCAGGGCCTCCGCTGGTCCCGTCCAGCTCACCATTGCCTCCGCTGGTCCGTCCAGCTCACCTTGGCCCACGCTGGTTCCGTCCAGCTCTCCAGGGCCTCCGCTGGTCCCGTCCAGCTCACCATTGCCTCCGCTGGTCCCGTCCAGCTCACCTTGGCCCACGCTGGTTCCATCCAGCTCTCCAGGGCCTCCGCTGGTCCCGTCCAGCTGGCCATTGCCTCCGCTGGTCCCGTCCAGCTCACCTTGGCCACGCTGGTCCCGTCCAGCTCACCTGGGCCTCCGCTGGTCCCGTCCAGCTCACCATTGCCTCCGCTGGTCCCGTCCAGCTCACCTTGGCCACGCTGGTCCCGTCCAGCTCACCTGGGCCTCCGCTGGTCCCGTCAGCTCACTTTTCCCTCCGCTGGCCCTGTCCAGCTCGCCTTCTGGGATGGGAGCTTCCCATGAAAATTTTGGCGCTCCTCCATGGCCGCCCGAGCACCCCGCTCCGCCATGGCCTCCTCAGTTCCCGGACCCTCCGTGGCCGCCTGATCCGCCATGGCCGCCAGAATCCCCGGATCCGCCATGGCCTGATCCGCCCGTGGCGCCGGAATCCCCGGATCCGCCATGGCCGCCTGATCCGCCGTGGCCGCCTGAGTCCCCGGATCCGCCCGTGGGTCCCGGAACGGGCACCGCCTGGAGGTCACCTGTCCGGTCTCCAGGTCCTTGAGGCCTCCAGAGTGCCCACCCCCCCTCCCCTTTCGATGTCGTACGGCGCGGGACGCGCCTATTGGAAGGGGGGGGTAATGTCAGACTTTGTCTTCCTCTGCCTTTGTCTCCTCACCCTTATATGGTCCTTCCTGTTTCCCAGTCATTATTAGTTCAGTCAGTGTCAGCCTTGTCTTGATTATGTCCCAGGTGTCTCCAGTTATGTCTCCCTATATAAGTCTGTTCTACCCCATGTTACCTGTGGATTATTGTTAATGTCAGCGTGTCAATGTTCTTACCTGTGTTCCTGTGCCTCCTCCGTTTGTCATTTATTAAATACCCTGTTTGTCACAATCCTCGTCTCCTCGTTCCTGGATCCCCGTGTGTACCGTGACAGAGTGTCTTATATTACCGTGTACATATCATTAGTATGTACAGTAATGTGTCTTATTAGTCACCATATATGGATACTGTAAGGACGTGCCTATTTGTACCCACTTGTCCGTAAGTACTACATATTTACCATGTATACACATTAGCAAGTACAGTAAAGTATCTAATTAGTTACCATGTATGGGCACTACCTGTAAGTGACCGTTATTACCCACACTTGTCTGTATGTACAAACTAATTACCATGCATGTGCGACTGTTTAGTACAGCCGTGCTTCTTATGTGTTACCATGAACATACACTTCAGGCAAGTACTTTGTTACCACTCATTTTCCTATAGGTAAAATATATTTACCATACATGTACCACGGAAGGACACATACTGTAAAATAAAGTGCTACCGCTTTTCTTAAGTTATAATTGTTGAAACCTGCATCACCAGAAACCATTATTTTCCCTAAAGGGATAGTTTGCATTTATACCAAGATGGGATTTTCTACTTTGAATAATTACCTGTGAGCAATACCATCTTATGTTAAAAACCTTCTTATGTTGCTTATTGTGGCTTGCAAAGTTTTTGTTATCTGACACTATGTTGCTCTGCATTTTGTTTTTGCCCAATATTTAACCAGCTGACTAGGAGATTTCTGATCACAGGCCTGCCTTAGTTAATGTCAGGCTTGTGATCAAAAATCTCCCTGCCAGCTAGATAATAGCTTGACAAGAACGAGTAGCAGAACAAAGGGTCGGATAACAAAAAATTTGCAAGCCACAACACAACAAAAACATTAAAAGAACAATACAAATGAAATATATGAGCTATATATGAGCTGCCTGATGCCTTTGTCTGATCTCACTGCATCTCACTGCAAGTACATTACGTCCAAGATATAGAAAAACAGGCAGCAAAATTTGACAAAATACCTCATGATGTCAGTACCAGTTATCAACATAATATCCAAAACTCAAACTACCCTTTTAAGTTTCCAAGTCATTCCTTATAGTTTTTCATTCAGTCTCTGACGATTGTAATTCCAGGCGCTTCATTGGCATCAATCCCGAAAAAGGCACAAAGGCCACCCGGGGAAAGGTTACCTCGAAGAGGACAGGGGCGATTGTTCAGAAAAAAATCTCCACAGTAAATGCACATGTCTCCACACTATTGAAGAACCTAATCGACTTTCAGTGAGACTTCATATAGGTCAGTGAGCTCTCCTCTTGTTTCTGTCTATGTTGTTTTGACAGACTAATGTTGCCACATTAAACCAAAAAGTTCATTTAAAAAAGTAAAAGTGTGCTATAAAAGAACAAAATTAATACAACCTTCAAAAAAATTTTCAGGACTGTAAAGGAATTACAATCTAAATAATTAAAAACTACCAAATCAAATAGACCAGTGGTTCTCAAACCTGTCCTGGAGTACCACCAGGCCTGCATATTTTGTATGTCTCCTCATCTATCACACCTGATTCAACTCATGAGCTCATTAGTAGAGACTGCAAGACCTGAAATGGGTGTGTCAGATAGAGACATACAAAATGTGCGATTCCATTGTAACTGATGTCCGGGTGATAGTTATTCAGTTTCATTACCATCTATACAAAAGGTAACATCTTAGGAATAATTTTGTTCTGTAATATAAACATGGACCATTCAGTGAATCTGAACAGCAGTGTTGCCAATTTAGCAATTTTGTAGCTAGATTTAATGGCTTCCCCACCCCCTTTGAGACTTTTTTCAAAAGTTTAGGGACAAATACAGCAACTTCTTGGACAAACTTTATCTAAGTTCACATCTTGCCCACTGATATTCATCTTTATATAGATTAGTGAATTTGCCAGTATGATGTCATCTAGTGACATTTAGCTACCAGTTTTAGCTACTTTCAATTTAAAGCAGTTGGCAACACCGCTGAACAGTAGAAAAGTGTAAAAAATAGTTAGTGTTATGGAAAAATTAGTTGACTTAAAACATGCAGGAATCGTTTTGTTAGTCAACACTATCAGCAATTGGCTTGCTTTTTTTGTTGTACACTACATTGACAATTTTAGAGTTATTTTGATAAAATGTTTTGTTTGCTGATGTTTTACAGAGGTACCAGTTGGAATACCTAAGGAGACAACGTGCAGCCAGGTCGTCATGTTTAAGTAGGTGTAAAATGACAGTTATTCACCTAGGACTAGAACTCTTTTAAAATGTACACAAGCCTCCTCACTGGAATGTTTAAAAAAGTGCAGAATTTTTTTTTTAACTAAAATATTTTACTAAATTTGTTGTTCTGAGTAGTGCAGATCCAAATATTTTCAAAAAATGTTAAATGTTTAATGTGTTTGACTTCAGGTTGTCATGTTTGTAACTTATTTTGTTATATCTGTTTCTGTTATTTATTATTTTTGTATTGTCATTGTTTTTATTTGTAAGTATTTGTTTGTTAGCCAAAATCTTTTTTTTTTTTTTTACATTTTGAATCCTTGTTAATTGTTGACTGTTCTTTTAAATAAAACTTTATTTTGATTTATATCCTTTAAGTGTTTGCTTGTTTAGATATTTCAATATAATGTATTTTAAGTAGATGTATGTAGTAGCCCACAGAACAATAATGTTCGACTGTAAATCTAATTAAAACACCATTGGTTACTTTAAATTCACTCTTTAGGAAGGCATAAAATAACACTAGATTTAAAATAAATCTAAAAAAAATATTTGAAATAAATTAAATAAGTAACGAATCCTCAGTCCAATTATTTCTGTCCATTTTATGCCTTTTTTTACAATAAAGAGTGAATTTAAAGTAACCATAATGATGTTGTACATTGAAATGTTCTGCATTTAATTATAACAGAAAAAGCTGTTAAATAATTTCACAGTATGACTACTGTAGAATTACAGTAGATTGCTGGCGACTCTGCTGCCAGTATTTTACTGTAAATTAGAAAGAAAACCGAATTATACTGTATATCATTTTACGGTAATAAACTGCTAAATAATTTCACAGTACGAATACTGTTAAATTACAGTAGATTACTGGCGACTCTGCTGCCAGTATTTTACTGTAAATTAAAAATAAACAGAATTATACTGTATTTCATTTTTACGGTAATAAACTGCAAAATAATTTCACAGTATGAATACTGTAAAATAACAGTAAATTGCTGGCGACTCTGCTGCCAGCACATTACCGTTTTTTTACAGAACATTTTTTTACAGTGTACCTGTATCTGAAGACCTTGATTAGCTGGCTCAGGTGTGTTTGATTAGGGTTGGATAGGGTGACCATATGTGCCATTTTTCCCGGATGCATCCTGGCCAGGATTTCTATATTGCTTTGATTCAAAGTACCTCGAGTGCATTCGAAAACATAAAGAACTGATGTCATACACCGATTGCACACACAAATGAAGCCAAATCCTAGATATTTGAGGCAATATAGAAATCCTGGCCAGGATGGGTCCGGTAAAAATGGCTTTTGGTATAGGGTTGGAGCTAAACTCTACAGGACAGCGGCCCTCCAGGACCGACGTTGCCTACCCCTGTTGTAATGTTATGATTAAAATTAAGACTTGAATGGCAATGGAATGGGAAAATCAATGGGAAAAGTACTTCCAGAACAAAGGTCGCTGGAAAAGTGTACAGTCACAATTGCTATATTTTCAAGTCATTGGTGATTTGGGTGGTGAAAGTGTGCAGAAAACGACTTTCTTCAGTGCAATTGTAATGAGAGAGATGGTGAACAAAGACAACAGCAGTCAATTTGATCTGCTCCTGGTAAAGTTGTTTGCTTGTATCCCTCTCTTTGCCCAGGCATGGCTGAGTGACTTTTGTGGTTCTCTCAATTCCGAGGTGTCTCATTATAAACACCATCTTTTAAATATTTTATCTCCTTATATAGATGTTGTGTGTGCACACTGCAAGTCAAGAGACACTAATTAGTGCTGTCATAAACACTCCCACATGCCTGGGTGTTCACTTCACATCACACAGGGCGAGTGGGTGGCGCTCCTCCCTCTGAGTCTCGGGTCTCAGACAGAAGCTTTGGCAGACTGTAACCAATGACCTTTACCAAATCATACATTAATGAGTTTGTCAGCTTATGATAATGGGACTTTGCTTCAGCATTGTAGGTGAACTTTTGTGTGCTCCTTATTGTTCCAATTCAATAAAAGAGACCCGGAAATTCATTTGTCACTTACTCACTCCGATGTCCTTCCAAATCCATAAAACTTTCAAAAACAAATGAAGATATTTTTATGAAACCTCAGAGATTTCTGTCCCTCCATTACATGTCTATGCAACCATGTTGTCTATGCAATTGTAAATGTAATCCATATGCTTTATAAGTGTTGACAAATCGTTATTTGTGAATAAAAGCCTAAATAAAATCTGTTTATTATATAAAGCGATGACGTCTTTTCAGAAGAATAATCTGCTCGGTTCATTTGGATTACTTTTATAATGTCTTTATGAAATGTTTGAAGCTTCAAAGTTTTGGTTGCTTGTACTTTCAATAGAGGGACAAAAACTTATCAGGCATCATTAAAAATATCCTTAATTGTGTTTAGAAGATGAATGAATCAGACGATGTGAGGCTGAGAAAATTATGACATAAATTTTCTTTCAAGAAGAAACTAATATTAGTCTTCAAAGTAACAGTTTACTCAGAAAAAACATCATTTATTCAACCTCATTAGTTGTTCTAACCTACAGGAATATGACTTTCTTTCTTCCCTGCGCTTTAGTTTATTGAACCTAGCACGGAGCACTTCCTAGCACATCGGAGTCTGTTTCATAGTTAAAACAGATGTTGTTGCAGTTTTTGCATGAAGCTGATGGTAGGAACACCAATAAAGATTGCGATGCAACCTCTCCAGGATACATTTGAAATATTGTGTAGTGTATACAAAGATTCAAAGTTTTTTAATAATAAAATCTACTAAAGTTGTTATAATGTTATTTTTAGCAAGATTATGACTAGAAATGCTCAGAAACTTCTCAAAAACACAAAACCTGTGCATGGATCCTCAACAATGACTTTTTGCTGTTGAGAAAATTGAATTGGACAGTGAAACAAATGACCCTATCTCATCACCAGAAGGCCATTTGCTCTGACCAGTCTCTATCCTACTAAATTTAAGGGCTTCACTTGGTTTACGTGCTGTCTTGTTTTCCTCGCAATATCCAGGACCAGCTCTTCACAGATTTGCGTGGTAAAATCACTCAGGTGAGTATAATATAAATGGAGTAATGTGCTGAAAGAAGGTAAGGAGAGACAAACCGCCAGACACACTGTCTCATCAGCTCAGTGTCTCACTCTGCCTGCTACATTTGCCGGCTCTTTTTACATCAGTGAAACCACATTCAGCTGTTCATTGCTACAAGCATGTCAAATGCAGTTATTCAGGGGTTTCTCAAACTTTTTTGGTCATTTTCTCCTTCCAACTCTTTTATAGGCCACGCTAACGGAGCCAAACTTACAGTTAAACTTGTTTTTAAAGCATACAATTCATACAATTCTTTTCAGTTTTATAGTACTTTCTTATTCTTTTTAAACACACCCCATTGACTGATTACAGTACAGAGCTAACCCTTTTCAGGATTTCAGTCTATATACTAAACTATGTATAATATATAAAGTGAAAAATTTGTACTTTTCTTATGTTGTGAACTGCTTTGGTTTCCATGATTCATAAGCCTAATAAAATACAAACACAACAAATTACTGAGATAGACTGGATTGCGCCTGTAGTTTAAAGTCACAAAAGTCATATTTAGACATTTGTGCTGTTTTATTGCCTGATAAATTTGGTTTATGCAGTTTATCTCTTATGCTAATTTGCCGTCTATCAGAATGAGGCAAACAAATAACAGCATTCTGCAACTTTCATGCCAGAAATTGATTTGATAAAGGCCCTGACTTTGCACGCTAAATGAAACTTTCTTTTCCATGCTAAAAAAAATAACTCTCTAAGTGTCTCCAAAGCAAACACCAATTCCTTCTGTTCTGTGCTTAGAATCAAAAGCCACGGCTGCAGGCTTGTATCTGCTTCTGCTATCCTGATGAATATTTACATGCTTAAACACTCAAATTAGAATTCATTATCTTGTGTAATCTTGGGTTTAGATCTACATATGCAGTTGTTTGATTAGTTGCTTGAGGATATGGGTTTTGTGCTTGGTTTGTGGGCCTTCTACCTCTTCTAACACTTGCCTTTTGATGCTAATGTCTGGCAAACGATGGGCCTGTTGTGTTTGAATTAGCATCTCTATTAGAATTGAAAATAGTTTTTTTTGTGTGGTTGTTTTGAAGTTGTATGATCCAACCTTCCAATCCAAGTTAGCAGCAGCTAGCTGAAGATATGCACATCATCTTGTGAAAAATCTTTCGTACCGGACATATTACGATAAATAATTTAAGAACAACACTGGATTTAGTTGAATGAGCACCTGCACATTAACCAGTTTAATGCAGAAGCTTCACCGTGGCTGAGGGATTTTTACATTATTAAAGAGAAAATACAGCACGGTCTCCTTTGTCATTCTTGACATTTCCTGAAACCATCTTTGCTATTTGACAGCATTAAAGATGCATGAGAGTCCTACGAATCCACTCTAAGAATTGTCTTTTTCCTCGAGGACTGAAAACTTGCACGGCTTCGAGCTTTAAAAGGTAAAGTAGGTTTATTCTGTTTCTGTCACGGTCAGCCTGCTGCAAAGCAGGTCACTGTCACGTTGACATTCTAAAACATGTTCTCTCTTTCCTCCACAGCTGCTTGAGGTTTATCTCGTGCAACAGAGGAAGTGGTGCGGGAAGAAGAGCGCGTCGGCCCTAACGTTTTGTGTGTACAACAGGATATCCTACGCTGGGAGTGTTAGCCTTGTGTTGAGAGGTGATATAAAAGATAGATTGTATTCTTAAGAAGTGCAGAAACTGTGTTTCTGTCTTTCATCACATCGTCATATCGCTCCACGTTTTGGAGTGCAGATGTCTCATTTAATCTCGTTGCAAGTAGTAAAAAAGTAAAAATCTGGAACTCGTCCCTTACTTGTATAGATGTTCTGTGTACTTAAAGTATTGGATTTACTCATAGGCAAAAACATTAATTGCTAGTTGACTGACAGCTGGAAAACACAGGGACGTCATGCTGGGGCAACTGTAATTGTTTTCAGATTTGTTTTAGAGTGTCTTTTTGATCAAATTTGTGAGAGAGCGAGTGAGAGAGAAGGAAAGAAGAAGGAGAGGGAGCCAGACACTACTCATGGGGCCCATTAGGAAATTGCCAGTAAGCAAAGTTGCAAATAAGCTGTCACACAGTACAAATGAGATTACCTTTCCAATGTGCCCTGGAACCTGCACACCGGGGGATGCAGAACCAGTCACGGCAAAACAAGGCACAATCGTCTGATTTATCTCAGCGCTTGATCTTCTGGTGGTGTTCTTTCTGCCTCTGTTTTTCATGCATGGTGTGCAAAACAGTTTACAAAGTGCTTGCAGCACAAGTTAATCAGCTGTAGACAAGCTCTGAAGCGAGTCGACATAGTGTTTCAAGTCAGGGGTTTCACTTATAGTCATCAGTGCTGAATTTAGACGGATACAGAGAGACTTAGTTGCGTATTTCTGTCTTACCTGTTTACATTTACTGCTCCTGTTCGTTGATGAATTGATGATTTGCTTTCATCAGTTGAAGAGATCTGCAGGTGTCTCTTGCATTATAAGCACATTTATGTTCCAGGGTTTGATTAAAATAATTAAAATTAACAGATTTAATCTGCTTTTTTGTTGTTGAAAGGTAACATTAAAACCTTTTTACTGCCTTTGTTTTGTTTTATGTGCTATTTTTGAAGGCCTTTTATCTGCATAGACTTTATTGTATTTTTCTTGTCCCAAATCTAAACATTAAATCTTAAAACATGAAAATCCATTTAAAAAATGTAAATGATCTAATAAGGATAATCTAAACATGGGGCAGGCAACGTCGGTCCTGGTGCCGATGTCCTGCAGAGTTTAGCTCCAACCCTGAAAAAACCTCACCTGTCTGTAGCCCTAGTAATTCTGAAGACCTTGATTAGCTTGTTCAGGTGTGCTTGATTAGAGTTGGAGCTAAACTCTACAGCGGCACTCCAGGACCGACGTTGCCTACCCCTGATCTAAACTAATTTTAAAACATGAACGATTTACTGTATATACATTGTAGCATGTTTTTTACCCATCTTTCTCCCTGTACATTTAGTTATAAAGTAAAAAATTAAGACAAAAATATCTTATTTAATTTAATGTACTTGCCGTTGTTTAATTATAATTAATTGTAAAATATATTAGGCATTTCAGAGTGAACATTGTTTCTACACCAATTTTTTTCAATGTATAAATATATATTAAGGTAAGATTATGTCTTAACATAAACTTTTAATAAGGCGTATTCATTTATCAGACACTATTTATATTTAAGTGACTTGAATGAGAATAATGAGAGTAATGCAAGCAGAAGTAATTAAACGCATGGGGTTATTCTTACATTAATATGACCTTGAACTTGATCACCACAATTTTCACTTGGATGCAATAATTTTTCTGCCTGTCTGTGAACTCCATTTCATGAACTCAAGTGTGAATATGTATGAGTCAATATGATGAAGAGAAAGATAAGAGCTTTTAACTGTGTTTCCACTTTCTATCTGCAAGAAATTTCAGGCCGCATGTGTCTTTGCCTGACAATATTTATCTTTCTAAAGCACAAGGCTCATTCCAATTATGATGACTTATGAGGTTCTTATTGGTAACGATGGGATGCCTATCATTGCCAAAACAGCCAGAATAGAAACTATGCCGATTTCATTGAATTTGCTGAATTTACAGTACGTGGGGTATATTTTGTGGCGAGGCTTTGCTTTCTTGAGTCAAGAAAGTTAATACTGTTTGTATTGTGGTGTAACGCAAGTCTATTTTCATTCGACCAAAATGGCATTTTCTGTAGACAACCAGGAGACCCTCATTAAATTCACGCCAAATGTATGATTCTGTCACACCCACAAAACCCCTCTAGTTGCACTGGACCCATTCTATGGCTCGATCTTGTTTATCTTTTTTAGGACCCAAAATTACTACATTTAAACTATTCTGGCGAAAGTCTGAATGAACCATGCTATTCGGATGACGATGAGGTTTATCTCAAACTGTTACCTTTAGAGTGTGCGGACACCACTGTCATCATCATTCAAAGCCATTGTGGTACATTCCCCAGCACACAGAAATAAAAATGCAGAACCAGATCACTGCTATGATATTTGCATCGACAGCTGAACATGCAAAGCTTCAGATTTGAATGCAAACTGCAGTGTGTGGTTGAGTGTTGGCGGGTGTTGAAGGGCAGGCCGCATCTGAGAGAGTCAAGCGAAGTGTCGAGTGAAGTGTGAAAGGAGATTAGACTAAACAGATCATAGTCTTATCGGTGAGGTATATTACTGAATTACTGTTACGCACTCATGTCTGGATTACTATTATTTCTGGTTGATGAGTGAGCATGCTGCTCCCTTAGAAATGCATTGACAATTTTAAGGAATCTAAATGAAATTTTTATGAGATTTCAATGAGATTTGTCCAGATGATATTTCTGAAATCCCGTCTCTGAATATATTCCAGCAATACTGCTGAGGAAGAAAGATAAAGTTCATTAAACACACATTGGCCCAGTGGGGCATGTTGTCACACAGCATTGGGTAAGTTATCACAATGGGAACCTACTATTAAACAGAAAAGTATAGGTTTCCAGAGCAAGTTAGAAAAATAAATACATAAATACATAATTAAAACATGTAAAACTGGTGAAAGTAAAAGAAACAACAACATTTATTGTTGTTTTTGCCAGCAAATATGGTAATTCATAAATATTATAATATATATATATGAACTATTATATCAAATATTGTTGATCCTAGCCTTCAAGGAACTCCACCCAAAATTTAGTTTAGCATGTCACTAGCTCACCAATGGAGAATGCAATGTTATGGATAGAGGACTCATATTTTAGCTGAATGCAACAGTGTGAGGTTGAAAATTATGGATTTGTTTATTAAAAATATGCATGTTGATTATTTGTTGACTATTTAGATGCTTTTATCAGATGTTTGAACTCTCATTCTGATGGCACCCATTCACTGCAGAGGACCCGTTACTGTTGTTCAGATGAAGAAACAAACTCACCTACATCTTGGAAGACCTTAGGGTGAGTGAATTTGAGCAAATTAGAATTTTTGAAGTAATTTACGAATCAGCCTATTTTTGTATATACGTCAATTCAGTGTTTACCTTAAAATAATAAATATGAAAATACTGAAACTTTAGTTTGCTGCATAGAAATATTCTAATTTAAGAATATTGTGTTTAACATAATCATATCAGACCACTGTGACAGAAAACACATTTATATAATTAGACTTGTCAAGCAAAACCTTGAATGTAGTTCCTGTGACAACTCCCCTGTGCAACATCTAGCCTGGCTTTCTCTTACTGAATATATATAACAACTGAGTGCTTACATTAATATATTTCAGTGAAATGCCATTTAATTCTCCCCTCTGTAGTTTTTACAGTAAACGGGTCCACAGAATCTCCTGCCCACAGCTGGGTTAATGAATCAAAATAAATATTAATTATGAATTAATACATTTAATTAATTGTATTATTTGTTAAATTGATTGCTCAAATTTAAAGATTGCGGCAGACACAAAGAGGACAGTGTCCAGACCTTAATAAACAGTCATGCAACATATGATGAATAATCCTAGTTATTACACTGTTTGCACAATAAGGCAAATACAGCCGTTGTGAGGAAGAGATATTGCCTGAGTGCTGGCTTCGACTGCCATACATGGGCAAATTTCAGTGACTCTGGGTTTAAGTGTGTGTGTGCTGCCGGCTGGAATTTCGCCCTCTGACGTCACTGCCTGTTACTCTTCCAGATTTGGGAAAAAGAAGTTTCACTTTAAGTGGGGATTTGAAACTCTGTGATTCTTAGAAAGCGAGGTAAGAGAACTATTACAGCTTTCTATGTGTGGCTCCATGCGCGGAAACGCCGCTCGCAGGCCTTGGATAACGCAGCGTTGTTTCTGCGCTGGAGCTCTGCAACTTGAACTATATTTGACAACTATGTGTTCTTCTGTGAGAGATTCGTGCCGTGCCATTGAAATGAAGGGCGTGGGATTGCTAGAAAGGAGGGGGGCGAACTTTGTTTCGTGTTTTTACCCCGCAGCCGAAACATTTGAGCGAACGTATAGAAGGTGTCGGTGCACTTTGGATATGATTAGTAGATACATGTTGCATGTGAACTTCTGAAACGGACCGTGTTGTTATTCCGATACATTCTTGCACGGTTGTGTTTCTTTTGAAGAATGCGGAAGTAAATAGGCTGGAGGACTGTTGTGCCTAGAGACGTGGCTTCTGCTTACAAGAGCAACAAATATGCAATATTATTGCTGGCCGTTTGTTTTGTTTGCGATGTTAAATTCAAATATCAGTGCGATGCTGTACAATTTATACCGGAGTTTAGTAATTCATCCTGTCTGCTTTTTTACCGGTTAATACTGGGAATGCTTTAATGTTACACTGACTTGTGATATTTTCTTTTGAAAGGTAGATCAATTTATGTTGCTCTGGGAGGCAAATGTTTTTGCCTTATACAGATGCCATTTTTTTATAGAGCATTCGATATATACATTTATGATGAAACAACATTTGATTACTTAATGCATTTATTAAAAATGTCTGATAGTGTTGAGAGACACTTGTGAAAAGGGTATATTCTTTAAATGAACCATTTCCTTCGTTCATGACATTATGCATTTAACATTTGGCTATATGCACAGGCTATTCAAATATTGAGAACAGGTGTTTTTTATTTAAAGGTAGTAAGTGATGATGTATTTTTAATAAAAGTAAATGAAATGCAACATGGAACACATGGCATATATATATATATGCCAATAAAGTATAATAGGCTATGTATTTTACACTCCTATTGCCATTATCAAAACCCTAGTATGAAAAGCTCAGGTAATTTGAGTGCAGGCTGAAGCAGAAATGCACTTGATGTTTAGAACATCATTCTGGATGATCTGAGCCTGTTGCATCTACTTTTAAACCACAATGTGGAGGTGGTTAAGATGCACTCTGTATTGACAGTTTTTAGACAATCTTGTGGCTCAAAGTAGAATATGCCATTTGTTTTGAACTGTGAGCTCTAAAGCTGCTTATTGAAGTCAGATGTCAGCTAACTGTCTCTAAAATGAACATATGGTTTGTTTTGTCAGCGTGGCTCTTTCATTTCTGGGTTTAATTGCTTAAATGGAATGTGTTTCTATTTACTATTGAAAGTAAATGCTTTTTTTTGTTGTTGTTGTAATGATTACCTTTTGGTAAAGCATGAATCCAGTGCTGTAATCTAAGCATTTAATCCAATATAGAAGTCTGTTCTCTATTGTGTGTGCATTGCAGCTAATAATAAGAACACAATTGATCTCTCCTGAAAGACATTTTGTTGTCAGAAAAGCAAATATCTCCATTTCAAGTAAGCCTATATGTCTAGAATACAGACATTGTTCATCTTAATAGAAGCTAAGTGCTAAAATATTTATCTGTTTCCTTACAAAGACGACATTCAGAATTCTACTTTGATATGAATCTCTAATCAATAACATCAAGGCCTCCCAGCCATCAAACTGAATATCTTTGCAACCCCCCACCCCCAGCCTCCGCAAAAAAGTTTTAACTCCAAACTACATCTCACCCAACAGAAGGAATTAAAAAAGAGGACATGTCTGACAGGCCCGTGATGCTTAAAGTTAAAAGATGAATCCTTCCTTTGAGCCTAGTCTTCCATGCTCACTCCGTTTTGCCATTAGCACAGACTTTCTATGAATATTGACTTTGTTCCGCATTACTGTAGGTTACTGTTGGATCAAAAAGTGTTGTGCCTTTTTTCTGTTGCTATGGAGACTCTGTGATCAGGTGCTGTCTGGAACAAGAGTGACAACTGAAAGTTATAAATACACAAAGGAAACAATTATAGTAAACATATAATATGGATTAATGCAACAGTTAATACATGATCAATATGGTCCACCAGTTGAATTAAGACCACCTACACGCCAATACAAAAAACAATGACTGATTTTTTTTTTTAATGATGATGTTTAATCTAATAATTTAGCATAATTTGAGCAAATATTTTTAATAGCTAATATTTAGAATGTTACAAAAGGTTTCTATTTAAAATAAATACTGTTTGTTTGAAATTTCTATTCATCAAAGAATCCAGAAAAATATCACAGTTTTCAAATAAATATTAAGCAACACTGATAATTAAAAATGTTCTTGAGAACCAAATCAGCATATTAGAATGATTTCTGAGCAATGCGACACTGAAGACTTTATGTATTTACTTTAAGCAATGGTTGCTGAAAATTCAGCTTATGTTAGTTTTTTTTTGGCATCAGACAATATTGGATATTTGATACTCATTTCCATTTATTTTTCCATTTAGCTGACTGTTTCTGCAATTTGGCACATTTAGTATTTAAACACATAAATTGATTTTTAGTAAATCTCAAAATGATTATCCATCTGTAATACTTTAAGTTTTAATGTTGTGATGCATATATTTACTTTTACCATTTAAAACTATTCAATAAAACAAATAACAGCACAAATAACTGAAATAACTAGACAAGTCACTATTATTTGTATAGCGCTTTTAACAATGCAAATTTTGTCAAAGCAGCTTTACATCAGCTTGATATAAAGCTGGGTGGCTTTACATCAGCTTTACAGTATTTAGACAGGGGGAATAGTGTGTCGCAATAGTGTCATTCTCCTCTGGCCAGACAAAATCAACAGTTTAAATCTAGGCTGCAGCAGAATCAGATTGTGCAAAGGACTCATCTGGTTCCTGTGGTATTGTCCCGATGGCCGTCTAGGAGACAGGGTCTTCACTGGAGATCTGTCTCTGGGGCTCATCTAGGTGTCCTGGTCTCCGCTGATGTTCAGGCCTGTAGAGGTCGTCTGATCTGAATACGGACTGGATCCGGGTGGCTGCAGTGACCATCTGATCTGGAGACAGTCTGGATCTGGGTGGCTACGGTGACCTCGGAATAAGAAAGAAACAGACTAATATTAGCGTAGATGCCATTCTTCTAACGATGTTACAAGTACATTGGGTGTTTTGGGAAGTGTTCCCAGTTCAGGTTAAACTAATTAATGCAGCCTAACAATCCTTTAACGGATTTTAATTATAGAAATGCAATAGTGTATTATGTGTAAGCCAGGTTAAAGGGATGATCTAGATTTAAACTGACAGAGTGTGTCTGATTCCTGAACAGTGTTAGGTAGCTTGTTCCAGAGTTTGGGTGTTAAATAGGACAACGATCTCCCGCCCGCAGTTGATTTTGATATTCTAGGTATTATCAAATGGCCAGAGTTTTGAGATCGCAGCGGACATGAAAGACGATAGTGCGATAAGAGCTCACTCAAATACTAAAGTGCCAAACCATTATAGGTAATATTATAGGTAATTAGCAAGATCTAATCTGAAAAACCAGCTACCGAATTGTAACTTTTGTACAATTGCAATATCCCAGTCCTGCATTTCAGCATGGCTGGGATTAAATACAGCCTTGTGCCGACAGCCGAATAAGATTCGATTTTGCATTCGATTTCTGATAAAACAGCCGCGACTTGGCTCTATTTTTCACTGTTGCACTCCAATTTCTAAGAGTTAGTAAGGCCGGATCTGTGTAGTTTAAGTACACAGGAGACAGGCATGCAGGATGAGAGGTGGATGAATGAGCGTACAGTGAGTCTGTCCTTTAGGATGTGGTGTGGAACAGGCTCCGGACCGCGAGACGGATGATGCAGCGGCCACTCGACCGGTTATGATTTACAGCAGACTTCTGATCATTTCTCACTGCACTCATTGACACAGCAGTATAAGGAACGCTGCCCGACTCAAAGTTCAGCTGCACTGTGACTTTGATCTTCCTCTGAACTCTGGGTAATCAAGCTTCCTCACATTCCCTTCAAGTGCTCGCAAGGAGAAAGACAGATTGCCACATTAGCATGCAAGGCTAAGAAGACACCTGCAGCCGTAAAAAGGACACTCAGTGTTTTAGCCGGTGATAAAAAGAGGAAGAAGCGAGCGGATAAGAGGAAGGACAGCTGAGGGGTGTTCAAACGCTTTTAGAAACATGAGCGTTGTATGCTTATTACCACGGCCAGACAGGCCTTCTTGATTTATGTGGATTAAACGCTGTTCCTCTTGTCCTAGTTGTGATTGATGAAGTGTTTCGTAGCACTATCTCTCGTTTTCGAGAACCTTCTACTTTCCTTTGGTCCACTGTCTGTTTACTTCCAAATAAGAATGTATTGCCTGTATCTGCCCTTTTGTAGTCCTCTTAGTCACAGCAGGTATTGCCTTGACTCTAGGCAAGGGTTTTGACTTTTGGAAAAGCGTTTATTCAATTTTAAGGTTTTAAGTTGTAATTTGGACTGCAGTCATGATCAGTACTAGTCAGTAGGGCTTCATGATATTGGAAAAAAAACTGACATTGCGATATAAGTGAAAAAATTCCAGGAATTTTCACCAGATTGAACGGCTATATTTAGAAAAAAATTATATTTGTTATTAGTATGGGTAATTTCATCACCATTAATTTTTTTTACTCTTTTTACTTTTAATTTGGGAAAAACATGAACAATTTGGGTGTTTATACTTGGGTTTACTCTTTTCAAGAACCAACACAAACCTTTTTCAGTAACCCTCAAGCTAAAACGATACACCATTGAACTCTTATTTTGACTGTTTGTCAAAAATACGCGCTGGTTTATACACATTCAGTCAATGATGTTAGTGTCTCAAAATAGCTCGATTGAAAGTGGGCAGTCCTAAATCAGTGTTTCATACTAACTATTAAATTCCTAATAAATCCAAAATATTTTAAACTTCCCATAATAACAATAGATCATTAATTAATAAAATATTTTTTCCAAACACTTGCCCTCACTGAAAATGGGGCAGGATGTAGTCGTTTTTCCTCCTTCATTTGCTGTCTGTTTTGTTCCAAAAACATCATTATTATTAATATTATATTAACTAGATTTTTTATTTTTTAAATCGAGTGTTAGATTGAATCGCGGTTCATATGTCAGTCGATTTCCACACCTGTATTTTAAATAAATCACAGACGTATTGCGATAACAATTTCACTATATTGTGCAGCCCTACTTACCAGTTATTTTATCTATATTGGTTTTTAGATTTGTTTATATATTTTTAGTGGCACTGTGGCAGTGATTTGATTTTAGAATGCAAGAATATAACATAAATATCAGTAATCCAAAAATAAGTATAATTATATAAAACTTCCAATTAAGAACGATTAGGTCAGATCACCTCGTTGTTCTGACAACATACTGACTTGATTTAAAAAATATATGTAGTTTTGCACATCCCTAGCAACGGATAAGTGTTTTTCTACACTTGGTTGGACATATGTGTTGAAGCTGTGCAAAACTCTCTGATCTGCTATAATTAGCTCTTGAGGTGCAGCAAGATAATGAAACAACTTTATGAAATAGGCTTATATATGGCAATATTACAGACATACAGAATACAAAAATCTAATTTTCAATTAGTATTTTGGTCTTGTTTTGCATTAAGAATATCGCAACATCATTAAAACAAAACGTATTTGCTTCTCAAAAATGTTTAGTCAAAAATACTGATGAAGAAAGTGTTTTGTTGCAGTTCACGCCAGGCTCTCTTTTCTTACCGTTGTTGTGTGTGCTTCTTTGTAGTTGGAGTCTCAGACATCCTGAGCTGTTGAAAAAAAAACCTATTAAAAGCAGAGTTTGTTATCACAATCTTAGGAGTGATGATCTTCTGGCTGTTGTGATTCATCCATCTCAAGAGTTTTTGGATGCTCGGGATGTTCCTTGGAAAGGCAGTGACATTTGCAAATTATTAAGTTCTTGTATTAGTCATCAAGTAATATAAGCTTTTCTATGACTGATCTAGAGGACAGTATAATATAAAAAGTCAAGTTAAAAGCATATTTAATTGATAAAATGGTGGAAGTTTATTTATTTTTTATAATGTATGCACTGTAGAAGCAGGTTCAACTAATTATTATTTAGTAACTAGTTTCACATACATTTTATGGTTAGTCAATTTCTGACTTCAAAGTGTTGCTTGAATTGTTATTTTTTAGTTGGCTCAACCTTTATTGACGTTTTATAGTGCACGTGTTTTTATTAGTTTAGTCAACATTAACGTAGCTAATTGTTGACTGGATTTGAAAATAACCATTCATTCAATGTTTTTCAACTATATTTGTGTAGACTTAATATAATATGTCCTCTCAACTAAGGCCAAGCAATGAAATTAGCTCAACTTAAATATTTTTGCCCTTCCAAAATTTTGTTGATTTGATTTTTTTTTACAGTGTGTCATTTTGTTCAGTATTTTAGTCTTGTTTTCCATTACAAATACCCAAACATTCTTAAAACAAGATACATTTGCTTCTCAAGTAAATTCGGACAAAAATACTGATTAAGAAACTCTGGCATATTTAACACATGTGGTATGTGTAATTACATGTATGTAAGTTTGTACACAAAATGAAATACAGCATATTTGCACTTTGTAGTTTAGTCAAGTCAACCAAGCAGGCTTGACTAATGGCAGATGTTAATTCTATGCGATTTTATAAGATGCTTATTTTAAATGACCATATATTGCCTAAAGTATCAGTCTGTCACTATATTGTATCAGCATGGAATCACATCACCTTTTAGAAAGCCATACATCATGAAAATATGCAAAAAATGATCAAAATCCCACACTTATGTGCTCAATTGTGGGTTAGGCTGGCCAGCGCTCCTCTGAGGGAGGGCAGGGTCAGAGTTAATTAGGCATCTTTAATCACCTGAAGTCACTCTCTCTGACACCGTTTAACCCCTTTGTAAATGGGTTATTATTACTTCTAAAATCCCCTCTGTGAATTCAGGCATGAAAGGGCTATTTTAGCTCTGCTAAGTGAAACCCTGTCGAAATGCACAAGAACCTTCCCCCCTCTAGTAATAAAGAAATACCAGCCTCCTCTGTTGTACCCATCATTTGATTTGTGTGGATTTAATAAAGACTTCTGTTTTGTATAAACAATTCTCCAGATTAGACATTCAGGGCCTGAATATGTTTAATTACATTTTGCTATCTTTATGATTATATCACAGAGCTCTGCTCTTTACGGGAGGTAATCAGTGAGATTAATTTCACGATTTGAGGAAAACATGCTGTGTTTATTCGTCTATGAATGTAATGTCTATTTTGTGGTTTTCAAATTAAGCTCTGCATGGCGATGCTGTATGGCTGGAAACATCTGTACTAGGGGTCGACCGATTATCGGCCTGGCCGATTATCGGCGCCGATATTAAGCATTTTACCGATTATCGATATCGGCCATTTTAAAAACAGATTTGCCGATAATTTTTTTTTTTTTTTTTTTTATGCAAACAAACATACTATTTACAGGTGACATTATTTATTGGTGAATAAATAATACAGGTGAAACTATTTAATGTTTAAATGCACTATTTGGCTCGATGCAGCCTGTCTGAGCTCAACACTGTGACAGTGAGGCGATCTCTCAATCTCTGAGAGCAATCTCCGCCCACCACTCATCTGATATGTAGAGAGTCACGAGTCCGACCAATCAACGCGGAAAACTGAAGGCAGTCTCACACCGAGAGCACATGCTAACTGGAGCTGCCTCCGTGATCACGCATCAGTTGTCTCTCAAAGGTAAAGCAGCAGCAGACGTTGCTGAAGTTGCAAAACACCTCAATATAACCCATGATGTCCGCGATGCGGAAAATGCGGGCGGAATCGCGGAATCCAGTCATATAATGGAATTTACCGTATAACGCGGAATGTCACGGAATGTGTCGAAGTTTGGATGAATTAATCAAAAGTAGGTCAGTACACTTAAATCGACTCGCGCTATGGACTAGTATCTATTAATATTAAGCCGCAAAAACACTTTAAATATGAATCCTGCATGTTCTGCATCTCTGTTAATGAATGACACAGACGTGCGGTTTCATTTACTGCACACACACATACTGAAGCGCACGTGACGCTCGCAGTGACTTCAGCGTCTGCCGTCTCACTAAATGAGGACATAAATACATGAACAACATCCCCAGAACTGCTGGCAGAGTCACTTCACGAGCATTTGACCGTTTCATTTGAGTAAAACGATCGTCATATCATATATACATAGGCTACAGAAACCTAAAAGGTCCTCATGGAAACCTGTCAAAATATAAGTTCGGTTTAGCGATAATATATTACTGTATCGTAATACAACTACAACAATTATTACAACTTTTGTTGAGAATAATCACACATTACGCTAAATACGTTTACTTTAAGTTTTACAAAATGTTTACAGAATGCTTCTGGGTGATCTCTGTACTTATGTTATTATTAATATTTTTAATATTACTGTTTATTTAATGTTGTTGTTATTAACAGTTTTCAGAATTAAAGACATGTTTAAAAGCATTTAAATAACGTTTTTTTGTCAGAGCTCTTGTTATTATTAATTTTGGCATTCATTTTCATTTTACACCAGACACGATATCGGTTCAAAATATCGGGTTATCGGTCTACTTGATCTGTAATAATCGGTATCGGTATCGGCCCTGAAAAACACATATCGGTCGACCCCTAATCTGTACATGAGTGACCAGAAGCCAATTTATGTGTTAATGTGTTGACTGCTTTAGAGGGCCAAATCTGGTCTTGTCTTGTTGCACCTTATTAACCAAACTCTCAGCTACAGCTTGTCAGCAGAAAAAATAGTCAACATTATCAGAAAATACTACTCTTTTAAACAGGATGCTGTATTTTCCACAAATAGCTGATAATTATAATAATCATCACACTAGATGGAAACAGGTTTACTCATAGGTCTAATAATGATCCCTGTCAGAAAATGAAGCACTGTTTTGTTCAGGAAATGGGCTTTTGATGTGAAATAGATGCACAGTTTTTAGGCTTTCGAGTGTGGCAGTACCGCTTCGCTGATGTGGATGGAGCACTTTAGGCTCTCGGGCGTTATGACCGTCTGGGGTTGTAAGGTTGATCTCTTGCTTATAGAAAGCTATCGTGGCACAGGAGGATGTTCTCAAAAGGTGATAAAGGAATACGGGGGATTTGCTTTTGGTTTATGAAAAGCTATAGAAATAGGCTTCCTGGGTGCTCCAATTGATTTGAGCGCCACTCTTATTTTCATGTTTGGTCAGTCCCTGCAGTCGGTTCTGTGGAAGAGCGGAGAACAACCATTCTATTCCATTGCTCAGTGTGCAGACAAAACAAAAGAGTGATTCCATGCTGACATATCTAAAAGGTATAGTTTATCACTTACTCGCCTTCATTTAACAAACAGAAACATTTGGATTTTTTAGTTGACTCTATCTAGAAAATCTGTCATTTTGACTCAAAATCTAAATATGTTTTGCAATAACTAGCCTATAATAAGGCACCAGCATTTCCACAACCCTACACCTGATTTGGCGGATGGATGGATAAATGGATAATAGATAAATAAATAAATATTTTATTGTTTGATATAATTAATAAATACAAACTATTTTCATTAATTTATATTGATTGATTGATTGATTGCATTGTCATTGCAATTAAATAACAAAGTGGATGGTAGTTTAAACCAGGATCGGCCCAAGGGGCCTTTATGGGGCCCTAAGCAGAATTGTATTTGGGGGCCCCTCGGTGCCACCAATATGACTGGATATTGTCAAAGCTTGATCATTCACACACTATAAATCTAACACATCCATTTTCATTTTTGTTTGTTGTAGCTGTGTTGCTGACCATTGTCTGACTGTCATGTTTTTACCTTTCTGTGATTTTTAATTGTAACAGTTGCAAGCATACAAGTGTGGCTAGGTGTTAATTTGCACTAGCTTTCAAAGTCTTAAAATGTTGGCTATAAAGTGGCATAATGTGGTAGTAGCTAAAAAGTAGCTAAAAACCAGCAGACGATGCATTTACAGAACACAATGTTAATATTATCAACATAAATATTAATTGAAGTTGTACTTTTATTACAAGTCATACTTCCTTATAATAAATATTAAATACAGAGAGCATCTGTACATATAAAACAAACTCTTAATCTATATCTAGCTAATTGAAGCATAATGATATTGGGATATAATAGCAAAGACAACAAAAAGGTAATAATGTTAAGCTATTATCCATTTATGAAACAGAAGCTTATTTTTATTACAAAGATACATACCCAGGAAAGTTATTTTCATGCCGAAGATAAACTTTAATCTAAACTAGGTAAAATGTTATATTATAATATATTAAAATGTCAAGGCTATTTACTGATATTTTGATGTTCAAACAATACCTTCCTAGAAAAAAGAGATACTCTAGGCTATGCTAATTAACTGAGGGTCTGATCTGATATGGGGTGCATTTCCCAAAAGAAACTATGGTCGCGAATTCTATCATTTACCAATAGAGTTCAATGGAAATTACGGCCATAGTTAGCTAATGATGGTTTTGAGAAATGCACCCCTGATTTGTGCCACAAAACCCTGAATCTGAATGATACTGAATCCCTCCACCCCCAAAACGTGTTTTATTCCTATCAAATACACATTGTGTAGGTTATTATAAAGTTTACTCTGTTTTTCTCTGAGCTAACTGGCCACTTACTTTCATGTATTTGGGGAGAAGTAGCTGAATTTACGTGATGTTAATCCGACAGATCCACACGGCTGCGTCCAGCGCATATTATCATCATGGTCATTATTGTGCGCCTGCAAAACACGTTGTTATGAAAATAACAAAATTATATGTATAGATTATTTAATGATTTAATATTGAGCTTTCGTATAATTACAATTGTCAATTGACATAATATATCACGAATAATAAAATAAACAAAATAAAAAATAAACTGTCAAGTGCCAAAAAGCACAAAAAGCTGTTAAAGTTGTATGTTTTCAGTCTTTACTTGAAAATTTTACATTTAATTTAATGCATTACTTGTCATTTCATTGTAATCCTTTGTGAAATTTACAAAGTAAATCCTATACACAATTTTTTTCAGTCTAGTTTGAAGCTTTTTGTATGGATCAGACAGACATTTTCATTCAATGTTTCACTTATATAGTAAAAACCCAAAAAACGTAAAGAACATTATAATGAATTGAACGTTCATGTATTCATGTGCTTTTACACTACATAAAGAAATAATTTCTAAATATGATTCGGTGTGGTATACATTGATAAAACGGGTGTATTAGATTCAATGTAATGTTTCTAGTGTTTTTGTGTGGGTCAGCGATGTCTGAGGGTCTTGTGGTTCAGTTTTTGTTGTCCTCTCTGTAGACATTCAACACTACTTTTAGATACAGTGGTTTGTTTTATTCTTAGAGACCGTTGTGAGTGTGCCCCCCTCTTAAATAACTCCCAGCAATTACCATTGTTATTCTGCAAATGGTACGAACCACAGGCTTGGCTTCTATGTGCCTCTGGCCAGTGAAAAAGAGTGGCATTCCAGACCAAAAAAAGCAAGCCGATTCAAATTTTGCCCCCAATCTTTTGCCTATTTTTTATTTCCATATTTGGAAATGTTTACCTCCTCATGATTCCACAGTGCAGCAGGAAGAAGCACTATGAGTCATTTTAACAGCATAAGGGCCTGGCTGTGGGTCCTCCTCACTGAGGGCTTCTTTAGTCCATAGACACACGGGATGCTGTAAGTATCCTCTTCTCTTCTCTTCTATTTTATATAAGTTGTGGCTGTGTTTGAACATGTTAACTTTTTGCAATCCTGTGGCACATTGCTCTACCCTTTTATAATCACAGTTGTGCTCTTTTCAGCGGAAGTATAGATTAAACAAATAATAAATAGGCAGTTATAGACAGGCTGCTGTTTATGGCCTTCATTTTCTTGAGTGAATTGAGATCCACCTGGCTTTATATTAATCTGTGAGTTTAAAGAACAACCTTCAGCAGGTTTAGAAACACTTCCTCCGTCTGTATACATATATACGTCCTTCCTATTTTGTCGACCAAGGCTGGATTTTTATCGAATTGGAAAATAAGGTATTGCATTGTGATGTGTGCTCTTTATTTTGCTCAGAGATGGCTTTGCATGTCATAGGTATGTGATTATTTTCTTTGTTTGGTAATATTTGCTGAGGAGATATATTTGTGGAATGTGTTATTCATGGTGTGAAGAACTACTGACAAGTATGTTGAGCTACATTGCCTTTAAAGGAAAACTTTAAAACGCACAAATATGTGGCTGCGGGACTGTTTATTTGCATTAAGCAAGAATGAATTTGTTCAGGCAGGGCAGTGTGATTCTTTAACCACATTCTATTCTATAGGTCACTATTCTATTGGGGTCTCAAGCTCAGACTTACCAGGGACTGATAGCAGGTTCTGCTGTCTGGCAGGGTCCAGTGGAGCAGAACAAATAAAGGTGTTTTTACAATCATGAATTTGAACTAAAAACAGTTATTATGCATGGACAGAGCTTTTTCTGAGTTGGGTGTCTCATCTCCCTCATGCCTAACATACTGCTCTGCGTGTTTAGGGGAGTAATGACGCATGAGATTGTAATTCCTCCCTTGAGAGCTGTATTTTTCTCCTTGAACATTAAGCAGGTACCCATTAAGAGACCAGAAACATCACTATCTGGTTTTAAAGTATTGGTTAGAAGTAAAAAAAATGTAATAATAATAAATTATTTTTATATTTTATATGTATACACACACACACACACATATATGTGACCACAAAACCAGTCATAAGTAGCACGGGTATCCTATATTTGTAGCAATAGCCAAAAATACATTGTATGGGTCAAAATTATTATGCCAAAAAATCATTAGGATATTAAGTAAAGATCATGTTCCATGAAGATATTTTGTAAATTTTCTACCATTTAATATATCCAAAAAAATATATATATTAGTAATATGCATTGCTAAGGACTTAATTTGTCTTTTCATTTCAATCAGCTTTAAAGGCAATTTTCTCAGTATTTAGATTTTTTTGCACCCTCAGATTCCAGATTTTCAAATAGTTGTATCTCTGCAAAATATTGTCCTATCCTAATATACCCTACATCAATGGAACGCTTTTTATTCAGCTTTCAGATGCTGTATAAATCTCAATTTCGAAAAATTCACCCTTATGACTGGTTTTGTGCTTCAAGGTCACATATAAAAACATAAAAAAAATTGCCAGTTTATTATCATTATTATTTTCATTTTGCAAGGAGCTGTCTGGGGTTTTCCAACACGTTTTTTTTTTTTTGTCAAAAGCTGTTAAATTCTTGAAGTTAGAAGGATTTTCCAATTCTTATTCAGGCAGGGATGAGAATATCTTGTGCCTTAATGTTGGGTTATCTTTGTTTGGTCATGGTATTTGTAAAAAAAAAAAAAAAAAGGCATAGCATCACAACATCTGAAATAGTACATACAGAGTCTTACTAGTTTTACGGCTTCATCCTCTGGGATTTTACCTTAAGTTGGTGAAATAGATCTACCTGTACTTGTTTAACAGGAATGTCTATTAAACTACACTACATCCCACCACCTTTGTTCTTGACTGCTAGTAAACCAACAATTTAGCTGTTTACACCTTCACATTCCTCTGGAACCACACCATAGCAGTGGCAGGGAAAGGTAGACCTTAATGGGATTTTCCATAGCCGTGAGGTGCGATATACTCGACTTTAATGATAGAACGGTGTGATAATCTCATTACTTTTCGCTCAACAGCACTGAAGGGTCTTCATATCCAGTGCCGGTTGGCTTCAGGCAAAGTTTACTGTAAACTCTTCAACACTTGTCTTAATTCAGTTTGGAGCGAGTGCAAACAGCAGCTGGAGCACTTGGCATCAGTCAAAACATTTTACTATTCATGAATCATCGCTCTGTTTTATGTGAACTAACAAAGTCTTTGTTAACTATTGTTTTATTTATTCATCCCCCAAATGTGTGATGACTCATCTTGTTAGGTGATAGTTAACACTTGACTTTTTTTCAATTAATCAGAGGGCAGTAACAAGTGCTTCCATTAAACGACATGCTGTATTGTTAACTTTTCCTTTTAAAAGGCCAGGGGATTTGTTTTATGAGTAGACCGGAACCTCCCTCGTAATGAACTGTCTTGTTGTTTAGCTCTTATATTACAAGAAATGTATATTTTTTTCTTCTGTGACACACTGAAATATGGGAGCAGTGCTGTGTGAATCCTCCACCTCGTCTTTAGAAACTGGATTAAGATTTGAATCTATGTGCGCTCGCTTCTCAGCGCTGGCCTTTGTTTCCCAACATATTCTTGTCTCCAGTTTGAGACATTTCAGGGGTTTGTTTTCATATAGCGTTGTCATTCTGAGAGAATATCCTGACAACATATAAACTTCAGGATTGAATAACGAGAGCAATTAGAAGCCTGGGCAGATTGCAAGAAGTGAGGTTAAATAAGTGGATGATTATCTGTTTATAAAAAGATTCATACTGAGGGTTTGATTGCATTCTATTTTTGCATGCAATTCCTGTGAGTTTTATGATTGAAGGTTAAGCCTTCTTAGATGAAGGCATCGCTACCGGATACTTCGAACATTTCTTTAACAGTTTTCTTTACTGTGATGCCAGTGTCCTTATGTTTATTTGGACACTAAAAATGTACGGTTCATCCCCTGAGAATATATTCAGTTTTTAAGAATCAAATGAATTTAAATGATGAATTTAATGAAGAATCAGATGAAATTTGGCGTTTTATTATTTTGGATGTTATACGTATTGCGATTAGTTTGGAAATGAAAAGACCAGTCTGGTGCTTAAAGGTTAAAGCTGTGTTGTGTTAAATAAACTACATTCAAAACTAACCGATAGTGTTAACAAAAAAACAAACAAACACATAAATACAATACATTTGCTGAAACAATTGAAACCATTCAGTTTCTTATAAGATGAAAAGTGGTGTTCCATTAGATGTACTACACTAATTGAGCACATGCTGTTATAATAGGCCCAGATCAGTGACACAATTTATGTTAACTACAGCTGAATATGTTTAACAACCCTGGAAAGTGATATAAATAATTGTCTATTTCTAAAATTGCAGTGAGAGCATCCATCTTACAGGCCGGTTGGATTTGATTAGTTTAAGCACAGATTGTTGCGGAGCTGTAAGGGCTATTGTTTGACTGATTGATTTATCAGATTGGTTTGGCTAATAATAGTAATTTATTTTATTTATTTTTTTATTATAGAGCTTTGGTTTGTGCTTTCTGTACATGGTTAAATCAAGATAACATATGGCCTCTTGTGGCCTATTTACTTTTCCTGCATTATCTTTAATTTAACTGCATTTGCTTCATATCACGTGTGTTTCGGATTTTTTTATATTTAATGCATACTTTATGGGACTATGCAGAAAGCAAAAGTACGTAATCACAGATTTTGAGCTTTGAAAGACTATTAGCACATTTTAATCTGTCATAGAGCCACACAGTCTTTAGGTCAGATTAAAAGGCCAATATCTAACAGTAATGTTATCATTATGTCCCCTCACTGAAAAGGCCCAGTTTTGCGATCTGCCAAAAAAGGCATTATCCTCCGCCTCTGGGGGCTCAGCCTTAGCCCTGATCTTTTGGTATCAGAGGTCACTGGCAGATTAATTGCTTCTGACGCACAGGCTGGATGTTAATGGAGTAGCTCAAAAGGTTGCATGTGCCAGACTAACAGATGCCATTTCACTAGTCCTGTTATTTTGTTATGAGGCGTGTTGGCTTAAAAACAGAGCAACCCAAAAGCCTAGATCATAGCCCCAGAGGAGAGGTAGATGCCGGCCTGTTAAATGATATCTTGCTGAGAGACGCAGCTAGAGCAGCAGATATTTGTTTCTGCACCAGCACCGTGCCAGCCATTCCTGTGCCTCATTGGCTTTAGGATGAATCAGTGAGAATGGGCCCATTTATGGAAACGATTCTTAGGCTTAAATCACAAGTATGGAGCTTTGTAAAGTAGTAAATTCTCTGCTTTGAATGTAGCTGTGGAAAAAAAAATTATTTGACAAAATTATTTGTATGCATCTTATGGCTTTCAAGAGTTGAAACTGATAACTGCCCTAAACAAACTTGAAAATGATATTTGATCGAAGTAGCCCATGGCAGTGAACTAATTATACATTAAATTAATACATTATATAAATAAATCTGTCCACAGTTTAAAAATCATCCTTTTTTAAAGCAGAATACCATCGTACATGAATTAAGTTAAAAAATTAGTGCATGCTCAATAATAATGGGAAAATCAAAAAGAGCATTATTAAAACTTAAAAAAAATAAAATAAAATCAGTATTTAAAAAAGCTTCTTTTACCAAATAGTTTTGATTTCTGCCTTTAATTCATGCTTAAATTGGGTAAAAAACCTGACAATTATATTTGATTAAAATTAACCCAGTGTTGACTAATCCGTGATTGAATGAATGAATGATATTTTAAAATGATTGTCAATATAGAAATAAGATAAGAAATAAGATATTCCTATTATTTATTTATTTCTATCTTTATCTTTAGCCAATATTCAGTCATACACATTCTGTTTTGCAGTTCTGATGTAAGATATGCTCCTGTGTCCTGTGTATTATCCAGTCAGCTGTGGACTGGTTTCATGGTCATCAAATGTTGTTTTGAATTTCTTGATTTTTTTGTGTGCATTGATTCGTTTACTTGATATATTTAGGAAAGGTATTTTCAGGTCATGTTCAAAAATGTAATATAAGAGAAGAATGAGTCATAAATTAAGTGCCTGCTGTCACTTTCCAATTACAAAGTTAAAAGTTCCCAAAAGTCTCTAATCTTTGGATTGATTTAAAAGCCTCTTAAAGTGCAATGCTAATAGAAAGTGTTATTATTACAAAGTACAATGCAAAAAAGACTGGAGCTATAAAGAAATTAGAGCTATAATGAGTTATCAAATAGAGGAGCAAAGTGTTCTGATGTCTATAGAGAATAAAAATGACCCTTTTGAGTCGCCATTGCCGGCATTTTAAACTAATTCTCCATCCATTATCGGCTTGCCATTGAACTTGGTAGGGGTCTGTCTCAAGCACAGCAAAGGAAAATGTGGAAAAGGGTGTATTGTCCTGTAAAATGAAAAAGGATACATTTGCTGAACTCATGCTAAGTTAAAACCTTTTCATTGCAGGACAATGTTCTCACCTCGCAAATAGAAAGCCACAATCAATGCTCTGTTAAAGGCTGTTTTTAAAATCTCCACAATGAGCAGCATAATCATAACAAAATCTATTAGTCATCATTGTTGAATAATTAAGACCTATTGACTGCATTGAATCATTTGTCCTGTGCTGTAACTTGCGCGTAAAGCGTCTCCCCACTGCTTCTTTACAGAGAATGTGGCTATATATGAACCCTACAAAATAAAGCCATAACATGAAAATAATCTGCTTGTTGTATCTGCCAGTATTTAGTGATAATTACAGGTCACTGAATCAATCTCCTTCTCACACAATAAAACAAACTAATTTAGTAAGTAGACATGTAATAAGATGAATAACATTCACCTGGTCGTTGTCTTAAAATAAACTGCTTTGGGATGATACAAGAGTGGTCCTGGTCGTACTGTCAGGGCTTGTTTTGCGATAATGACTGCCTGACTGTACATGGTTTCTTATGTTTCCTTCCTGTTTTGTTTGCTTCCCCAATCATTTAGAGATGCTGGTGGGACGTAAGGCCAATATCTTATATTGTATGAGTTATCAGTAATGAGAAATGTTTACAGTAATGGTACAGTACCATTTAAAAGTTTGGAGTCAGTAAGATATTTTTGTTGTTGTTGGTTTAAATAAATTCTTACTTTTATTGAGCAAGGATGTATTAATTCGATCAAAAGTGACAGTAAAGAAATGTACAGTTTTGCAAAAGATTTCTTCAAGATTTCTGTTTCTAAGTAAAGGCTAATGAAAACGTGTTCACAGCATCACAGGAATAGAGAATAGAAAGCTTCACAGCATCACAGGAATAAAATAATATTTTAAAACGTATGTAAATAGACAGTAAAAACAGTAAAATAAAACAATTATTTTAAATTAAACCTTGATTAGCACATACATTTTTATAAAAACAATTACCTATCCCAAACCTTTGAAATGTTTTGAACCTTTGTGTTGTATGTATCACAGTAAAGTTGGTGCACCCAGAGCCGATCCTCCCTATACACAGAATACACAAGCTGCATAGGGCCCCCGAAATACCAGGGGGCCCCCTCGCTCCCAAATATGTTTTAATTTTAATGAATGATCATTTCTTTTAATGCGGTGCGCTGTCACCCTCTCTATGTAAAAATCAGTAAAATTATGTAACTTGAATATCGTACAGTCTCTTGCTCGCGGGAAACAAACAACGTGTTGAAAGTGTACGGAGCCGGAACAGATGAGCGCTTTCCGCTAGCGCGATTCGAGATGGAGTGAAACACAGACAAATGCATTGCATCCATTCTTTCATCTCAACCACACACGCCAACCCCCCCGTTCTGCGTAGGGCCCCCAGAAGTCTAGGATCGGAAAAAAATACATTAAATATGCTATTCTTACATATTTTAAAATAGTTTATATATATATACATTTGTACATTTGTAATTGACAGTTATCTTTGCTGGAAATTCAGTGACTACTGGTTATTAAATAAGCATGAGGCTAGTTTTTGAATAATCCAGCGAATTCGCTACACAAATGAAAGGTACTTTTATTTTAATTTAATTTTAAGCAAAAAAATTCTCTTTTTATTTGGAAGTTGATGGACACAAACCAAAAATGTGTGCCATTGCATGATATTTGCAGGCCAGTTGTATTGTATAGATATACACACATGCTGTGCACTCTTACCACAAGAGGATGCAGAGTATTGTAGTTTGTGTTTAGCATTGTCTCTTATGGAGAAAAGAATGCCGCTTGGCTTCCTGGCTGGAGCAGGCAGGCCCTCTCTCTGGCCACAGTTGCCTCTGCACAGTGAACGTGTTCCCCTGCTCACGTGGCTCACAGCCAGGATTAATTGCCACCGAGCCCTCTGTGATCCAGGAATGCAATTACCTACTGACCCAAATCATCTACTTGGCAGGAAGTCCTTATCCCTCACACCGTGCTGCCAGCACCTGCCAGTAGACACTTCTCTTTCCCTGTCTCTTTTATTTTTTGTCTCTCCCTCATCCTGCGTCACACAGCTGATGTCTGGCAAGGGATGCTCTCATCAAAAGCAGCTGCAAAGCAATATGAGTGTTCGTGGAATATGTGAAAGTTACACAGTCGTACTAAAGCAGCAAGCTATGGGACTCCATGTGTTACAGTGATTCTACTACTATCATGTAAATAATCCATAATAATAAATACATATTTATACACACACACACACACACACACACACACACACACACACAAAACCACACACTTGCTATATGTATATAGGCTGCATTTATTTGATCAGAAATACAGTACAAGTATTAATATTGTGAAATTATTGTTTGTCATTTATGGGAAAAGATGATTTTTTAAGCAGACAAATAGGGAAATACAAACAAACAAACACATACGCACAATTATACACAAAAAAAAAAAAAAAAAGAAAGATATATATATAATATAAACACCTCAATAAAAAAGGTCTTTATATCCAAAATATGTGAATGTCTGACTTTGTGTGTTTATAAAAAATGAATAAATAAATACATAAGTTGATGAGTAAACAGAAAGAAACAAAAGAAAAGCTGAATTTTAAGCAGCCATTACTTCCATCTTTAGTGTCACACGATCCTTCACACATTATTTTAATGTGCTGATGTCCTGCTAAAAAATTTGGATTTTTCTTCAGAAATCTTTATCGTTACTTTTGATCAATTTAATGCGTCCTTGCTGAATAAAAGTATTGATTTCTTAAAATAAAAAAGTGTAGTAATATATTTTTATATCAGAAACTTTCTCAGAATATTTCTTATATTAAAATGTTTCCTATGTATGATATTGGTGTGTATTCGAATGAGGCTCCTACAGCCCAGTCGATTTGCTTCTTACACAAAAATTAAGTCCAATGAAATAGTGATACTTGAATAAATGCTGGCAAGTCACGAGTCATCAATCAATAAACATTCAGACGTTTTTGGCTACACTGACCCAAGTAAGGATTACCATCCTTTTTGGAGCCTTTTGGGCTCCCCCTGGAGTCTCAGAGGAAAACGATTCACAAGTGTGATGTTTGTTCTCTGAGCTTCATAATCTAATTTGTTCGGTCTCACAGCCTCTGATCCTCACTTACACTGATCAGAACATTTTGTCTTGAAACTATTTGACTCATTTCTGAATGTGCATTGGAGTCAAATGCAATCGCACTCGCAGACTCTGAGGTAGTGAGAATTGGCAGTTGTTATTATTTTGTTTATCCAAAGGGGGCTTTGAATGTACATATATGTCGTAATCACCAGTGTCTCACTTTCCTGGACCTTTCTGTGACTGCGTCAGTGATCCTCATTTATAACCTTTGTAATGATTTCATATGGGAGAGTGAGAGTGGGAGTTTTCATTCAATAGATGTTCTCTAGCCATTTCTTTAGTGCTGTTGTGAAACAGAATAAAAGAGCCTTGGCTAGAATCCTAGTTGTATCATCAGCGACGACATACAACAATCCTTCAGTTCTTTTAATGTTAATGAATGAACTAAAGCAAGACATGTCTAGTATGTGCTGCACTCTCATCTTATAGACATCAAAGGCTGAGAAATTACCAGTGAACAAAAGCCATTCGCTCATGTTCAGTCATTGTTGTTTTCAAATCATTATAATGCATTAAGAGGCGGACTGTGAATTCGAGCTTATTTAGTCTGATGGTGATTTATTTAGCTGAACACTGATTTTTTTATTCAGGGAATCATTATTGTGTCCAATTAATTGAAGTATTCCATTACAAATATTATTTATGTATTAATTAGAACATTTAAATACAAACAATACATATTTTACAATATGATTTCAAGTAATGCCACAACTAGGGGTCGACCGATATGTGTTTTTCAGGGCCGATACCGATACCGATTATTACAGATCAAGTAGACCGATAACCGATATTTTGAACCAATATACGTGTCTGGTGTAAAAATGAAAATTAATGCCAAAATTAATAATAACAAGAGCTCTGACAAAAAATGTTCTTTAAATGCTTTTAAACATGTCTTTAATTCTGAAAACTGTTAATAACAACAACATTTCCGGAGTTTTAATTTACAGTACAGTGCAAATGAAGGCATAAAACATTAATTTAATTTATCTTTTAATCAAATGAGAGTTAGACTTTATTTTTGGCAAACAAATGAGTTTACTATTAAAATAAAAACATGGAAGAAATAGCGTATTGTGTGATTATTCTCAACAAAAGTTGTAATAATTGTTGTAGTTGTATTACGTATACAGTAATATATTCGGCTAAACCGAACTTATATTTTGACAGGTTGCCATGAGGACCTTTTAAGTTTCTGTAGCCTATGTATATATGATATGACGATCGTTTTACTCAAATGAAACGGTCAAATGCTCATCAAGTGACTCTCCGAGCAGTTCTGGGGATGTTCGTGTATTTATGTCCTCATTTATGCTGAAAACACCGCGAGCATCACACGCTCTTCATGTATGTGTGCAGTAAACGAAACCGCACGTCTGTGTCATTCATTAACAGAGATGCAGAACATGCAGGAATTTATATTTAAAAGTGTTTTTGCGGCTTAATATTTATAGATACTAGTCCATAGCGCGAGTCGATTTAAGTGTACTGACCTACTTTTGATTAATTCATCCAAACTTCGACACTTTCCGCGACATTCCGCGTTATACTGTAAATTCCATTATATGACTGCATTCCGCGATTCCGCCCGCATAACTTCAGCAACGTCTGCTGCTGCCTTACCTTTGAGAGACAACTGATGCGTGATCACTGAGACAGCTCCAGTTAGCAAGTGCTTTCGGTGTGAGACTGCCTTCAGTTTTCCGCGTTGATTGGTCGGACTCGTGACTCTCTACATATCAGATGAGCGGTGGGCGGAGATTGCTCTCAGAGATTGAGAGATCGCCTTACTCTCACAGTGTTGAGCTCAGACAGGCTGCATCGAGCCAAATAGTGCATTTAAAAATTAAATAATTTCACCTGTATTATTTAGTCACCAATAAATAATGTCACTTGTAAATAGTATGTTTGTTTGCATTATAAATTTTTTTTTATAAAATAAAATAATCGGCAAATATGTTTTGAAAATGGCCGATATCGATAATCGGTAAAATGCTTAATATCGGCGCCGATAATCGGCCAGGCCGATAATCGGTCGACCCCTAGCCACAACATTATGTTATTGTACTGTCTTACCTTTTAATTTAGTTCCATTTAAAGACATATTTTACCCCAAAATGAACATTGTGCAATCAATTACTCATATCCTTCCAAACCCATTTGACATTCTTCTGCAAAAAGAAAAGTTTAATAGAATTTCCATGCTGCTTTATTCAATACAGTAAAAGAAAAACTAATGACTAATGCACCATGAAATATATACACTATATGCCAAGTCTTCTGAAACCAATAACTTATAAATTTAAGTCTGACACCTATTCATGCACCATGTTTGAATATGTGCAAGTGCAAATGAGAGGTATGGCAGAGGGGAATACAATTGTAGCTCCATTCATAATCAAAAACTCTCAAATGACTCTCAAAAATCCACAAGTTGTATCGGGACCCATTTTATGTTTTTGTTTTACAGCCACCATTCACTGTCATTTGTATATGTTTATTTTTGGGTGAACTGCATGCATTGTGTTAAAGTTACATCCTCTGATTTAAAACATGTCAAGGACTTTTAGCTTTGTTTGCATGCTCATGTAATCTGTTTCTAATTTCTGTGCTTGGGCATACTGAGGCAAATACTGCGGCACCCCAGAGAAGTGCGGTGAAAGTAAGATTCCCAGTGTAGCCCCACTCACCAAACATGGGCAGAAATAGAAGACTGTATTACAGCTATATTAGGGGCCATGGCTGTTCTGTGCCATTATAAGCCTAAACCCTGACAAACGGGATTAAGCACACCAAAAATTCAAATTCTCATGGATAGTTTTATATTTTCAAAGAACTCCTAACTGACACATCATTGGATAGATTGGGATGATCCAGGGTATTCCAGCGAGAGCTGAGAAGGATCATACTGAATCCAAAGAGCTCAGCAGTAAAAGCCTTTTTTCCTGGGGTGCTTGCCTGGTCTACATTTTGGCTAGAAAGAGATGCGAGAGGGTGAGATTACAGCTATCCTGCAGCTCTGCATGGATGATGTTTGGGGCCAGGGCTTCCTAGATCACTGCCCTTGACGCTACACATAGAAATATCCAGCCTAGGCCTCAAAGCTGGTCAATTGCTCGTTATGGTTTAAGTTATATCATTGTCCTATTCAGGATGATGGAAAAAGAGAGGGAATGAAAACAAACAACAACAAAAGGTCAAACAAAGGGTTTAATGCGGCATTAGTGTGCTAAGGGCTTAAAAAAGGTCTGAAAGCATAGAGATGCCATTAAAAGGAGAGTTGAGTTTGGTGGGTTAGAGTGAAATTCATTTGATTAGTATAGCAGCTGAAAACATAAAAGTCTGAATTGTAGCTACTCCCTGTTTTCCCTGTTGGCAAAATATTTATGACTCATGGTGATGTTTTCTTTTACGCTCTCATTCTGTTTAAGAGTCTGAACTGTGGGTGCAAACATTCGGATGTCCCCCACACTGGCAATCGTTGCTCACAATCATTCGGACATGGGACTTTTGAAGCTTCTGGCCAAATTGGCATGTTAGGGTCAAAAGACGTTAACATAATCAGCTTTAAATAATGCTGTCTTTGCACTGCAATGGCAACACGGAAGCTGTTTCTTAAAAGATGCATTTATATGGGACTGTTCAATGCTGCCCAGAAGCACTGTATTTTATGCAAGTTGAAGAAAAACTGAAGGCTGTGACAGTGGTTGCATCTATGTAGTCTATGCCAGTTTGGTTTGCCAATATTAAAATATATATATATAAAAAATAATATTTTACTATGCAGCTAATTTACAACTGTCTTTATTTATTAGTTATAAAATTGCCATATATGACAAAAATAATTACAGTACCTTTTTTTTTTGGCCAGGTTGTGCACAAAACAAACAAACAAAAAAAAAAAAACTATTTATCAGTATGGCTTCACTAATATTCCAGATTCATACTGTTAGCATATCAATTGTAAAATCTCAGAACTGTACTACCCATTTTTTATTTTAATGTTGCAGTGCCTAAATTTGGTTTCCTTGTATTTTGCAAAACAAGTGATTGTTATTGTTAGCATCTTATTTTTTATAATTTAAGCACAATTTTTATCGAATTTGAATAAAATGATCTGTAAACCAAACAATATTGACCTATCAACATTGCCCAGAATTGTAATATTCACATTCTCAATCAGTTTACTCCTTGTTAGATGAGGAAAAGCATGTGTAAAGCCGGGGTTTCATGTTTATAATCTCTTCAGTGCTCTTGCGCTGCTGTTGGGGTGCTGATGATGAACGCTAGTCATCAGACTGAAGCCGTGAGGGCTGTTGTCATATTAGGTGATTTACTTCACGATTCAGCTTCATCAAGCCAGTAAAATGAGTTGTACTGGCATACAGATAAAGTGTGTTTTGCAGCTGTAATGAATTATCCTCTGGTTTGATCTTTTTTCAGGGCTCCTCCAGAAATCACAAAATGTTAATTTTGTGCTCCAGAAACATTATTGTCAATGTTGAAAATGGGTGTGCTGCCAAATATTTGTAGTTGAAATTGTGATTTTTTTTCCCCTGGATTAATTAATCAAACAAAAGTTCAACTTCATTTAATTTAAATAGAAATCATTATAAATTTTTGCTATCAATATTAATTTAATTATTCTTGCTGGAAAATGATGCATTCTTGCTGATGCATTCTTACTGACCACAAACTTTTGAACCGTTGTGTGTAAACAGCAAAATAAACATTTGTTATTTTGTGTATAAAAGTAACATTTAATCGTGCAAATATAGACTTGTTTTCTGTTTGGATTTCTAATTTTTTAATGCCCTGTTTTAATTGAGCAGTTTTGTATGTTTTATAAAAAATCTGTCTTAAATGGTCATTTGAGAGGGATGGTACACTTTTGTAAAATACTGAGTTGAAATCGAAGGCGGAGAGACACAGGAGGAGGGATGGATTTTCAAATCCTCCTGCATTGTGGGCATTCCTGCATGCTCTTAAACTAGGATTGGACAGGTGGGTGGGCTTACTGAATGTCCTGAACATGCAAGCCAAAAAAACAACCTCAAAAATGAGAGTTATGAGTTTGTCCAGCTCTTTTAGTGTTTTAAAGTCCTTGTTGTGATCCACAATCCTACTTACTGGAGGGCAGTCCATCATGTTAATGGCCGAGGCTGATAGGATGTTTTATTGGATGGTGTGGAGTGAATTTGCATCATGTCAGAGTGTCCCATGGGGATGACAGATGCTGATTTGATAAATTGTATTATACACACCAGTCGCTTCCTGAGATCAATGGCAGACTACATAGAAAGGCCTGCCCCATGGTACAGTGCTGTAGGGTACAGTTAGTCCCCAATCTCTGCTAAACACAACACACACCCACCTACCAGAACAGACTCTGGAATATAGCTCAGCCAAGCTATTCCTAAGGGTGTTCGCATCTGTGTGGTTATTGTTAAGGCAGAGCTGAAGCAGCCTACTTTGGAGAATATAATACAAAACAAGTGTAACTCCCTGTAGGCAGTAAGCTCATACTTCTGACAGAGAGCAAATCAGAACTGCTTCGTATTGCACTTATTATAAGTGCAATTTTAATTTAATGCGTTTAATTTAGACGCGTTAAGTTCATCAGCGTTAAACCAATAGTCTAAATAAAAGCGCTCATCTCCTGAAGGTCTTCAACTTCAAAGGATATATTGTTACATGTTTTATGAATGATTTAAGCCTATGGCAAGACAAGAGATCGGCCGAGTCAATGGCACATCAATCATTCACAACTTAACATTCGCCTGTCTAACTGAGTTTGGCAATGCAGAATATTCCCTGGAAACAATGAAATGGCTGGAAAGTAGAGCGAAAAGAATGGAAAGACGTAGAAAATGCACAAAAACATATAAGCAAAATTATGGGGAATGCAACTGAGAATTACAGAGGAGATAATGATAGAAAAAACTCAAAGTAAAGTGAATCGACGGTAAGCACAGGAATAATTTAGGGCTCCAGTACTCAGTACGAAATTTAAGTCAGTGTTTTTGAATGTTTCTCACCTCACTTTAATCAAATATTTGGCTGCTTGCTTGCTTTCCTCGTGCTTTGGATTCAAAATGGCTTATTTCTCATGGTATTCTTACTTAACAGCATAAAGCCAGCATTGGATGGGTTAATGATGATAAATAAGAATGTCTATCAGAAAGAGCAGAAGAAATGTAGTAAAAATTGTTCTTACACTTTGAATAAATGTGAATATGAAGAAAAAAGTTCTTTATTTATATATATATATATATATATATATATATATATATATATATATTCAAGCTTAAAATGTTTTTCAATAAAGATCAATAATATTCATAAATTAAAACAAGTAACAATACATAACATTTTACAGCTAAAACTAACCTTTCCCTGTCATAAAAAAATATCAAATTTTATGGTGTTTTAAGAGACTTTCTATGATATTATGTACTCTTAAATTTTTTGTGAGTCACTGTGACTTTTTTTATTGTAAAGGTTTTCTTTTCAAGAATATAATTCTTATTTGTTCATTATATAAACCGAATAGTTCTGTTCTAATAAATACATAAAAAAATTACATTAATGCTTTTAATGTATTTTGGAAGAAATATATATATTCAGGAAAAAAATATGCATCATATCATTGACCAAGATGCGTAGCAGATACATACATTACCGTCCGCTTTGACACTCCCTGTGAGAAATTCCACAAGAGGAGTGATACAAACACTGAAACTCTACTCTACTTAATACAGTGAGCTTTTAATACAGTAATACAATAAGATTTAAATTGACCTATCGGCAAGCCCCTCCCCTCGAACGCAGATGAGCCAATGGCAGCCGAGTACATCATCAGGAACTCGGACATCTTTAGGTTTCAGCACCATAGAGAAACATAGGAAGATCCGAAACTCGCAATGGTTTGATGATGTTTATGCTACAAAAAAATGCAAAAACGATGTGCCTGTGGTACTTGTAACACTGATTCCAGGTATTCTGATGGGATAGGCAATATCATTTATTTTATTACGTTTCCTGAATTCAAACAAAACAGAGCAAAATGTCCATAAGCATTCAACCCCAATACAAATGAAGACAAAATACATGTCATACACTCATTAAGTTACAATTTTCATCTGCTCAAGCAGAACGTTAATGTTATCTTGTGCTGCACGATATATTGCACGTGATTTTCATGCACATCTTGTCAGTAAAGCCAGTTCTGTGATTATTAATAAATCTCCATCACCTGTTTTCAAATGGAGCGGCATTTAATACACAGAGCCGTAGTTCACTGACAAGCTACGCAATTCGCGCTCAATCGCAGATGAATCGCCTGTGATATTGTGTAGGCTATAAGAAGATTGCCAAGACCCTGAAACTGAGCTGCAGCACGGTGGCCAAGACCATACAGCGGTTTAACAGGACAGGTTCCACTCAGAACAGGCCTCGCCATGGTCGACCAAAGAAGTTGAGTGCGTGCTCAGCGTCATATCCAGAGGTTGTGTTTGGGAAATAGACATAAGAGTGCTGCAGAGGTTGAATTGGTGGGGGGTCAGCCTGTCAGTGCTCAGACCATACGCTGCACACTTCCTCAAATGGAAGGTGGAGGAGCGCAAGGTCTCTAACATCCACCAGCTCCGTGATGTCGCCCTTGAGGAGTGGAAAAGGACTCCAGTGGCAACATGTGGAGCTCTGGTGTACTCCATGCCCAAGAGGGTTAAGGCAGTGTTGGAATATAATGGTGGCCACTCAAAATATTGCAGTTTTCATTCAGCCATGGACAGTGATGGTGGTCTTATAGGATCCTGATCCACCTCAGCAAAGAGAGCTCAATGCTATAAATGAGCTTGCATGCATACACTACCTTATCCTGGGATTCCACAAAAGAGACTCACCAAAGTTAAATTACTATTATTGAATCATAATTTGAGTCACAAGTTGAGTCAGTGAGTGCATTTGGATTAGTTCTGAGAAGATCTATGTGAAAATAAGCATTAGTTACACATTTTTGGCCCCTGACATTTCCAGATTCCATTCACTTTCATTATACTGAAAATAAAGAGTTGCCAGGATATTCTTTAAACATTCACATTTGTGTTTCATGAAGGAAAGAAAGTCATACAGGTTTGGAACGACATGAGGGTGAATAAATAATGACTGTTTTTCCCCAATACAATGAGTCACATATTTAGCAAATAGAGGCTTTCATAATGTTCTTAGAAGAAAAATAATTATTTTGCCAATTACATAAGTGAGGATCGTCTCACACAGAGGTGAATGCAACATATTTTCCCTCAGTTATGGATTCACTTTGGCCCACTGGCCATGCAGAATTTATGAGTCTATTTCATTTATTAGTGTAGTGTTTCCAACAGCACAAAAACTTTGCCAGCTTTCAACTCGATTTATTTGAGCTGTATTTCACTGCTTGTTGGCTGGAGTTTCTGAACATCACATGATGCTTTTCTTCTGCGCTGCTTGAAAAATGGGGTTTTGAGGCAAAAAGGTCATGAGCTGATTTTATTTTCCTTGGTTTAATTGCAAAATATGCAATAGATGCCAAACACATTTTCTTAATGAGACAATGAAACTTTTATTCAGAACCACAGTTATTATCATTAACTATAGGCCTAACTAAACCATAAAATGTCATTACTTGAAATAAAACAAACATTACATGAAATAAAATAATGTTTTATAAACTTTATTTCAGTAAGCTGCCAAAGCAACATTTCTCATTTTATTTTTGTACATATATAGACATAATGTAAAACAATCACCAAAAATAATAAACCTGACAAAAAATACTAAATACTTAAAAACTGTAAACTTAAATAAAACAGAAAATATTCAAAATACTAACAAAATCTTTATTATTATATTAGCGATACTAACGTAACACTTTTCAGGAAACACTGATATTTAGAAAAATAATTTTAAAATATTTAGAATAATGTTTATTTTAAAATATCAGAATATTTCACTGTTTGTAAAACAGGTTTCTCTGTGGTGCATAGTACTGTTAGTTCCTGGATGGCCATGAACAGGCTTTTTGTTGTAACCTTATATGTAAATGCAAAAAGTTAAGAATTGGCTGATGAGCATTTAGACTGTTGGCTTATCTGGCAGGATACAACTTATTCAATGATATGGATGGCTGACTGAACACAATGCTTTTTTATTTTTTTTGTCTTAGCACCCTCAATCAGAGCTTTGAAATTAATGCCTGTGGAGACAGTGCAGATAAAAACATGAAGAGAGTCAGTCAGAAGTGATACCAATCACATGTAGCGGTGCTGCTCCTACTTCTTTTTCCCGGCGGTCTTCCTCATGTCTTGGCAACGTGGGGAACTGGCAGTGTCAATTTATCAGAGAACAAAAGAGACTATGTGGGTAGGGAGTGCATCTGTAGGCCCTTGGAGAGGAAACAGACCCCCCACCTCCTACCTGCACATTCAAACAGGATGCCGGATGCATCACGTTCCTCAAACAGACAAGTGGAACCTCATAATTAGCATTTTGGAACTTTTACTTTTGTTTGTTTTTCTTGTTTTCTTTTTAAGTTTTCTATTTATGTTGTGTACATGCATTCGGTCATTTTTGAGCAAGATGCTAGCGGTCTAATCCAATTAAAAAAAGTAGAGTGTTCCTTTAAGTAAAAGTAAGGTTTATAAGGCATTCTAAGGTTTACAATTTCAATTTAAATAATCATCAAATCATAATTAAAATCAACAATATGTATCTATGTGCAATGTAAATTATTGTCACTTTCTCACTAAGATGTCCTCATACGTCTTTCTGTCTTTCTCATTCAGGTCTGTCATCATCTGGTGATTTGTTTTTGCTACTGAAAAAGAATCAGGTAAGAATTACATATTTTTTTTGCTCTCCTGTCATTCCTATTTTTCTCAGTAATTATCTTACTTCATGAAATCTAACACTGCATTCTAACCAGTGCAGACATCTACCTGCACCAGTTTGCAAACAAATGCGTGACATGTCAGACCAAGTCAGTCAGAACATATTTGACATTAAAATGTTGTATTGTGAGAAACAGGATATTAGACCAATGAGATTTCCCAGTGGGCGGGGGTAACTAAATTATAAAGTGTTGTTTTCATATTGTCTTGTCTCCATCCATGTGTTTTTTTCTCTCTCTGCGGTTTGAGCTGGGCTTACCAGTTCATTTTGTTCTTTTACGTAATTTTTGAATGCTTTACATTCTGTACACTAAGAGCTGCCTCACAGCAGTTCTGACGTAAAGACACAGAGAGAGAGAGGGTAACTTACATAACCTGGCCTGAGTGTCAGAGATGCCAGCGGCAGGACACAATGTCATTTCTCTGATGTATGGCCTAGTTCCCATCTCATTGCCTTTCCCTACGTGAAACAGACTCACTTTTGCTCAATTAGCAGTAGATTAAAAAACAGCAAAACATGATGCATTTAGTTATATAAACACATACTTACAGATCGCCACCCAATTGCCCCTTCCACTCAGAGGAAGCAGTGTCCAACTGGCTGAAATGAAGGTTCCCAGGGCAGGCTTCATCTCACACCCTGTGCAGGCTTCTTTAGATCTTGAGAGGCTTGAAATGTACTGTACGTAAAGAGGAATGTGAAATGGAAATGTCTTTAATGCCCGTGTAGCATCTACGTCTACATCTACCTAATGCTATTTACGTAATGCACGTTTTTCTCTCTCATTGAATAGTGCATTATGCAAACCTTTTGCCTAACACCACAATTCTGTCTCAGTTTTTAACCCATCCTGTCCAATTGGGTTGCAATAGCCATTCATGGAACATGAATTCCACACTTGTGGCTTAGTAACTACTAGCTTATAACCGACTCTGCATTTAAAGGATAAGGTTTGCTGATTTTCAACCAGCTTTGTATTGTTAAAATATCGATAATATATGCAAATTATCAATATGTCCTCTTTTTCCATTTTACTTGCACACAGATAGCCCATTTGTATCAGCAAAAGTCTGCCAGTTTATGCTTAACGTATCATTTTTTGGGCCATCCGTCTGGCTTTTGACCATAGATCAAACTTTCACAGTTTTGCATCTCTGATCACAGACAGTCAACAGAGGGCTGGTGCCAAAATCAAAAGTATATTATGGGTGTTGTTGAAGTTTTTGGCAAAATGGAACGCCACAGCTCCTTTCCTCTGTTTTCTGTTGATAAGATAAGATTGTAAATAGTTTTCACGTTCGCTGTTAATGTGAATTTTTGGCATTCACTGCATGGAGCAATGCACACAAGATTGCTTGGATCAGGTTTGTGCTGAAGAGCCGCTTTCATTTATTTACTCAATGTTCTCTTTACATAAGGTACAAATTATGCCATCACCATCAAATATGTCTAAAGGATGGAATTCTGTCAGGTAAAACATGAGCTTATTGATGCAATTCAACCAATCTACTGTTTTATTCCAACCACTGGCCAGAGGCTTCTGTAAATGGTTAGTTTATATGTAGAGTTATGTTTCATTTAAGACTAATAGTGCAAACCACAAACATTTAGTAGTGTGTCACAACTAGGCTAAATTGTAACTTATGTACAACTAATGCAACCGAACACTGGTCCCATTATGCAAAAACATTTTTCTGGAAAATAAAATACTAAATAATAGGAGTAAAAAAATGTTTATGGTGAAGCATTTATAATGCAAGTGATTGTATTGTGTGAGTGGCTGATTCTTGAAGGATTTCTTAGTAGAAATGTGAAGCTTATATTTTTTATAAAAGCACTAACATTAATTATTCTGTTAAAGCTGTTTAAATACTTTTACAGTTGTTGTAGATGTTACGGTGTCATGGTAACAGTTGTAAAACTTAACATAATTACACAGAAAATGTTAAAAGAAGGTTAGTTTTTTTCGGTCTAAAAATGACGTGAACGCATTATTTACATCTTTTGGCTATACTATTGAAAATCTATTGTCGTTTAACAAATTGCCACTATTCACTTCTCTGGAACTTGTTTTAAAGAAAATGATGGAAAAGTGGGAATTAATTTTTGGTAGTACGCAACATTTTGCTTATTTGCTGAACCCAGAATATTACTACATTTTATCTTGCATTGTAAAAACACACACATATAGGCTTCCTCTGTTGGCAGTGCCTTGGTTTTGAAGAGGAGCCTATAAGTTAATTTTAGATTTGCATGGAGACTCATGTCAGATGTCTATTATGATTCTGTCATTGTATGATAGATGTGTTTCATATGATGTTATGAAACATATTCTTGTTATTTCACAGTCGCAGTGAGATCTCTGAGGGCAGGCACCTCCATTACACTAAATGAATTTGTTTTTGCGTGTACTGATAGCACTAAACGCTTCTCACCTCTTAATTGATTTTCTCATTCATCTCCGGGGAATGTTGTTCACAGTCATGGATGCTTCTTAAGGAGCCACATTTCAAACAGACAGCAGTGCGGACAATCCACCCCCTCTCCACCCGAAACTAAGACGTTGCCCTCAGAACTAATAATGTGTTATAGCGCGTGCTTCTCCGATTGATCTGCTAAAACTATAAGTGCAAGCAGAACAAATCCCTGTAATGATTGCCTCAGGAGGGGAGCCAGCGCCGCGCTAAGAGTGTGTGTGTGTGTGTGTGTGTGTGTGTGTGTGTGTGTTTGTCGGCTCATAGTGCCACTTGCACAAATTATCTCCCCACTGTACACCTCCTCACAAACCTCTTTTCCGATTCATTCAATCAAACTATGCTCTCCACTCCTGTGTCCTGTGTAGTTGGAAGTCCAATACTCTTGAAGTCTGAGGTTAGATTTTTTTCTTCAGAATAGAGCTGTCAAATGATTAATCGCATCCAAAATAAAAGTTTTTTGTTTAAATAATATGTGTGTGTACTGTGTATATTTATCATGTATATATACAGTCATGGTCAAAAATATCGGCACCCTTGCAATTCTGTCAGAAAATGCAACACTTCTCAAAAATGATTCTAATTGCAAATGCTTTGGTATTCACATGCTTATTGTTTTTGTTTGCAATGCAACAACACACACACAAAAATACGACAAGAAAATTAAAACTTGATAAAATAAAAAAAAATGGACTGGAAAAAATGATTGGCACTTTGTCAAAATTGTAAGAAATAGTTGCTTTTCAAGCATGTGATTAGGGCTGGGCGATATGGCTGAAAACTGTATCACGATATCAGTGTTTCATATCGGTCAATATCGATAATTATTGATATTTTTTATGACCCATTTAAAATAAGGACCACGAGAAAAATATATTACATTTAAACATTTTTATTTTAAACTTAACCTTCCTCTGATCATAATACCCTCAGTTATTAAGACAGAAATGTCAACAACCATGGAAAACTCAAATAATTAAAATGTAAACATAAGTCTAAAGTCACAATGAACACTTAACAATTATCTAAGCGGAGCGGAAGCATGTCTTTGGCTATATGATATGCCACTGCCTCCGTTATATCTTTGTACCGTTTAGATTCTTTTTCATAAGGCACTGATGCAGAGTACCTCTCCATGGTGGTCTGCTGCTTGTGCTGTGTTGCAGCTACAGATGTTGTTGGTTGAATACGGCTGTGCTCCAAAGGGTGAGCGCGGCTAAGGTGGTACATCAAGTTCGTGGTATTACCAGTCTTGGCGGGGACGACGGTCTTGCATAATTTGCAGATGACATTGGTCTGACCACGGTCAGACTTATAATATCCAAAAAACTGCCATACTGGCGAGCTGACTTTTCCTCTTTTATTTACAATTTCCTCGTTCGCTGCGGCACTCATTTTCTGCTTATGAAAAGGAATCCAGCAGACCAGCACAAGACAACGATATGGCCCAACCAAACATGATACTGTTACATGATTGGCTGTTAGCGTGTCACTCCCTACGTTGCTAGGTTACCAGAGAGCGAGTGCCTTTGTTAATGCAACCAAACTTGCTTCGCAACCTCTGTTTTCTTCCGACGAAGAATAAAAAATATCGAACGTTTTATCGAACACATTTTTTATTGATATCGATCAAGTGTCTATCGCGATACATATCGTTATCGTTTTATCGCCCAGCCCTACATGTGATGCACCTGTAATTTGTATTTAGACACACCTGTGGCAAGTAACAGGTGTGGGCAATATTGTAATTACACTTGCAACCAGTTAAAATGGAGAAAGGTTGACTCAACATTTGTGTTGTTTGTCACACTGAGCATGGAGAAAATAAAGAAGTGTAAAGAGTTGTCTGTGGATTTGAGAGAAGAAATTGTGGAAAAACATGGACAATCTCAAGGCAACAAGTCCATCTCCAGAGATCTTATGTTCCTGTGTCCACTGTGCGCAATATCATCAAGAGGTTTACAGCCCATGGCACTGTAGCTAACCTCCCTGGACGTGGACGGAAGAGCAAAAATAATGAAAAATTACAACGAAGGATTGTTCGAATGGTGGATAAAGAACCCTGATTAACTTCCAAACTAATTCAAGCTGATCTGCAGACATAGGGTACAACAGTGTCAGCTTGCACTATCCGTTGCCATCTGAATTAAAAGGGACACTATGGTTGGAGACCCAGGAGGACACCACTGCTGACACAAAGGCATAAAAAAGCAAACTTATGTGACAACCACAATCCTGGGAGAACGTACTGTGTACAGAGCTTTTTGGTAAAGGACATCATGGAACTGTTTACATAAAAAGAAAAGAACACAGTCCTTCCAGTCAAACATGGTGGAGGTTCAAAGATGTTTTGGGGTTGCTTTGCTGCTTCTTGCACTGGATGCCTTGACTATGTGAACGGTATTATGAAATTTGTTGATTACCTGAGAATTTTGGGGCGCAACGTAGTGGCCAGTGTCAGAAGGCTGCTTCTCCACCAGAGGTCATGGGTCTTCCAGCAGGACAATGACCTGAAACACACTTCAAAAAGCACTCGAAATGGTTACAAACAAAGCGCTGGAGAGTTCAGAAATGGCCAGCAATGAGTCTAAATCTGAATCCCATAGAACACCCGTGGAGAGATCTCAAAACAGCAGTTGGGAGAAGGCATCCTTCAAATCTGAATGACCTGGAGCAGTTTGCAAAAGAAGAGTGGTCGAAAATTCCAATAGAGAGGTGTAAGAAACTCATTCATGGTTACAGGAAGCGATTGGTTTCAGTTATTTTTTCAAAGGGGTGCTACCAAATATTAAGTTAAGGGTGCCAATAATTTTGTTCAGTGCATTTTTTGGGTTCTGTGTGGAATTGTATTAGATTTGACTTTTCCTCTCTGATTTGACTGTTCCTCACACGTAAACACGTGAGTACCAAAACATTTGCAACTGCAACAATTATCTGAGAGAAGGGTTGCATTTTCTGACAGAATTGCAAAGCTGCCGATATTTTTGGCCATGACTGTAAATACACAAACATACAGAATATATTTTGAAAATATATACATGTATTTACATGTATATATTTTAGTGGTGGGTTATCGGCGTTAACGTGCTGCGTTAACGTGAGACTCTTATCGGCGATAAAAATATCGCCGTTAATCTATTCTCAAAGTTGGGTTGGGAGCTGGGTCTATACTACGCAAGCTATGATGACTTTCACCCTGATATTTTAGCGGATGTATACCTAGCCGAATTGCACTGTAGGGGGCGAGAACGAGTCTTCGAACTAGAGGCTCGCAGTCCGTGATGGACAGATTGTTAACGGCTGGTCTGTGTGGTAATACAATCGAGCAGGACATCCAAACCAGAGGCGATTCTAGGGTGAGTGGATATCCGGGGCTAAGCCCAAAGATCCAAGATCTGCTATTACTTCATATCGATGATTGGCCAGTTTATATGAAGTTTATTATCAAGTGTATATGTCAGTCAGAAGTACGAGCTTCCGTGGGCGGTTCCTGACGGGAGTAAACTGCGGTTCATCATTTTAATGCGCATGAAAACTCAGTGATGATGATGCGTACAGGGCATGGTCATAAAAACATTCGGGGCTTTTCTGAAAACATTTCAGAATGTTTCAGCCCCCTTAGCCCACCCCTAGCGCCGCCCCTGATCCAAACGCTCATTCATCATTCATCAACCTCAAATATGGCTTTTCATCTGAAAGATGTATGTAGTAGCAACTTTACATGGCCGCTCAATATGATGTTAACCTAGAGAAATGTGCGCTATTGAAGTGTTTGTGTGGAAGCGCGTTTGCTGCAAGACAGGCTCCGGTGCGCTCACTTGCTCTTAAAATCTCCGTCATTTTTGGTCATACAGATAAAAGTAGCCTAATACATCTTTCGAATCTGTAAAGACTCTACGTTTATTTGTGTGCACTCAGAATAACAACGAAACGTTGCGCTTTTAAGCAAACAGGATGCGCTTTAGGTCTCATGTGAACTTGAGCGAGAAACTCGAATATATCTAAAAATACAGTACATAGAAAAATATATCTATAGAGAGTGAAATGTCAAATAGAAGACGTGTGTGTTAGCATGGATGATTTACATGAAATTTAATCTGTGCAACACTGTGCATAATAAGATGGCTTTCAGTTCAATATAATAACAAAAAACGACATTTGGGGTTTTATTCAACTAATAAGGTGGGCACGCTGTGATCTGTACTATATTTTTACTGTAATTGACAGTTATCGGCAAAAAAAAACAAAAAACAACAACACGGGAGTGGGAGGGAATGGGAGTCATTCTTCCGGGAGTGGAACGGGATTTTCCTCCAGTTTTTTCGTGGGATTGGGACGGGAAGAGATTAAAGTTTGTGATGCATTTTGGAAACAGGAGATGAGCCCCTGGTCTAATGCGCCACCTGGCTTGAGAAACCCGTTCTCAAAGACTTACTTTTAGTCATTATTTGGGTAGAACATATTCTGAATGCCTTCGCAGAATTCAAATGAGCCATTTTAATCTAGATTAATCTAGATTAATTCCAAAATTAATCTAGATTAATCTAGATTAAAAAAATTAATCTATGCCCACCTCTAATATATTTATATTCATATAGTTTTAATTATATAGAAATATATTCTCCAATATAAACAACTTATTTTTCTTAAATATATACATGAATGTGTGTGCATTTATATATACATAATAAATATACACACATATATATATATAATGTAAACAAAATCTTTCATTTTGGATGCGATTGATCGCGATTAATTGTTTGACAGCACTACTTCAGAAACCTGTTGTTAAACACACTGTCAATTATAGATCTATAAGCTACATAAACCCACAGCAGAGAAAGAGAGACAGATGGGTAAAAGCCCATTTGAGATTGTGAGCTTTTATTTGCTGATGCTGCAGCGTTGAGCAGGTGATGCTAAAGGCCAATTCACACCACACGCCAACAAACACCAACAAACAAGTTGGCTGTTGGATTTAGAATTTTATTAAAAATATCTGTCATGTTCACACTGCCCCAACAAACTTCGAGTCACAGATACCCATGTCTACACCGGACGTGACAGTTGTCGCATTGCGCTGCATCCAGTGTAGACAGCATAACTGATTATAATCAATAGAACCTCTATTGTATTTTATCGCCACACCACACCACTTGCATCCAGTGTAGATGGTGTAAGTCTGATTGGGGACGAAACTAATGATCCTATAACCACAATCAAAGATTTACTTTTATTAATGTCTTTGCATGTCATTCTTCACCTAAAAAGACGATGAATAAAGCGGAAGAGCCCGTGGGAGAAGCACGCGTTAAGTGAAATATGCCCATCGTCATGGCCATGTCAGAATTTGTTATAGTTTGTTGGAAAATCATTTCACACTGCTCAGACATTCCACGACCCAACACACGCTGATTTAAGCATGTTCAGTCGGGTGAAAACAAACTCCAACCAACGCCAACAGACACAGACAGGGATAACACACTGATCCGACAAACTCCAACTAGGCCTGTCGCGATAGTCGATATATCGACTTATCGCACGATATATGGATATGAGCGCGATCATTTTGGTGCCGCGATATTGCGACTGATCATTTTTTAATAATGAAAAATAATGATTATATTAATTTTTACATAAAAATGAATATCACCAACATTTTAGTCGATCGCGCTACCTCTGTCATCTCGTCTGCTCTCTGTGGCGGAGGCGGGGCTTAGGCAGCATCTCCCCACACACGCACACAGAGCGGACAGCGACAGGTGAAGAGAAGGCGTGGACCCACTGCGTTATAAAGTGTTTCGTGACAACTACAGCCAGTTAGGAAGAACAAGTCCCAATGGACTTGGTTTCAAAGCATAATCTTCAGCTCCGGTGTGGGAACATTTTGGCTTTAAGCCGAATGAGAGAGGAGAGCCAATTAACGTGAATGAGCGGTATGTCGACTTTGTTTAAAAACAGTGGCAACGCGAAAAGAGGCAACACAACTAACCTAAAATCTCAATTAAAACATAACCATCCAACCCAGTTTTCAATCTGGGAACAACAACCGCAGCTGGAGCTGGAGAAGGGTCTTCCAGACAGTTATCTGTTACAGATGCCTTTTCCCGACAGTGTAAATATAAACGTGACAGCGCGAAATGGCGCACACTCACAGATAGCGTAACTCGCTATATAGCCAAAGAGATGCAGCCATTAAACACGGTCGAAAAAACAGCTTTTAAAAATATGCTGCAAACTTTTTACGAATTGCCAAAGAAAACGTACATCTCCCAAACTGCCATTCCATCCTTGTACAACAAAGTAAAAGATGACATTCTGAAGGAAATAAAAGACATCTCCTTTTACTCTGCCACTACATATGACCCCATATATGAGCTTGACCATACACTACATAACTGCTGACTGGACTCTGCAGACAAAGTGTTTAGAGACCAGATACATACCCCAGAACCACACTGCGGATGTACTTGCTGAAGCCCTTAAGTCTGCTTTAGCAGACTTAATGTAATTGGTTACATTATAATAGCCATGTAAAATTATTTGTGATTAAATAAGGAAATTTGAAAGTAGTACTTGTTAACAGGTAAACATGTTGGTGTTCCTTTCTCGGAATCTGCCTAACAATTAAAAATGGATCTGGTAGCAGATATGGCCTGTTGCATCTGTGCCTCTGTGTGAGACACTTTTAAAAGTCTAAACTGACTTTGTTAAACATATTACTTTGTTTTGTTCTAGTTCTTGTTACCTTGCACTTTTTTGTTAACAAAGGTGTATTTATTATTTATTTGTTTTATTTATTTAGCATATATTTTTTTCACATTCCGGTTCCAATGTCTAAATATTCTTAAGAATAAAATGTTCTTTGTTCTTTGAAAGAGTGCACTTGCATTATTATGCTATTATATTGTCATACTGTAATTATATAATCAAAATGACAATAATATCGTTTATCGCAATTAATTTTGGTGCAATATATCGCACAACAAAAAGTAGTTATCGTGACAGCCCTAACTCCAACAGACTAGTTTGTTGGTGTTTGTTGGCGTTTGTCTGTGAAGTGTGAATTGGCCTTAAGGCACTAACATTTTTACTTGTTTACATTATTTTTTTAACCTCATGATCTGTTCGGCTTACTGAATGAAATTAAACTTCACACTACCTATTTTCTAAACACGTTATTGATATTATTGTGAACAATTCATTCATGTGTATGATTTATTTGTTAAAAAAAGTAGGCATAATGCCTTGTTCACATCTGCATGAATGCTTTAAATGAAAATTCAGCCTGATTTCCACATATGATTTGGCTGTTCAGACCTATGTGTGAAATAGGCTGAATGAAAATGTAAATTCATTCTCTGACAGTAGGTGGCACTTAAAGAGAAGCAGCAATACCCTGGTTACTCCTGTGTATAAAACGCTGAACAGCTTTCTGCTTCTGATACCCGACTTTCGAAAAAAGTCAAACAGTATTTACATATTTTCAAACAGTCATTCCGAGTTTTGTATTTGCTAGGGTGTATATCAAATAAAACAAAAATACAAGAGTACGGACACGAGAGCCGGTTCTGATTTCATCTGAAAATGGATTCTGAAGAAGGTTCTATATTTCATGAGGAATGAACCTCATAGACATTATGAAGTGTGTTCTATATAGTACGAATGTAATTCCAATGTACTTCATAAACCATGTTGGTTTGTCATGTGACCTATACCAGTTGTGTCACTTCACTGCCATTCACAGCTCCTTTCCCATGGCTTCATAGGAAATTGACTTTGAGATGACTTCAGAATCTCTGTGAAAGTTGTGGTTCATCAAACGCAAATCTTACTAGCTGCAATACATTTTCTGCATTGCATATATTTTCACAATGTTTGTTATTGTGTGAACAGGCCTATATACTTTTAAGAAATATGACTGGTATCTAGTATTTTAGGTTTAGAAATTAATTTGATGTCAAAGAAAAATATAATCAAAAGAAATCTAAAATAATAATTGACATGAGTGAACTTTTAATGTTTCCCCTAGCATGTTAAAATGAATTGCTTTATTCATGTTTAATGGAGCATTTTGAAGAGTGTTATCATACTGATACTAGCTGAAGTTAGAAGTAGCTTGGGATTTTGGCCTTTTTTTACACCTTGTTGATAAGGACACATGGATAAGAGCCAGAAAAGAAGGGGGAACTGCATTAGAAATGGCACATGACTATATAATGTGCCCAAAAACATGTATTAACCAGCAAGCCACTTTCTAGTTTTGTTTTTAAAAAGACACCCCATCTCGTTTACTTCAGTTTAGAAATGTCTAAAACACTATTTCTCACTGGAATTTATATAGAATTTCCAATAAGACCCTATGTCAAGCGGTATAGCAGTTATTTTGCCCCAGCCTGCCTCGATACTGTCGGAAACATGTTCTTCTCAAACAGAACTGAGGCATCAGTTGTACGTGCTCATGTGTGCGTGTGTTTGAGAGCTGACACATGCCCAGTGGTGTTTATTTTTCAGGGCATGACTTGACCGCTGCTCTGAATTCCATCTCGCCGGCCATCTGAGAGATGAGCTTCAGGGTCCTCTATCACGTTATGCCCGTACCACAGCCCAGAGCTCGCAGAAGGATATTTTTAATGTTTTTTTTTGTTGTGTGTTTCTGTGGGGCTGTAGGTTTCCACATAACATAAAGTAGTTCACCTTTAATCATGCTACTCCGTTGCGCTGCTGTGCTATCAAAAACTATCTCTTGTTGTATTTATCGGTAAAGCTAGTGAAGTACAATTAGTTGTAGGTGAAGATCTCAAGCATTTAACAGACTTTCCACACATTATAAAGAAGACCCAGTGGTGGACAAAGTACACAGATCAAGTACTTGAGTAAAAGTACAGATACATATAACAAAATATTACTCCAGTAAAAGTAAAAGTACTGCTTTTCAATTTTACTCGAGTGAAAGTACAAAAGTACTCAATTTTTATGTACTTAAGTAAAAAGTACTGATAGACAGATTTATTTTGCAATTTTATATAGACTACTTTATTTCATTTTATATTAGCACATATTTTTATAATCATACTGCCCAAAATACCTGGGTTTTTCCCAAAATAACCACTATATAGAGTCAAGATATATATTTTGTTGATATGGACTACGTTGATGAGAGTTATGTAGTAATGTTCACTGTGAAGCTTGCACTGCCATGTACCTGAGAGAAAACAGATTTCACCATCTGATTTTCACCAGTAAGAAAAAAGTGTTTTAGAACTTGTTGTTTTGCAGAACGTCAGTTATATATGACATTAGAATTAGGCCTGAAATTGGGAAGAACATTTTAAGGAAAATCTAATTATATTTTTATAATGATTTTTTCTTCTCAAACCTTGTCTGTGGTGTAAAACACCCTGGCCCAATGCCCCAGAGGGCATCACTTCCCACTCTGATAATTACTGTAGTTACTATGTTCTGAACATCACATCCTTTCTTTTCCCTCAGATGGAATCTATCTAGGTGGCTGAATAAAGATATTTGGACTTTATATCTAAACATTTCCTCAACTTAGCACCAGCAAGCTTGTTAGCTAGACAGTTAGCATCAGCTAACAATATTTACTTATTTTCAGTATGGTTATGAATAAACATTCATATCTGTCTACTCGGCTAGTTGATCTAAACAATATAAAAATGTATACTGTTGATAAACAATATAAAAACAGACGTCACATAGGTCTAAATGCATAGCATTTTAATAAAACTGCGAACGTTACGGGGAATATGAACGTGCACATGAGCAGCGGGGAATATGAACGTGCATGAGTTATTTTATTTAATCGGTGTTATTTTAATGTTTTGTTTGTTGACCTAAAACATAACGTTAGAGACACTGATGTCGATCTGTCTGCATTCAAGCATTTCAGTGGGCTTAAATAGATCACCCTTTACAGCAGATTTAGTTCACAAACAACTGACAGTTTTGACCTAAATATTGTTTTCAGTTACAATAATGAATCCTAAAATTCGACATTAGTAACTTACGTTTCACAGCATCAGTAGCGCGCGCTCACAAGATCTCCCGGTCCTTTACTCGTGAGTTCAGTTCACTGAAGAAGACTCGCTCTAAACGGATCATTTGAATCAGTGAGTTTTCGACTCGAGAACAGCTGCAATCAGATCATTCCAATTTCTGAATGAATCGTTTGTTGCGATTTGCGAACCGATGTAACAGGTTCATTGAAAAGAATCAGTTTGTTTATGAATCATACACCGCTTCTGCGTCTCGGAGCACGTGATGTATCACGTGAGTAACGATATGTTTTATGAAATGTAGTGAAGTAAAAAGTACGATCTTATGCTTTGGAATGTAGTGAAGTAAAAGTAAAAGTTACTCAAAATAAAACTACTCCAGTAAAGTACAGATACTTGAAAAATGTACTTAAGTACAGTAACGAAGTAGTTGTACTTCGTTACTGACCACCACTGAGAAGACCTGATAACACTTTAGTATAGGGACCAATTATCACTATTACGGGGCAGTCGTGGCCTAATGGTTAGAGAGTCGGACTTGTAACCTGAAGGTTATGGGTTCGCGTCTCATGTCCAGCAAGGATTGTTGGTTGGGGGGAGTGAATGTCCCTTTAGCAAGGTACCGAACCCCCAACTGCTCCCCGGGCGCCGTGGCATTAGCTGCCCACTGCTCCAGGTGTGTGTGTTTGTTCATTTCTCACTGATGTGTGTGTGCACTTGGAAGGGTTAAATGCAAGCACAAATTCCAAATATGGAATGCTACACGCCACGTCGTTTCCTTTACTTTTCTTATTAGTATGCCTATTGTTAACATATATATATATATATATATTTTTTTTTACATTTAAAGCACATATTCTGCATGACCATGTTCTACAAATACCTAAACTTAACAACTACCTTACTAACTATTCATAAGCAGGAAATTAGGAGTTTATTGAGGTTTATTAAGGAGTCGATTGTAGTTGATGGTTTGTTAATAGAGAATTGGACCTTAAAATAAAGTATGACCGAGGACCTAAAATGCAGTAAGAAAAAGGTAAAAGCTGTCACTTTGGCAGTACCCTTACACCTTTGTACCTTATTTACCCCTAAAGAGTGCATATACCTAAAGTGTACATATTAGTACCCAAATGGTGCATATTGATTGGCCATGAATAGTGAATAGGATATCTGTGAATAGTTTTTGTTTTTAAACTTGAACCATGAATGAACTGATTCACAACAATGAATGTAGACCTATGGAACGTTTTGTATTATTTAAATTTTTTATTAGTGCATTGACTGAATCTTTTGTGAAGAAGTCCTGTGTGGTCTGGACAAACGTGTTGGATTAAATTCGACATAACATAACTTCCTTGTATTTCATCCAGCTGTTCAGCGACATAATTGTATTCTGTACAGTACTTACAGAATCTTACTTACGTGAGTGCAGACATGCAGTGCATAGTCTGATGTCAGATGATTTTATAGAATTTGTATTTTTAGAGTGACTTATTCTAAACTGATTAGCAGGGAAATGTTATGTATTCGATATTCACCATATGTCATTCATTTATTAATTAATTCAGTGAACCTACTGGCATTTATGTCCATTTCTGTGGTAAATGAACCATGGTGAATTAGGTACTCATGACACAACCCACCCGTTCTGTGAGATGTGAGCGGTCCCCAGACGCCTATTCACTGAAGGAACTCTGACTTCACTTGAAAGTAGAACATTCCCATTGCTCGGTTTCTGCAGCCGACATACATACTTTTAGAGTGTGTGTTTGCATACAAAAACAAAAGTAATATGTACACACACACACACACACACACACACACACACACACACACACACACACACACACATATATATATATCTACAGATAATTATATTAGGTGCCTTTACTGAAGTCTTAATAACCTTTGAAAGTAAGCCATTAAAATAGTTTATTTTTAGCGCAGCTGTGCTGCAGAAGGTGTTTATGTTTGTAGATTTATTGGTAAAATTACTGAGGCATTTTATCAGGCATATTATATGCACTTTTAAACATTCTTATAGTGCCTTCAGTCTTCACTGTCTCATGGTCATTCGGAAATAATTATAATATGCTAAATTTGGTGCTCAATAAACTTTTCTTATTATTATCAATGTTGAAAACAACTGTGCTACTTAATATATATATATATATATATATATATATATATATATATATATTCTTTGATGAATAGAAGGTTCTAAAGAACAGAATGTATTTGAAATATAAAAATATTTTGTACCATTAAAATGTCTTTAGATTAGGTTAGATTCAGCAGAGACAATGAAATGCATTTTGCATCCAACCAGAAGTGCAAATAGCACAGTTTATAAATATAGTTGTGTATATATAAAATATTACTATGGTTCTATAAAAAAGTGCATAGAGAGGGTTGTCTTAGAGAAAGCAGAGATCAGCTCAGTATAAATGAAAGAGTACAAATATCAAAGGTTTATTATAGAGAGAATGAGGTATATATGTCCAGTGACCATTATAGTACAGAGGGTAAGGATGAGAATGATGTATCAGAGCTGTTTACCATTGTAGTGCATATGTCAAGTAAGCAAATTGACACACACTTGCTGAATAAAAATAATACATTTTTTAAAAGTCCTTACTGACCCTATAGCTTTACACAGTAGTGTTCTAATTATACACATTTTTATATTTGTTGATTAAAGACTACACATTTATTTCAATTAGACAAGTTCAGCGTGTACTCTGTTCCATGTACATTTATACACCCCTCCTTAGTAATTTGCAGGCAAGTAAATATTTGTGAAAATCTCCAACCGTTCCTTGGAGCTATTTTAGATTAATGTGATGGCAGGCAAGTGAGCAGTATCAGCTGCGGAACGTGGTTATGTGTTGCGGCAGCAGGAAGAGAGGAATTATAGCAAGTGTACGCCTGGGGCCAGTGTGTCTGACAGGGCCTGTGTGGGGGGCTCGGTGCAGGGTTCCTTGTTTTGCTCTTTGGATTCCTGGCTCTAAGTTGTTGTTCTCGGGCCAAATTCTCATCGCGCACACAGAGCGAGTCAAAGAATGAGCACTGAGTCCTGCTACCAGCTGACTTTGAAGAACAACCCGAGCTTTCCATGGCAGCCATCGCCGTTACCGGTTCCCTGGGAGAGACGCTCTGAGGGGAAACATTCTCCATAAAATGCTAATGTTAGATACTTCACTGAGCCAGAGATTCCCATGCCATTGGGTAATCCATCACCTGCTTTCCTTCAAATTATAGAGACGTCATTTGTCTCTTTACACTTTTCGTAAATTCTCTTTAAGCTCCACGTCAGTCAAGAAGAATTGTAAGTGGCCTTTTTTGCTTAATTGCAAAAGCAATTAGAAAATACTGTGAACTATTTGTTTTAAATGCCAGTTATTTATTGTTAAATAAACATACTCTTTGCCAATTTTGAAAATTATTTTGGTTCTAACAACCTAGTTATACTGAGTGAAGGGAGTGAATCCAACAATGTTTTTTATTTTTTTTATTTAACTCCGACCATTTCTTAAATGTTTAATTTGTGTAAAGTTCATTTTAAGATGGGATGCAGATCAATGTGAAATGATTAAATAATGTTATGGATAATTTTATAATTTTTATTTTCTTTCGCTATTCACTTTAAGTTAATTTTACATCTAAAATGCAAGTTATTTTCTATAATTAATTTTATTAGCTTATTTTTATGGATTAATAAATAATAATAAACAAATTATTATCTTTCTGTAAATGCTTTCTCAATAGGAAAATATGTTTGCTTGTAGACCTAAAGACTTGTTTATAATGAATCTATAATTTGGAGACCAAGTTAAATGCTAATATTAGTCTAATAGTCTAAATTTTGAAAAAAATAAATGGTTTACTCGCCCTCAATTTGTTTCAAACCTCTGTGACTTTCTTTCTTCTGATGAACACAAAAGAGACCATAAAAATAATCATAATATAGAAGTCATAGGGACCAGCCACTGTATAGAATTGTTTAAATATTTTGTCCATTCTCTCAAAACCTAAAGACAAGTCCTCAACTGAGGTCTTCTATATAAAAATGTTGAGAATAAATGTCAATGATATATTATTTGTTAAAAAGAAAAACAATTAAAATTAACCAAAATAGCTATTAAGCTAAATGGCTATTATTTTTTTATATATTTTAAGCTATATTGATTTTTATCAATAATCAAAATCTAATGGCTGACCACCAAAGAAAATAAAGTTCTAAATAAGAAAAAAAAAAAACACAGACATAAATTCACTAAAATGAATAATAAATAAATAAAGAACTATTTAGTTCGATGGCTCACAGTTCCTTCCCTGCTTTACATGGAGAAACACGGTCTTGACAAAAGTGTGATTCATTTGTTGTGGCATCTATTACAGTGCAAAGTGGCTGCACATCATTAACTTCGAATCTGAGTTTACTGGTGGAATGAGGCCGACAGTTCATTCTTTCTTTTCATTTCTTGTACTTTCTCTTTCACATCCGGCACCAGTGATGCGTTTTCTCATCGAGTCTGATTATGAAGTTTGAAAGTAAATTCATTCTTTTCTTCTTCAAACCTGCCTTCTCAGATGAAGAACTCTATTAGATGAGGGGAGATGAAACGTGGCAGTTAAGAGTCTGATATGCTCAAACGGTCCACATCCTCTCCCATTTGCCGTTTTGCATGTGATATTTATCTTGCAGATACTATTAAAATCATATGAAGCGTTCTTTGACTGATAGACAGAGTGGCTGCATGGCGTCAAAGCAGAGAGATGATTATCACGATCTGATATTGACACCTCATTACGTTCATACTCCTGAACAGAGGATGCAAAAAACTTTCTTTGTGCGTCAGAGTTTGCTGTTGTGTTCTTCTGTGCTCTTAACAGTTCCGCTTGAGGACAGGCGAGCTCTCTGCCTCTGTTTTGATAAAGTTCTTCAGAGGCGACTGTCATGTCAGTGATGGTCAAATTGTGGTTATGAGGGTTAACCACTGTTTGTATTTTTTTTATTTTTTTTATTGGACGTTTCAAAGTTAGAGATGAGGCATACAACGATAAGAAAGAGAGCTGAGCACTGCCATGCAATATGTGGTTTTACACTCCCAACTAGGCCACGTCTCACACTGTCTTTAATAAAATGACATTACTAACATCAAAACTGTTTTTAAGATAATTGTCTGGAAAATATGAATGTATCTTGACTGAGTTAGATTGTGTTAGCTCAAATATTTGTTCTGATAAGTGTAATTCAATGTATTTTTGAATACAATAGAATACATTCTAGAATTTGTAAGTTTCTACAGTATACCAGATATGTACCATTTAAATTTTTATTGGTGAATATAAAATGAAGCAACAGGTAGTAATTTTGCAATAATTTTGATGTTTTATGTGCCAGTTATGATTCAAGTGCAAGACTAATGATTCTTAGTAGCAAATTGCATTAAAATTCAAAATGGCGCTAGAGTTCGATTAATTTTCAATCAGTAGAAACTGCCAATTTCAATAAATCAATTAAAAATGGATTTAAAATTTAGAAATTGGTTTGCTTCATCACTCAAAAACTTCAATGTGATTCCCTCTGCCCCATTTATGTGCATGTTTTAGTAAAATAATATATATATGATTTAAAATTTGTTGTTGTTATTATCAATAATTAACAATTTAATAGAAACAACTGAAAAACTTTGTTTTATCTAGTTTACAGTATGTTCTATGTTACTTTAAAAACTGAATTGACATGTACAGTAATCATATTTAATTGATTGCTGTTTGATTGAATTATCCTTTGTTAAAAAAGAAAAAAAATGATTTTACACATTTATTTGATATAGGTCTGGGTGGCATGATGAGATTTGATGATGGCTATATATATATATATATATATATACACACACACACATATACAGTGCTCAGCGTAAATGAATACACCCCCTTTGAAAAGTAACATTTTAAACAATATCTCAATGAACACAAAAACATTTTCCAAAATGTTGACAAGACTAAGTTTTATATAACATCTGTTTAACTTATAACATGAAAGTAAGGTTAATAATATAACTTAGAGAACAAAAGTTTCAGTTTTACTCAAATTAGGGTGATGCAAAAATGAGTACACCCCACTGAAAGTCTCTGGAGCAAAGCTAAATTTTAGACTACAAATGTCTAATTTAACAAGAATTCAACCACAGGTGAGTCTAATTATTCATTACACAGGTGTTCAAGAGACAGTTGACTATAAAAGGGTGTTACTTAAAGAAAACCCCTTTCCATTTCATGCTGTCAGCAATGGCACCACATGGAAGAGAAATGTCACAAGACCTGAGAAAGAAAATAATTTCTTTCTCATAAAAAAGTTGAAGGCTACAAGAAGATCAGCAAAGCTTTACTTATCAGTCAGAATACTGTAGCAAAAGTGGTACAAACATTTAAAAAAGATGGAACTGCAACCATCTCACAGAGACGTCCAGGTCGTCCACGGAAGTTAACACCTCGTCAGGAGCGTCTTCTGATGAGAAGGGTTGAAGAAAATCGACATGCAAGTTCACTGCAGTTATCTAAAGAAGTAGAAAGCCAAACTGGGGTGACTATTTCCTGAGACACAATACGGCGTACACTGCAGAGGAATGGCATGCATGGGTGCCGTCCACGAAAGAAGCCTCTCCTAAAGCCCAGGCACAAAAAAGCCCGCCTAGAGTTTGCCAGGGCCCATGCTGACAAAGATGAAGACTACTGGGACTCTATACTCTGGAGTGATGAGACCAAGATAAATGTTTTTGGAACTGATGTCTTCAAAACTGTATGGCGTCGCAAAGGTGAGGAATACAAAGAAAAATGCATGGAGCCTACAGTGAAACATGGTGGTGGCAGTGTCCTTATGTGGGGCTGCATAAGTGCTGCTGGTGTCGGGGAGCTGCATTTCATTGATGGCATCATGAATTCACAAATGTACTGCTCTATACTGAAAGAGAAGATGCTACCATCACTCCGTGCCCTTGGTCGTCGTGCACTTTTCCAACATGACAATGATCCTAAACACACATCTAAGGCCACTGTTGGATTTCTGAAGAAGAACAGGGTGAAAGTGATTCAGTGGCCAAGTATGTCTCCTGATCTGAACCCAATCGAACACCTATGGGGAATTCTGAAGAGACAAGTTGAGCATCACTCTCCATCCAGCATCCAATCTCTAAAAGAGGTCATTCTTGAAGAATGGAAAAAGATAGATCTGGCAAAATGTCGCCAACTTGTTCATTCCATGCCTAGAAGACTTGGTGCTGTCATTAAAAATCATGGAGGCCATACAAAGTACTAGATTTAGTAGTTTTTGTTGTGGGGTGTACTCATTTTTGCATCACCCTAATTTGAGTAAAACTGAAAAATGTGTAATCTAAGTTATATTATTAACCTTACTTTCATGTTATAAGTTAAACAGATGTTATATTAAACTTAATCTTGTCAACATTTTGGAAATGGTTTTTGTGTTCATTGAGATATTGTTTAAAATTTTACTTTTCAAAGGGGGTGTACTCATTTACGCTGAGCACTGTATATAATATACAGTATGTATGCAGCCAACCCAGCCCTTCTGTGTGGTTGTGTATCAGCTCTATTAAATTGTTAGCAAATATTATATCAGTTCTGAGATGTTCACATCTACGATATCTTAGGTTGTGCAACTGGGGAAGATTTCAGAAGTAAATTCCTTCTTCCTGCCACTTAATATAGTTTGTAGCATCCTCAGCAGTACCATGGCTTGATCCGTGGTCGCTATACAGGACAGATGCAGCTCGAGAAATCAAAATAATGTGAGAGTCTCATTACGATCAAATATTTAGCTGGATAACAGTAAAATGAGGACAGACATGATCGCTGCACCGAATTTAACAAACAAGCAGTAAATGTCTGCATGAGAGGTTTGGAATATTAGATTACTGACACATGCCTGAGAATGTTTACGGGATGTGAGTGAAATCAGAGTAGATTTATTGCATGGATTATACATCTACAAGCGGGTCTGAGTTCGTTTTAAGCCATCAGTTTAGCGCCGACAGCCATCGGTCAATTAAGAATTACAGGCCAGAAAAGCAACCAAAGGTTTTGAACTTCCTCAATAATCCGCTTTGGGTGTGACAGGGGTCAGTGTACTGCAGAGCGAGTGATGATGGGGTGAAGGATTAAATATGGTCTCTCCCGTTAAATGTATCCACAAGTACCCAGCTTTTAACCTGACATCTCAGACAGCTGTCGCCGGGCAGGCTTTGGGCTGCTTTTATTCTTATCTGCTGATTTGTTAGACATATGAATCACTGATGTCCAAATGTATCCAATTTTCTGACTTGCATGATCACTTGCATTTATCTGGTGATGACAGGCGCTTTCAGATACTTTTCATTATTGCTTAAAACTGGCTCGAGTGTACAAATGGGGATGTGTTTATACAAACAAACTGAAGAAATCTGCTAACCATTTCCTAACCGCAAAGACGTTAAACACTGTCTGTTTTTTTCTGTTGCAGTTTGAACATGTTTTGTTTATCTATCTGTGAACATGCCTTGCTATTAATACGTAAAGTGGTTTCTGCAGCTCAACTGGTGGACCAGGATACTAACAAAAAAAAAGTAATGGGTTCAATTGACCCTTCGCAAAGACCTGCCTCCTTCGTTACTGTTGCTATGTCTGACAAGCCTTGGTGCTCTCACACCCCATACAATATTCTCACACAGTAAAAAATACATTGCGGAGCAAGGAGAAAACCGATGGCGTGCTGACAGACAAGATGGAGCAGGTTACTTTTGGTATGAAACTAAATCTCAGCTTTTGAATTTAGGCATTTTTAAACAAATTTCAACAATAAATACTGTTTCGTGGCACTTTAATGTGTTGTGACAGAACACTGTATTGCCTCTTTACTAGTTAAATCATGAAAACAACATGAATGAAAATCAGAAGGTATCTTGTTTCAACCACGGAAAAACGTCAATACACACCAGTTTTTTACAAGTTCAAGTGTACCGACGTTAATCTACTCTAGTGCATGGTTTGTTTGTCAGACAAAAATAGCAGATTTGGCTTTATAATTGGTCAGATTGCTTGTCAATAAAACTCCATGCGAAGGGTCAATCCCATAAATACTGTTCTTTCTGTTTATTAAATAAGTTATTAAGTTCTAACAAAGATATTAAGTGGCACAACTGTTTTCAACATTTACTATAAGACATTTTTATTAAGTACCAAATCACAATGTTAGAAATATTTCTGAATGATTATGTGATAATGGCTGCTGAAAATTCAGCTTTACTATCACATGATTTATTTACATTAATAAAATAAAGCATTTATTTAAGTGTAATAATATTATTCATAACAGTACTGTTTCTACTGTATTTTAAATAAAACAAATGCAGCTTTGGTGAGCATAAGATAATATATATATATATAAACTTAATTTATGTCATCAGGGTTCTAGTTTCCCATTGGTTAGCCAAACACGTCAGTTGATGTGCCACACATTGTACAGTCTTTGAAATCAGCATTACATCAAAATTTACCTATTCATTTTCTTTACAAATGTTATTGGTGTAATTCTTAATAAGTCATCCATTTATATTTTGTTATTAGTTTTTTTTTGACCTTGTAACCTTTAATCAAAAGCTAGGCCAATTGCATTCAGATCTGCAGTATGCAATGACCTCTTTTCACAATCCAATCAACGAATGATGGGTAAAAATCAAACCCCACCCTAAAATTACAATATGGATGTTATGTTGATTGCAATTAACATTTCATGGCCTGTAAGCAGAAGCACAGTAAGCAACTCTTGAGCCCGGTTCTAAACGGTGAGGCCAGTTTTGGGTTCCAGTTGTTATTGGGGTTCTCTGCTGTATGATTTTTGGTAGAGTGCATTTCTTCCCCCCCAAACTATGTGTCGTGATGTACGGACAAAGTTTCTTCATTAAATATCTGAGGCCTTGTAGCAGAGGTTCTGAAGGAAGCAGAGAGATCGAGTGGAGCTCTTCATTCTCACTCACAAAGTGCCAGGCAAGCCAGCAAAATCTGCCCATAAATAAATGTGCATGTTGAATTCAGTCACCCTGCATTTGAGCAGCCTGGATATGAATTAGTTCTCCTCTTTTTTATGTACTTTGACTGCTGCAAATTAAGATTTTTCAGACATCTTCCTACTTCTAATAGCAAGTTCAGATCAAGCTTGTTTTTCTTTTTAAGAAGTTTAGTCTTCTGTGTTTAGGATTGAAGATCTCATTCAAGGTGGCCTTCTAGTTAACATGGGAAGCACCTATTTTAAACAAGCTCTTTTCCAGCTTGAAATTATCTTTTGCTTTTTCACGGAATTCAGTAGATGCTTTTATCTCTTTTTGCACTTTTTGTTGAAAAGTTTAGGCTGAATAAAATGTCTCTTGTGTACTCTTAAAGACTTCACAGAACACTAAACAATCCTCATTGGTATGGAGTATGACTAGATGCATTCAGATGGTGGGGGTTCTCCACTTGTATAGCTTTGAGATTCACAAAATATCATCAGCCCTCCTCAGTCTGGAGGGAGTGTTTTTGTTATTGACATGGATGTTCCGGGCCGGTTCAAAGAAGTATATAACGGGGTGATTAAGGTTGTGTAATGAGGTTTAATTGAAATAATGAGGATGAAATATTGGGCTGTTTACCATACAGCCCTCTGCTGTTTTTCATGAGAAAGAGGAAGAAAACAGTGTGAAAGATGAAGAGGTCCAGGAGAGATCTGGATTCATTACAAAAGGCTATTTAAGTTGAGAAGAACTTTACGTCACATTTCAACTCGCGTAATTAAACGATTGAGTTGAAATGCGTCACTAGATTTTCGAAAACCATGAAAAACAAACAAGAAACCTTAAAAGACTTTCATAAAATAAATGCCAGATTTGTAATGCTCTCTGAACTGAAAACATCAAAAACAAAGAGCATTTATATGACATTTATACGCATGTTTTTCATATTTGATTTAGTAAATTGACCCATTTCATATGACCATCATGATCTATTTGTACATGCCACGTCACCACTTATCCAAGCTGTCCGATATTATTTGTTTTATCTTACAGCACATTAGAACTGCTTTTAATTTTTGTGTATAAAACCAAGATAACTGTCGGAGCCAATGGCAAGTTCTCTTACTTTCTTTCCAATTCTCCATAGGGGGAAAAAAACAATCCAACTGTTAGTCATCAACTAACCATGTATGCAACAAGGAACCAAGATTGAGTCTTGTGGCACTCTGACTTCATGGCCTTTCTGCAAATATATTTCATTTGAGTTTATGAATGCAATGTAAACAAAATTACCAAACTGATTTATGGGACGACAGACTGTTGAAGAATATTTTTTCAATTGAAGGATTTTCAACCCATGTTATAAATCAGGGAAGTGCTGACAACCAGTAGAAAATTTATTTAATGTCATGGCCTCATGACTGTTTGTGTGTTCAGGGTCACACTGCAATTTCTCTTCATAATATAGATGCGTGTGCGAGTTATTTCTGTTGTGCGTATTTGTTTAAACTTCCTTTATTGCAAATTTGACCCACTTTAGAAGACCTAAACTATCTGGGTGGACATAAGTATCCTCTCTTTTCACATGACCCTTCATACAGATTTCTACCCACTCAGATGCATACTTCCTCTTCTCACATCTCAGCATGGAGAAAGACTGAACTGAGTCATCTGAAATCACACCAAGCCATAGCAAGAGAAGAGCTCTCTCAGTATTAATAGCAGACTTCTGCTGTGATCCTGCAGTGAGAAGAAACACGGAAATCATGTTCCCGGCCTGGGCTTTAACCTTTAATGTTTTAATCATTCCAGAAATGAGTGCAGTTGATTTAAAGATCAAGGCTGGAGTTCGTTCTATACTCCTTTAGTCAGAACAGGTTGATAAATCATCTTTCTTCAAGATTAGCATGTCAATCATTTAGAATGTCTAAACTAAACATGCAGATTTCACTTTGAAGGATCTACAGTACTGTACATGTGGATATAGAAATGAAATGGGGCATCTTATCATGTCAATCATATTTGAAACATCTGTTATTTCTTAATCTCACCAAACCTTTGAGGATGTAATTTACTCGGCAGGATTTTCCATTTTGGAAGCAATAAAGTTCTAATGGTTTGTTTTGCAGGTGTTTCTTTTGAAGATTTATTTGGTTTTGTTCATCACATTCCTTTAAGTTAATAAAATATTTTGGAACTGGAGATGACACCTTTTCTTAGGGCTGCACGATATTGTAAAGAACTATATATAATTTCTTTCTGGGAATATATATTTCTAATACATACCTGCATTTTCACCACATAACCTGAAAAGCTCTATTTGAAAATTATTTTTTAACTATATTTGAAAATCTCTATTTAAAAAAGCTGAGCTTTTCTCTGAAGATCTTTTAGTACAAATCTTAGGCCATAAAAATTTAAATGTGCACGCTTGGGTATACATGTATAATATTTGAAAATAAAGAAATTATGATGTAAATATTAGTATTGTAATTTTATATATTTTTTTAAAAATCTTCATTTGCAAACATTAAACATCAAACCTGTACTTTGAAAGCTTCACTATCAAATACCGCAAACATTTATTTTTGATATATTGCACAGTCCCACTTTCTGTAATATATTTGGACTGGAAATTTAATGACACTATCTTAGAAACTTAGAGAGATACACTTGTAAATCTGATCAATTCATTTGGAGACTAATTTTATATTTAATTGCATTTATTTGCAGGTTAAACTTTTGGCTTTTAACATTCCAATAGTACTAAATAGTCTCTAAATTTCTCTCAGTTTCTACATAGATGTGGTCATATGCTGTATAAGTGAAAGTGAAGTATCGTGTTGTCAAGTATGGTCACCCATACTTGGAATTTGTGCTCTGCATTTAACCCATCCAAGTGCACCTACACAGCAGTGAACACACACCCGGAGCAGTGGGCAGCCAATGCTGCGGCACCCGGGGAGCAGTTGGGGGTTCGGTGCCTTGCTCAAGGGTCTCACCTCACTCGTGGGATTGAAGGTGGAAGAGAGAGTGCTGGTTATTCACTCCCACCACCGACAATTCCTGCCAGACCTGAGACTGGAACTCACGACCTGCGGGTTACAAGTCCGACTCTCTATCCATGATAAGTCCACGACTGCCCCATATAAGTATAAAATAAATATTTATTTACTATTCTATTTTAAAATAGAAAAACCATTAGGTTTTATTCAGAAAGTACATCCTGTAAATCAATATGAAACATCAAGGCTTGTCTAATGCCGTTTTCAGTATAATAGTTAGAATTATATTTAATTTTCCCATAATGCTCAAGCGATGTCACTTATCCTCCAGTGACCTATCAGTGCTTGTTTATATCTTTCAAATGATCGTTCCCTCATTTGTTTGTGTTTGTTTATGGGTCGAAGATCGCCTTGGGGTCTGTTGAGGTGAACAGCGCTGACATGTGTCAATCTTTAATAGTCACTTTAAAGTGCATGAATCTTTAAGATGTTCTATCACACCATTGGCTGTCTCCAAAATCAAAAGCCGCTTATTATACAAGCTGTCCAAATGCATTTGATTCTTCCTTTGCCAATATGGAGCTGTCACTCTCTATCAAATGCTGATATTTATATTTACCATTTTACGCTGTGAAATTCTAGATCCCTGTCACGGGGGAGCTGAATTGGAGAGTCCCAAAAAAACCATGAATCCATAAAGGCACTTGAGAAAACATTCTGACAAGCTGTGAAGACGTGCAATTTTTATGGGTTTGATAAACATGTTTTGTTATCAGGGGAATTGAATGCACTTTTTTTAAGCAGACACGGAAGAGAGTCGATACTTTAGGCCTGTTTGGAGGTCTCAACCTTTAAAAATCAACATGGGGTAACGTATCTCTTGATGTCCTCGCACGAAACGATCAAATGCCAACATGGCTTAAAAGTTCTCAGCAGGCAGTATGCTAAACATGGTGAGGGCCTGCCTTCATCTAGATTTGCCTGGCGAACGAGCGCGTTTCCGTGTCTGCTGCAGATGGAGGGGGAATTGAGATCTCCTCCATATTAGGGATGCATTGTTTTAATCCCATTTGTAATGCCTATCAAACGGCATGAGCTTTCTCAAACACTAGGCTAATTTGGAAAACAAATTCAGTGGTGGCCTTGTCATTTGATTAGTGTTGGTTTTGTTAGGCTTCCTTATTAGCCTAATTAGCTCTTTGTAAGTATGAGATATCTGCCCAGGGATGTGGCCAGTAGAGAGACTGACCTCCAACGCGACTGACCCTGCGCCAGCTAAACGATTCCTAGCAGATGTAGATGCCAACCACCGACCTTTAGTGTATATATAAAAAACAATTTGACCAGTTATAGCTAAATTATAATATCATCGTTCTGGGGTGAGGATATAACAACTTCTCTAAATGTTGACATCCAGACAGTGTCCCTCCCCCATGCCAGATAATATAAAGAAACAGTTTGAGATTGTTATCTGCAATAAACGCTGAATTGCCGGGTGAGCAGATCTAATAGGCAAATGCACTGTAGCCCGAGGTTTCCAGTACATGAAAATCAGCTGGGATAACAGTGACTACAACTGATGGATAACCGTTGTTCTTCATTATTAGCAAATGCCTGCCCAAACAGGTCCAGTCTTACTGTTTTATCTTGTTCCTAAACTGTTTCCTGTCACCGTTCCATTGATGACGTTGGAGAACAGAGGGCCAGACAATAATGCTGTTGGATATCTTATAAAGTGGGGCTTTAGATAAGGAATAATTGAGCATAAACAATGTCTTCTATGTGTTCGGCTTTTGATAGTACTGTATCTGAGGTATCAACAGTGACAAAACTATACTGATGACAAGAACGATCCCAGTTAACTGAACTTGTAGGCTCCAATGAGAAAGTGCTTATGTGTTGTTAGTCAGTTGTGTTTTCTCTCACTTTTGTCTCTGCGGGATTTACTGGAGGGATAAAGGTCAGGCAAACTTGATGAAATATTAATAACTCTCTCTGCAACCAGTGTTGGCTTATTTCAGTGTTCAGGAAAATCACCACAACATGCAGCTAGTGAGATGCTGCAAAAAACTATAAAAGCTGATGTTTAGGACTCTCTTATTGTTGTTCCGAACTTCCTTAATGGACATTGAGGTAATTGTATTTAAAGGGAAAATTTTGTTTTTGATAATTAAAACATTATTTGTAGAGAAATTAACATAACTTGAAAAATATGTATACACAAATTAGATGAAGACTCCAGATAAATCATAAAATGATTTTTGATCTACATAGAGTGGGTCACCTTTCATAGGTGCCACCATGTTGAATCATGGCCAACTGCAGGCAGTTATTTATACTGATGTTTGTAGAATAAGAAAACTGCTTTATTGTGAACTGTAAAAAAATAGTTTTTTGTAGACATAACAATTTTTTTTATAAATTGTCCAGACAACAAGAAAACATAAGTTTATTGGCCCTCAACTAAGCTGAAAGTTTAATGAACTAGTATAACTGTTGTTTCAACTCGGAAATGTATGTTGAAACAACTGCATCGCACTGACAAAAATGGAAATAATTATTTTTTACAGTGAAGCAGCAGATATGTAACTTCATTTATTCAGGCCAGTAAGTGTCAGTATTAAATTCAAAACCACTGGTAGGGTACAACGGGGCTAAAGGCACACCTTAAAAAATATTTGTTTTGCTATTCATGCTAATCACTGCGCCTAAAATGTAGAATTTTAGAATTTTTATTTTTTATTGAACATTAATGGAGCAACATATGTTACCATATGATAAAATAAACCATTCAAGTTGTTTATTATGTTTAAGAATCTTAGAAAGGCATGAGGTGGCAAGGGGGCCCTTTTACCCCACACACAGTGTTTAAAGACTCACCAGCATGGGGTAAAAGGCACACGGTATTGATACAAATACTTCAGCTAAAATAATGTTTTTTTATGTCTAATGTTAATTTTGTTCAATACATTTACTGTCATTAAAATGTTAGTATACAAATATATTTTATAATATAGGAATAAAATCATTTTAATAAGTAAATATTCTGAAAACATTGAAGGAGATCCAATAATTGAATATTGGATCTATTGAATCTAACCATGTCATGTCAACAAATGGAATAGTCCGCCATCTAGTAATTATCACGTTAGTTACTGTGTCTTTTAGCCCCAAAAGCAGAGGTGCTTTTTACCCCAAATACCATACTTTTTCTTATTCTTTCGTTATTTAAAAACTGTTGCTTTAATTATCTTAAACAAAATAGTTAAGAAGACATTTGCCTCAAAATATATGCATTATTTTGAGTATTTCTAATTTGCTACTCAAATCTATAACATTTAAAAAATATATAATATATTAGATAAAGTTAGCACAAAATCATCTTTGCGCTGCTGCATGCGATCGCGTCAAGGATCAGACAAATATACACGTTCATCTTGAAAAGTGAATGTTTTGGAAAGTGCTACGCCCCATTTTTGTGCCATCTAGTGGTTTAGATTAAAATAATATCAAAGGCGCCTTTAGCCCTGTTGTACCCCACTATTCAGACAATTAAACTCAAACTAAATCTGACCGAGTGTACCTATGTGTTTGTTTTAGTTGTTTGGTAGATGAAAATGGCAGTTTATCAGCTCTGGCTGAGATTACAGGGTGGGTCGAGAGAAAGCTGGACTTTCTTTTCATGCTCTGACTGTGCAGACCAGTTTAAACTCTGCCATCCACTTCCAATATTAAACTTTCAGCACTTGGAAGTGCTCCAAAGCGGCCGTTGGCTTTTATTAAAATGTCAACACGTGGCATGGTGTCAGCCTAGTGGTACTCTCAAATATTTACCCCACACGCTCACGAAACATTTTAAGATCCGTAATGCCCACTTGAACTCTTAACAAGGCCATGTTTCCAAACAGAGCAGTGTAGGGATGAGGCAATCCCTCGTCTGTGTAATGTTGCATTAGCCCGCTCAACCGTTCAACCAGCTGTGGAAAACAGAGAGCTAAGTGGGCTCGGCCGGGGTCCTGAACACAGATGGGGACCTTTAATTTTTAAAGCTGTTATTCGTGTTGCTGAGCTCTCTGCGTATTGTGTCACAGTGCATATGAGTGCTAATTCAGCCCTGCATCTCGCTCCTATCTTCCCTGCTGTATTCACTCATTCTACAGAGAGAAGAAACATCAGCGGCCCTTCTCTGACCTCAGATGGCTTCTGCTGTGAGTGTTTGTGATTTGATATGAGATCAGTGTCACACGGACCATTACTTTTTTATGGACTACATTTAGTCTGTCACTCCTCCATTCATTCCAATCAAACACCCTATATTTCCATCAATCCATAATTTTAAATAATTTATCCATCCCAAACTAACATCTCAACCCTCCCTCCCTCCATCCATCCCTCCCTCCCATGGAGGATTGAGGTGTTGAATTTCAAACTACTCATCCACCCAAGTCCACCTCATACATCCACCTGTTAATCCACTTGTTCATCCCATTTAAACACCTCCATTCATTCAAGTTTTCAATCGATCCATCCATCGATCCACCCCATTTACACTAATACATCTTCCACCTCATTCATACTCCGCATTCATCCATCCGTCCGTCACATGTTGGATTTCAAACTACTCATCTAGCCTAGTCCACCTCATCCATCCATCCATCCATTCCGTCCATCCGTCCGTCCGTCCGACTGTCCGTGAAGTTTCTCAATACCAAGTAAGCAAAGTTCGGACTTGCGTCCTCAGTAGTTAGGACTACTCTTTTCCTTAAACTCTCACCGTCTGGCTAGAATTTGCTCTGACCAATGCCTAGAAATTTGTATTACAAGCACTTCCCATGTCTGTTTGCCTCTTTATAATGTATTGCTTAATATATTCCTCAATTGTAAGTAGCTTTGGATAAAAGCGTCTGCTAAATGAATAAATGTAAATGTAAGAGACTTATGTAATTGGAAATAAAGACAAAGGCAAACAACTCAGTCAAATGTAAAAAAAAAGTCAGCGCTGTTTTACGATTAATAAATCAATCATTTATTAAACATAAGTTTCTGCTCAGTCAAAACAATATGACCTGGAATAAATAATAGATTCATGAGAACAAAGATTGCCGGTTAGATCTACCCAAAACAAATTTTACCTCATGTTTAACCGCTACAGAGACGCAAGATCCAGCGGCAGATGTCAGAAGGATTAGCCGCGGTGAGAATGGTCTCGGCGGATACATGAGCATTGAGTGCCCGGTGATCACGTGGAGCTCACGCTTCCGAAATCAGCGAAGCACATTTTCAAATAGGCGTTATATTGATAAATAAACCGCAGATTTGAGTTTTAAACAACTACATTCTCGCCTGAAATACTCTTAGAATGGCATTTCATGACACAATAACAGTAATATTTAAAAATGCGGGTTTTCCCCTCCGCCATTAACGCTCGCTGATTGGTGAGAAATGCATTCTGGTATACCTGGCTGCCTCAAGTTTGCACAAGTCACCTCTTGATGCATCCTCGATAAAAGGGGCGGAGCAGGAACACATCCGGGGATTTTAACTGTACTTGGCTAGATGTGAACTTTGAATTGGAACAGTACTTGGGCGACGACTGATGACGTTTCACAAGTCCACAAGTACAGACAAGAATGCATATTGAGAAACGGCCACAGTCTCCTGTTTGTCTCTGTGAAGTGTATTTTTAATTTACATTTTTACACTTATGTTCCGCCCCTTTTTGTTTTGTTACAAAAAAATGTAAGATATATGCTTACATTTTAGAAACCTTTTATCAATAGGGATAAGAAAAAATATTTAAATAAGTATTATTATAACAAGTCTCTAAAATAATTAGAGCTAACTAACAACTTTGCTTTAAAAGTACATATTGTTTCTTTTTCTTTTTGGTAATATTTGTACAGATTTTTTATTAACGACTTTTTTTCTGCAGTACAAGTAAAAGTCCTCATTCTATCATCTGTCCTTTTGAGATACAGGAAGTGTGCGTGTGCGACGACTTTGTCATGTCAGAGTGCAATGTGGTATCTTGTTTATTCTCAAGTGTCTGCTGCGTTGTTTACGTGTCACTTGAACCTTCAGATCAGGGCCAGTTCTCAGTGTCTGTTGCAACACATGACCTGCCATGTCATTGCTTGACAACACAGCAAAGCCTGACAAATTGTCACAGGCCATTAAAATGGCTTCCATGGAAATAACAGTGCCAGGAGATGAAGATAAAATGAGATTCGTATTCTACCTGAAATGTCATCCTGTGTGGCCTTCATGTTCTGATCACCCTTAGAAAAGTCCTTTCATATCACATCATATTGTTTTCAGATTCCTTTCACATTCATATGTTCACACTTGCTCACAGGCCTGCTGAGTATTTGTAAGTGTCACTGTGAAGTCTGGCAGTGGGAAGGTGGCAGTAACTCAAGTTCATGTCTACAAACACATGGACTTAGCTGTTTGATTAGTCAGCAAGTGGATGCTTTATTTTACAGCCCTGCACGGGCCTCAAATTTAGGCCCTAGCCCGGCCCTGGCCCGAAACACTCAGGCGCTAGCCCGGCCCATGAAAAGCCTTATCAGATTTACCGGCCCGAGTTCCGACCCGAGGGTCTTTTTTCCCCATTCTCCCAAAACAGCTTATACTGTTCCAGCTATTAAATTAGTTCAGTTTTGTATGTAATGGTAAAGTGATTATATTCAGTTTTTTTTAGTAAGTTAGTTTAGAAAAACGTTTGGAGCATTTTTTTGTTAGTTATAAGTTTTTGTTTTTTAAAGTAACAACCAAGCGGCCAGCGGTATATACAGTAAGCTGATCATATTCTATGTTTGATCAATTTAGCCTTCTCAAATCATCACAACTTGCCTAAAATAAAATCAATAGATATAAAACAGTTCAAGCATATAACAATGTTTAAATGCTAGACTTCGATAAATGTGCGCTGTATCCAATATTTTGTGGGTAGAGTGGAAGCTAAAGTGCGCTTTGCAGGACATGGAGATGCCAGCACAATCAATTGCACATTTTCAGTGGATACGCCGTCATTTTTGCTCATAAAGGTAAGAGTAGCCTAATACCTCATTCAGAACTGTAAAGGGTCTACTTTTATTTGTGTGCACTCACAATATCAACAAAACGTTCTGCTTTTATAAAATAGAGAAAACAAACATGATGCGCTTTCTGCTGTCTCGTCTTGAACAGGAGTGCTTCTCAAAAATGAACCGAACTCAGCGAAACAGGCCTCACAGACATGATAAATATATCTATAGAAAGCTTTAAATTACTACTTAACTAACTAAAACAAATCGAAGACAAAAACATTATAATCATAATCTATGAGCCATGATTATAAGGTCCGTCTAATGAGGAGACAGCGAGTAAGGATCGGCATCTTCATCCTTGCAAAACGGTCTAAACACTAGTTTGTTAGTAAATAATTAAAAGGTCTCCTTGCTATTTCCCCGGACACATTCATGGTAATTTACTTTTGCTGGGACTTTGTGGCAAGCTTCATGCATTTGAACGCAGAACTCTTCCACTACGCTGACGGCATGCATGCTGCTGCTGCTGCTGGTGGGGCGTTAAACACCGTCGATCTGCTCTTGTGAAGAGTTGTTTCCACCAGCGCTGCAATTTTTTTTCCATCACTAATTGATTTGGTGCTCCAATAACATTTCTTGCTATTATCAATGTTGTAAATAGTTGTGCTGCTAAATATGTTTGTGGAAACATAATACATTTGTTCAGGGTTCTTGATCAATATAAAGTTAAAAAGAATAGCATTCATTTGAGTTTTCTAATTGAAAAAGGTTTACTTTTGACCAATTTAATGCATTCTGTTTGAAAAAATAAATACAAATAAAATAAATATATGCTATATTCACACACACACACACACACACACACACACACACACACACACACACACACACACACACACACACACACACGTATATGGATACAATAATTACAGGTTTATCCTAGGATTACAGCACGTTTTTAGTTCTAGATATGACTTTTATTTTGCTCCTCTTGCTTTTACAAAACACAGCGGAAAGGAAGGTCCCTTTGTACCTCTTCCCACTGACATCCTGTGTCTCCATCGGACTATAGTCTCTTTGATCCACGTTGATCCCCCTGCTCACGGTTTTCTTTCTAACTGAAGAGGTCGGGGTTGAGGTTAAGCTGTGCTTTATTCTTCTCACACACACTCTCTAGGCATTATAGAACAAACGTGTTGTACAGATTTCGGTAGCGCATAACGTCTGCTGTGAAATCATCTTTTTCAACCTTTGAAAGTTCATGGCCCGTATTCATGACAAATCTTAGTGCTAAGAGTTGCTCCTAGTAACAATATTCTAAGAAATCCTTACAAATGTGGGTGTTTCCTCTTAAAATTAAAGAAAAGATCCTAGTAAAGAAAAAAGTTATTCAGAAAGCATCTTAACCCTTAAAAGATGTCATTAAGGTCCAAATTTGTTAGGAGTACAGTTGAGGACTTTTAAGGGGCTTAAGAGTTTATTTAGCAGTGGAGAAAATGGATGAAGAGGGAGAAGAAATGTGTTGCACACAATGCATGACAGTCATGATGCTACACATTAGATCGTGCAGGGATCATGTTTGTGACCGAACTTATTAAAGACTCGCTAACATCTCAGACACCGCACAGAAATGATATAGCGCCAGAAATGGATGTAATCACCACATTTACTACATTAACATATTTGGCAACTGTAAAAATGCAACTATGAGAATATATATATTTATTGTGTGTGTGTGTGTGTGTGTGTGTGTGTGTGTGAGAGAGAGAGAGAGAGAGAGAGAGAGAGAGAGAGAGAGAGAGAGAGAGAGAGAGAGAGAGAGAGAGAGAGAGAGAGAGAGAGAGAGAGAGAGAGAGAGAGAGAGAGAGAGAGAGAGAGAGAGAGAGAGAGAGAGAGAGAGAGAGAGAGAGAGAGAGAGAGAGAGAGAGAGAGAGAGAGAGAGAGAGAGAGAGAGAGAGAGAGAGAGAGAGAGAGAGAGAGAGAGAGAGAGAGAGAGAGAGAGAGAGAGAGAGAGAGAGAGAGAGAGAGAGAGAGGCTTATAATAAACCTTACTCTTTAAAGTGCTCTTTTATATCCTTCTTGGACAATCAACCAATCACAGTCTTCAAAAGATGATATCTTACCTAGCAACGGGGTCAGCCCCGCCTCCTCACTGAGATAAAAGTTTTTGTCTTTTCCTAGCTCAGAGTTGCTCTCAGATTGGTCCTGAATCACTTTTAAGCTAAGACTCCTAGTTAGTCATTTTTAAGCTAAATTAGGAGCTATCTCCAAAAGATTCTTAGAATCTTTAAGAATATGGGCCCAGGTGTGTTAGAACCGTTACTGTGTGACAATGTCCCCTGTCCTTGTGCTGTTCCATTTTTACGGCCTTTGATAAGTGTGTGTGTGTGAGCAGAATGATGTGAAACGGAGAGCTCTGACACAGATGGATCAATAGGGAAGCTCGGTAAAGAAGTTCTGCCGTGTGTTGCGGCTAGACGATATTAGAACACAATTGTGCGTGGGCTCATTTGGCTCGTCTCTGGAGGGAAAACGTAAAGCCTGCATCAGTCAGAAGCAGCCAAACAGCATATACAGCTACAGCTACAAAAAAGCAACAATGGCACCCACAAAAAAGACCAATGCCAGAAAAAATGAAAGATGTGTTGCGTTGAAATAGTTCAAATAATATTTCATTCGATTTCAGAATGGTTGCGATGGTAAAACAAGTACTATTAGAGAGTTCAGCCAGGGCTACATTCTTTCTCTTTTGTCTTTGTCTATGTCTTTTCTATCTTTCTCTTTCTCTTTCTTTCTGGATTATACTTGAAAACAAGTATCATGGTTGTACAACATGATTTGTACAACATGGTGCTATTTTAGCACATACTGTATACACCATGTCAATGAGTCAATGATGAATAAGTGATCAAATTCAATTTAAAACACGTGGCAAGTTCTTTGAAATCAAATTTTCTATTTATAGTTTGTTAGTTTCATAAGATTTTTACCCTTTTCAAGGAAAGGTTTCTTAGAAATAAACATGAAAACAGCCACCATAGATTATATAAGATAATGAACACACTTTTAAGATAGAAATATGGTTTGTGTGTGATTTTCTTGAGATTAATGTGTACATCTGAAATGCTAATTTGTGCAGCGATATATAAGGCTTTAAATAGCATATTTTAACATTCCACATGTGATCGCAAAATGAAGTTATTACAAACACTTGATAGTGGTTTGAAGTGAGTTCAGAGTAAAATTCTACTATTAATCTCATAAATTGTCTTATGAAGCATGATGCTAATGTTAGCTCTAATGCAGCTGTAGAACAGGTACAATTCCTCTTTATAATGCATGTTGTCATAATACTTCACGTAAGGTCGCAAGAAAATGTTTTGTTGTATTTATTTAGAAATAATTCTGATAATAGTTGGGTAAATGTATTCTAGGATTGAAGTTATGTGGCTTGGCAAATGTTTTATTGCCAGTATAAAGGCTGATAATGGTTGAATAAAAACAAAAGAATACTAAGGATTATGTCTCATATCTGGCGGAGATGTGAAAGGTTCTGTTTCCTTAAACTAGTTTGTCATGCATTTCTTTATTTCAACACATTTACAGGTAAATCCTAGTACTTAAAATTTGTGATTAATCATGATTAATCACAGTCCATGACTGTGATTAACGTGATTACATTTTTAGTCGATTGACAGCACTAGTATATATATAACTTTTTATTTTAGTTTTAGTTACTTTTGTACATCAAGTTAATCAAAATTTAAATGAGAAATGTTTTTTTCGTAATATGTTTGATTTTATTTCAGTTAGTGTTCATTTAACTTCAAGTAACATTTTATTATGGTTTTAATTATTGTTTCAGTTTGAGTATCAGTGAGCTAAAATAACACTGTTGCGTCAACCTTGACTTTTTGACCTTGACACTTTGTACCACCCTGACATTTTTTACTTAACCTTGTGATCAGGATGACCTGTCATCTATTTCTTCTACCCATGGTCTATTTCTTCTAAAGAATATTTTAAAGAAAAGGGGTTATTCAAAGAAATCCATCTTGAGTATAATGGAGATTTTGTTAAGGCCTATTGGGGCAGCCAGTCACGACTCGAAATACCATATACCATATATATAAAATGTTCATAAGAAACTCTTCAGTTAACCTCAACCATCTAGTTATCTCATTACACTCTACTCCGCAGATAGTTCACATTACAGACTAAGATCAAACTATTTTGAACTACCCGAGCTATTTTGATCCCTGCAAGGCACAGGTTAAGTCATTTGCACCTGTATCAAATCCTGCTGCATTTTCAACAAATATAGCAAATTATTTTATTTATTTTATTATCGCCACTCATTTGCAGCTCATAAGAGGCCATGTAGAGCCCATTTACTATGAATAATTATTTGAATCAGTCTGCTTTAGAATAATCTTCCACATTTGTAAGTAATAATCCAAATAATAATAATCCAAGTAGGGAAGTAAAAGTATGTATTGAGTTGGTGCAATTTTTGAGTCAAAATAGACAGCAGCAGCCCTGCAGCTAAGTGCCCAAGCAGGTAAACAACACCGGTTATGTAAATATGTCTGTCTCAGAGACAAGCTGAGCACAAATAAGACTAAATAGGTTATTTATAATAAGTTGGCTAGAGCTGTGGCACAGCAGTTAGCACTCACATGCTCTGAAGTTGTCAATAAATGCATTAGAAGTCATCAATATCGTCAGGTCGTTAATGTTGCTGTTACTACGGCTTTCACCACGTCAGTGAAAGCTGAACTGCTGTCATGTTCTCTGGCTTCATTTATTTAATCTATTATGGTTTCATTTAAATTGATACATGGGTAGCAACTGGTGGTTATTTGCTTCTAACTATAGAAAAGTGAGTGGCATATGTGAAATAAAGGATTATATAAAATTACAGCCTCTTATTTGACACCTTGGCACGTCCCAAAGAACTTGAGGAATGATTAACACCATTTTTGGTTTTGCGGGATGCCAAGTCCTGAGACTTTATATTTGAAAATATACACTCTTGAAAGGATAGTTCACCCATAAAACCAAACCCATGTAACTTTGTTTCTTTTATAAAAAAAATTAAATAAAATATATATTTTTTTTTTTAAGGAATTTCTTGGCCACTCTTGTCAATGTAATAGAAGTGGAAGGCTAACATGTTACAAAATGAAAAAATAAAATGCATGAAGTTTGTATTTAGTTGCGCTTATGTCGTCAAATGTGTTCAAATCACTAGAGAAAACATAGAAAAATGGCTGTGGCATTTCTTTTTGCTAAAAAGGTAGGACAAATATTACATCCATAATACACCGGGTTAAATCTGACTTTCCTTGAGCTGTCAAATTAAATCTGACAAAAAAAGGACAACTGAGTGCAGGTAACAGAGTAAGAGCACGTAGTGTTAATTTACATGTACTACTGACATTATAACTATAGCCATAACAACATATAATTCTACAAAATGGCAAATAAAGAATGGGCATACACTTTTTGTACTCAAATAAAATCTTAAGTTTCATAATTTTGTGGTGACATTCATGTGCGCTCAACTTGTAAACATATAATATTTCTATCAAGACATGAAATCACACTAATGCGACAGATTTGTAAAGAGGAATAAACCGAAATGCAAGTTAAACTGAGACTTAATAACTTTTCATGGCATATTCATAAGAGTTGATGTACTGTGTGCATAATTGTTTCTCCTGAGTTGAATCTTTCATAATTTGTAGCATCTAGTTCACAAAACAAGTATAAATGATTTGTTTAAAAAACACAATGATTTGGTTCTCAAGTTTGACTTGGCCCATTTGAACTTCATTTGTCATGGTGTAATTAGTACTTGTTTGGGGGGTGAACTTACCATAAAATTATATGGTATACTCCGATATTCTGATGTAATAATCATAGTTGATGGGACTCTGAAATTTTTCTGGTTCTTCCATGCCTGCACGGTGTTTGAAATGCACAGTTTCCTTTGCTAAGTCCACAGCTAAGAACAAAGAGCGGGAGAAGCCGCCACAGCACAGAGCTGTGGGGATGGGAATTTGGTCCCTGATGAAAAGAACCACAGTGGCTCATCCACCCATATCTATGTTATGTATAAAAACAACTAGATTTTTATGGAAGGAATGTAACACTGGAATTCAGACAGCACTACAATTCCTCACACATTGTAGGCATTCTGGGTGCTATGGGACCTGTGCATCTCAGTGCAATATAATAATGTGGTCTTGTTGTTGTTTTTTAGATTTCTTGACTCCAGAAAGATGTGGGGTGGCCATAATGATGGTGACCAGCAAGGTCACGTGAATGCACGAATGGAGACCAGCTTACCCATGGGCACCACCAGTATTTCTGTTTCCCAGCAACAGGCTCCTAAGAAGTTTGCTCCTGTTGTGGCTCCCAAGCCTAAGTTCAACCCCTATAAACAACCCGAGGATTCAACACACGAGGGAGCTGGTAAGACTTATAGCCTTGACTTTTTTAATTATTAGCATTTGTGCATATTTGCATACGACCGTGGTCAGGGCACATGTACGGGTTTGCAAAATGTGTTTTTCCACTTGAGGATCAGAACTGGAAAACGACCTGGGAGTGAAAATTCAAAGAAATGGTGAGGCAAATTCAATTGCACAGACTAAAATGTGTCTTTTACCTGAAAACTCAAGATGCAAAACTTGCTTGAAATAAGGATGTTACTGGACCACGACTGCAGGACACAAGGGCTCTTGGTCTGCCTTGCATCATACTAAAAAGTTTCGTCTGGCTCTTTGAAGCTGTCGTCTTGCCAATGACATTTTATTTTGGAAGACAGGTGACCACCTGACCATGAAAGTCCTCCACTGGTGGCCATTTATATGCTGGGTCTATCTTAGCACTTTAAAAAAGACACACACACACACACACACACACACACACACACACACACACACACACACACACACACACACACACACACATACACACACACACATTAAAAGCAGACTGTTGGCTTTGTGATATTTCTACTTGATTTTCATGAAAGTGTATTATCCCTCAATATATCTTATGTGTTTGCCAACACTACAAAACAACTAAATATATAGACTAGTTATAACTATAGTTACTACTAACTATAGTTATACCTCGACTCCCAAAAGATATTAACTTAATCCAGGTTCATAAATCATAAATTCCTAGATCCAGATCACAAAACTGGTCCAAATAATTTGTTCACCAAACACATTGATTTTCTTACTGAAAAAATAAATATACCAAAGTGTATTACATTTATACATGCTAAGTATACTACAAAGGCATTTACATATGTATGTGCTTAAAATACTCTGCATTTGCACTTTTGGTATACCAACCTGATATACTTGGTCTGAAACAACTAATTTTGTGCTTAATGCATTTAATTGTGCAGAAGTAGTGCTGAGGTCAAACTAAAGATATACTGAAGTACATTTGATTGTGCTAAAGTGGAACTATTGCAAGTATACTTCAGGCACCACAGATATTATTGAAAGATCATACAATCTTCATCAATAGTGACATTAAAACACATTTTAGGCAAATGTCCATTGTGGACAAGTACTCCAAATAAAGTTTAATTAAATATATTTGTTTATACCAGTAGGTCAGAATTTGCATACGAAGCAACAAAATATAGATCGAGTTCTATAAATTGGCTCCAAAAGATTTGAACAACCCACAATTCAAAATATTTAAATACCTTTACATTTTATATTTAACTAAATATTAAACCAAGTTTTTAACAGAGAAATATAGCACAAGCTGTCAAACGGGCATCCAATTGCATTTTCTTTTCATTTGATCCAGAAATGGTTAAAGGAAATCATTTGGAAATTTAAAAGATACATTTAGAAATTACTTGTTAATTTATTATTTTATTGTTACACTTTACTAGCATTTTTAACATTATCTAAATAGTGATAATTTTTGTCAGTTTAAAATATGATATAATTATGAATTAATAAATATTAATGTATTATTGTGCTGTAACAAATTAAATACATGATTTACATGTTTTTTTATTAGTAAACTAATAATTTTTATTTGTAAGTTAAAATATTCATTATTTGAAGTCATGTCTTTAGTTAATTTGATGGATTACATCTGTGGTTATTTGGTTAAGAAAAGTGAGAATTTAACTGATCTGCTTGAGACTGGTGAAACCATCTGGTTTAAAGAAATTAAATTCAGACATTTTCTCCACTGTGCAATCAGAATTGGACAGTCCACTGTTTGTTTAGTTCAGCTTTAATCATAAAACCCAAACTGTGATCATTTACATTAGAGGTTCAGCCGTGAATGTGTGTCACTTGTTCATATGTAATCGCCTCACACAATGGTCTGATCAGAACTCTGTGCTATATGTGAGAAGGTCCAAGTTTGAGACATGCATGTGTGTGGCCACAGGGGTTGAGTGTATGGGGACTCATTGTTGGCTTATGTCCAGGTGTTCAGTAGCATGTGATGTTCACATTCACTGGAGGTCTTGGGTGGCACATTCCATTAGAGCAACATGCCCCAGTGTCACTGTTAAGCCCCTGATGGGTGGCAGGTGCCAAGAATGTGTCCATCTGCTGTGCCTGCTCCCTCCGTCGTCATCTTTTTCTTGCCCCGCTGCTCAGGCTTTTAATGTTCCTCTCATTGTCCCCGTCTCTGGTGATATTCCTGGAAAAAGAGACTGATTATGATGTATGTGCTTGAGTTTGTGTGAATGCCATTTCTAGTGATTGTCCCTTACATAAAAATACTGTTATTTAGTTACATAATATGGTACCAAATTATTGCTGTATTTGCATTGTGTATACACATAAGGATAACAAATAAACACTGGGAACACTGTGAAAGGTGTCTCTAACAAGTCATGATAAGTTTATTAGGTTATTAAGGCGTATTAGCTACGTGGAGTTTAGTTGTACAGTATACAGTGATCATCAATGTCTCATCTTTCCGGGTTAATACAGTTTTCATTGTGACTTATTAGAATTAGAAGTCAGAACTATGCTACATTTCAAAATTTTGGGGACCGACGATTATTATTATTTTTTTATGTCTCTCTTGCTCACCAAGGCTATATTTATTTGCTCAAAAATACAGTAAAACAGAAAATATATTTCATTATACTATGAAATATAATATTATAAATGATTAAATATTATTACAGTTTAAAATAACTGTTTTCTGTTTTAATACATTTAAAAAATATATGAATTCCTGCTATGGCAAAGCTGAATTTTCAGAATCATTACTTCAGTCTTCAGTGTCACATGATCCTTCAGAAATCATTCTAATAAACTGATTTGGTGCTCAATAAACATTCTTGTTAATATCAATGTTGAAAACAATTCTTCTAAATATTGTTTTGGAAATCATGATGGGCCATTTCAGGATTCTTTGATGAATAGTTCAAAGGAACAGCATTTATTTCAAATCTATATGATTTAAAAGCTTTTACTTTCACTTAATTGTCAATATAATGCATCCTTTGTATTTCACCTTTTTAAAAAGTATTTGTTGCAAAAATAACTATTGTTATTTTATTGTTGCAATTTGAGGGAACATACAGTATGGGAACTGTTTTGTGCATTAAAAACAGATGCATTAAAAAGACAATATGAGAGTTTCAGATATCAAAAACTAAATATAAAAGTTTTGTCAAAATAATATCAAATCCTTTGAGTAAATTGATGTTCTCTTTCATAGGTTCACTCAACACTGCGTTGCTTTACGCAATGGTAATACCCCCAGATGTGACGATTGTCTGAAGCCCTAATAGAATCACGCCAATTAATTGGCAAATGGCATGAGATACCCCTACGTCATACGTGGTTGACATAGACCCCGCGCTCGCGCCATCTTACCCCTCAGATTTTCCTTTCTTCAGAAGCATTCACTTCGCAGTTTTCTGGCCCATTTTCTCGACGACGTTTTAGTCTAGGATTCTTTCCACTTCAGCGACCGCATCTGTGGAATTGTTATTCTCCTAGCGATGAGTGGAATGGACTTTAGCCGGTGTGCCAACCGCCGTGCTCTCGCCTCATCGCGAGTGTCGATTACACTTAAAACCTTGCTTATTAGACTCTCCGTTTTGATCGAGAATCTGCCGTTCTCTCCCACCACACCGCTCCTGAGGCCTCCTCCCTCCGCGAAGCCGCGGCCTGAAGTTCGGATGCGGCGCTCCAGGCTATGGAGAGTAGCGAGCAGTTTTCACATTCTCTCCCTCCATCGCCTGGGCGTCACAGCGTGAATTCTCCTGTCCAGTTTTCTCATGGCTGTCTTACACCCAGCCCGGAGGCACGGGGAGCCGTTACCTTCAGGTTGGAGGATATTTTATATACTGCAGCCCCCGACACTCTAAGCTCGACGAGCGTTTCCTCAGTGGCTAGGCGACAAGAAAGCTGCCTTCCCTGACCTGCATCACGAGATTTCCAGGTCTTGGAAGCAGCCTTTCTCCTCCCGCCTCACTAATGCAGCGGCCTCTGACTTCACCAACCTCATTGGTTCTGTGGAGCAGGGGTACGCTGCAGTCCCGGCGATCGAGGACACGCTCGCTGCGCACTTCATGCCGACTTCTGCCCCCTCATGGAAGTCCCGACCTCTCCTTCCATCCAAGCCATGTAGAACCACCTCTGCTTTGCTCTTTAAATCCTACAGCGGGAAAAGCAGCTGCGGCTCTCCACACTATGGCCATCCTTCAGTTCTACCAAGCGGAGGTACTGAAGGAGATGGATGAGGGGGACGGTCTGCTCAAAGAGGCCACAGAGGAGGTCCACTCTTCGGACCTAAACCACGGCTTCTTCAGCCGGTACTCTCTAGTCCTGAAGAAAGATGGGGGTTTGCATCCTATTCTAGATCTGCGCAGGCTGAATTACTACCTCTACAGAGGGAAATTTAGGATGTTGACGCTCAAGAGCATTCTTTCCCAGGTTCAAGAGGGGGACTGGTTCGTCACTGTTGACTTTAAGGATACCTACTTCCACATCCAGGTGGTTCAGAGACACAGGAAGGTGCGCTTTCGGGGGAAAGGCTTACCAATACAAGGTTCTTCCCTTTGGGCTAGCTCTGGCCCCAAGGACGTTCACCAAGTGTAAGATGCGGCTCTAGCCCTGCTAAGGCTCCAGGGCATCCGGATCCTCAATTACTCAACCCCAATTTTCTCCGGAGAGGAGTGAGTATGGGGGCAGTCTGCCATCGCCAAATGATAACAACGGATGCTTCCCTCTCAGGGTGGGGGGCGGTCTTCGAGGGAAGGCCGGCTTGTTGTGTCTGGTCAGGCAAATACCTAGCCTAGCACATAAATGGCCTGGAGTTGAGCGGTTCATCTAGCTCTCACTCACTTTCTTCCGTTTCTGGCGCACCCTCATGTCATCGTCAGGGCGGACAACTGAACAGGCATGCGTGCCAGCTTCTTCTTTGGGCACAGGACAAATTTTTGTCCCTGAGAGCTGTCTATGTCCCAGGGGTCCTGAAACTAGACTTTCTGTCGAGACAGAAACTCAGGTCGGGGGAATGGATGCTGAACCGCCGGACGGTGGATCAGATTTGTGAGCGATTTGGCGCGGCAGAGGTGGCCCTCTTTGCATATCAAGAGTCGACCCAATGCCCCCTTTGGTTCTCCCTCTCTCACCCTACCTCTCTGGGGATAGATGCGCTAATGTAACCCTGGCCGGACATGAATCTGTCCCAGTGGTGTGGTCCGCCATCTCCTGGTAGCCTGTTCTGCCTTCCCAGACGTGGTTCTCAGAGTTGGTCTCCCTTCTGGAGGGTGATCAGTGGAAGATTCCAGTCAGGAAAGACCTGCTGTGTCAGCTTCAGGGCAGAATTTGGCACCCACGTACAGAGATCTGGAAGTTGTGGGTATGGCCGCTCTTAGGTCGCCCTTAGCTTTTGATCTCTCAGATGGAGTCCGTGAGACCATTAATAGTGACAGGGCCCTTTCCACTATGAAGCTCTACTCCTCCAAATGGAAGGTTTTCGAATCCTGGTGCTTGGTTCATGCTGTAGACCCAGTTCTGCCCAGTTATTGCCCGGTTAGTTCTGTGCTGGAGTTCCTATAAGATAAGCTTTCAGCTGGAGCTGCCGCTACCACCCTGATAGTCTACGTTGTGGCTCGAAGGGACTCGGACAATGTCCTGCTGAGTAGACATAATTTGGTGTCCTCCTTTATGCGTGGGGTTAAGCGATAGAGGCTGGTTCGTCCTCCTAGTTTCCCTTCTTTGCTGGAGCCTCCTTTGGAATCTCTAGAGTCAGCTCCTGGGAGGATTCTGACACTAAAGGTTACTCATTTGTTGGCGTTGGCCTCGTTTAAGCATGTGGGAGATCTGCATGCTCTATCTGTCAGCGAGTCCTGCACTGAGTTTGCTCCTGGTCTGGTCAAGGTATTCTTAAGGCCTAGGCATGATTATGTCCCCAAAGTTCTCTCTATGTCTTTTCGTTCATAGGTGGTAGTGCTGCAGGCTTTCTCTCCCTCTTCTTCGATTAAGGGCGATGATCTTCATCTGCTCTGCCCTGTCAGAGCCCTGAAGATGTATGTGGATCGTTCCAGCCAGTGTCCCTACAGCTGTTGGTGTGTTTTGGTGCAGGCCGCAAAGGGCTAGCCGTGTCTAAACACACAATATCCCACTGGGTTAGGGATGCTATTTTGTTGGCCTATGAGGTGCGCAGTCTGCCTTAGAGGTCTTCACGGGTCCCAAAATTCGTTCCCGAACCCGAAGAGACCCGTAAATATGCTGCACGGAACCGACCCGGACCCGTATTTTATTTGAAAGTGGGACCCGAACCCGTCGCACCATGACCGCGTCGCTTCCATTATGAGCGCGCATACCGCGCTTCTACATTTGAAATAACGAACTTGAGCGCAAAAGGCGCGATATGTGACCCCCTTAATCCACTATTCCAGCTTTAAAAGTCTACTTGCTGTCACGGTCGGTGACGGATGATTAATGCAACCGCGGTTGTTGTTTTTCATCTCGAGTCAACCGACTGTTGTGTTTACCCTTTGAACTACAATAACGATACTTTTGTAGGTTGTAATAAAGGACTCGGCGCAATTATTATTATGTTTTAGCAAAACGCACAGAACAGTAAGTGCGTTAAACTTTACTGCGTGAGTGTTCAATAAAGGTGAATCTGTTATTCAGTAAAAGAAAACAATACACATCCGTCACATGTAATGCACTTAACTGCGCTTACTTTTTTGTTGTCCTTGTCCACAATTTGCATGAAAGAGGTCCAGACAGAAGAGGTGCCACTGGATTTTACCTCTTTATATTCATTCATTCATGAAGGAATCCATGATCACCGACCGTCCGCTTGTATTAACTCCGCCCACGCTCTGCTTCTTGCGACTGAGGTCGCGCGCCACGCTGTTTTTTTTTTTTTTTTTTTTTTACACCTTATTCCCGCTCATACTTTTCTCATCCTAATTTTACAAGTTGCAAGTTACAAAACACACATAAAGTGCCAACTGACACTGATCACTGGCAGGTGCGGTGTTCTCCGATCGACTCGGGTATTACACACAATGTTAAACAGACCCGGGACCCGAAGTAATAGATTGGGACCCGACCGGACCCGGCTGACCATTTAAAATAGACCGAACCGAGCGGGTCCCGGTCGGGTCCCGGGTCCTCGGGTCTCGGGTCCTCTGTGAAGACCTCTAGTCTGCCTTCACCTCTAGACATCATATCTCATTCCATAAGAGGGGTGGGCTCCTCTCAAGCTTTTTTAGTGGGGATCACCTAGAGGACATTTGTACGGGGTATCTCCCCATACTTTTGTGAGGCTCTATAACCGTGATGTGAATTATACGTCTCGGGTTACTTACGTCTCGGGTTACTTACTTAGGGCAGTCGTGGCCTAATGAATAGAGCATTGGACTTGAAACCCGAGGTAACCCAAGGTTGTGGGTTCGAATCCCGGCTCCGGCAGGAAGTCCTCGAGCAAGGCACCGAACCCCCAACTGCTCCCGGCGCCGCACAGTCGGCTGCCCACAGCTCCAATTTGGATGGGTTAAATGCAGAGAACACATTTCACTGCTCATTATACTCTGTATAATTGTGTATTTGACAAATAAGAGTTATAGAGTTATTGATTGTATTTTTACGTAACTCATGTTCTCGGAGTAGGTAACGAGACGCTGCGTAGCTTTACGCAATGGGAACACACCCAGATGTGACGATTGTCTGAAGCCTTTATAGAATAACGTGTGACGATTGTCTGAAGCCTTTATAGAATAACGCCAATTAATTGGCAGATGCCGCGAGATACCGCCCCTACGTCATATGTTATTGACGTAGACCCGCACTCACACCATCTTACCCTTCAGATTTTCCTGTCGAAGAAGCAGGTCGACAGCAAGAGGAGCTTGGCAGCAGACGCTGCGTCTCATTCCTTTCTCAGAGAACAAGGGTTACATAAGTAATCCAAGATGTTTTCTATAAATAGTTTGTTATATAAAGTTTAAAAAGTTGCAGCCAGGTGGACAAATAAACCCAACAAGCCATGAAGCTCATATTTACAAGCATACGTTGCATGAGTTATTGATTACTGATTACATACACATGGCCCTTGGGCATTACGTAAATATGGGTGAAACCATATAAATGCCCAAATGCGTTAGTTTGATTTCTTTGCAGTCTACCCAGACAGACATTTTATGCACTCTGGACATCAACCAAGTCTTAGCTAACGGCATGCCCTTTGGCAATTCTTTTTTTTGGGGGGGGGATTTGTTTCTGTAATAAAAGCGCTCTTTTCTTGCATTAATTGGCTGATAGCGCCTCTGTCAGATAGGGGTTTCCATGGTTACAGCGTGGGCTTTCTGGACCCTAAAAAGCTTTCTGATTAGAAATGTGAATTTAACTTAATCTCTATGGTGAAAATTGTATTAATTAAGTTATTCTATTTTTAAACATTTCACAGAAAATAAGAAAGAAAGAGGACCTTGAGGGCTTATTTTACGCTGTAACCCTGCTGCTCTGCTGCTGGTGTGAGAGCGACAGAGACCTGTCTTTGTTTCAGATGAAAAGCGATGATGAGATTATTGGAGGGAGTTCTCACACGTCTGTCCCTGTCAAACAGGCAGCTTTGAGCAAGACAGAGTTATCTGAGCTCACTTTTTCCCATTTTAGTTTTACCGTAACTTAGAGTCGATAAAGATAAATGCAACCAACCAATGTGCATATTTGTCATTTTGTGGGTTTGCTGTAAACACCAAGCCATACATATTAACACATTGTAACTGAATAATACAAAATGCATTTTTCATTCAGACTGACATTGCAAATGTTCCATTTAGTTCTGTATGATTTCTAAAAACTGACTTGGAAGAAACTAATCGCAGCCACAGTGCAAGTGTCTCTCACACAAAAGTCCCTAGCGGACCACCTGTTTTTCAGTAAGTGATGGAGAAAGACTATGGGTAATTTATTTATAATTCAGACACACACAGGACAGTTAACAAAAGTAAACTGATTTGCATTGTTTGTGGTGTCCGTTTTAAAGATTATAAATATTATAAACACTCATTCATAAAAGTAAGAAGGACTGCATTTTAGAAGCAAAAACATCTTTACGCGTAGGAATATAAGTGCTGGGGAAAGTTAATATATATTAAAATTGTGCAACTTTCAAATACCATTTCAATATTTCCACCTTTTTTTTAGCAAGGAGGAACATTCCCTGTGCCTTTTGATGTAGTTTAAGAATTACAGAATCAGTTTTTTTTATATAATAATATGAAACAATAATTAATGAGTTACATTGTAGGTAATATTTAATTGCAGAACTTATCCCTTTGTTTTGCTGATACTCTATTATTTCTGCAATAGTTAATTAAAATGATCTTTTTTTATGAAAACTTTACAATCTTACGGTTACAGAGCTCAGAGAGCACAGAGGAAGAGTTTGTCCACATGCTTGTGTCACGCTAGAAGGGCTCCCGTGGGCATTGTGGTTCACACTTCTGCAAATTTTAGGGTGTCTCTATCTAAACAAGGTGCTTGAAAAACAGTATCAGACCTATATTATCCAATATTTGCCACAGGAAGTGGATGCGTTGTGTAATATCTCCTTTATGCTTCTGTGTATTACCGCCAGCTTGCAGCTGCTTATGACAATGTGAAGTCAAGGCTAAGCGATATAAAAACAAACCAGATAAAATCCAGTCATGGCTGGACAAGACTGACAGTGACAAACATGTTTTTGTTGTTGTTGTATTTTATTTGTTTGTCAGGTATTAAGATTCTTATGGTTTAGTTTGAACAACAGACAGCTGGAATTTTTACCTCAGTAGTTTAATGTTAGCCAGCCAATACCTTTTGACACAGAGTATTCATTTTCTGGATGGATTTTTTTGGGGGGGAGTGAATTGTTGTTTGCTACATTCTGTTCAATGACCTATTCAATGTTGATTGCGTTATTTATTTGTTCAGAAAGTAGCATATGCAGCCTTAAACCTGAATAAAAATGTTTCTTCAGACTCTTTGACCGTTTCTGGTAAAAAGGAAATAAAAAAATAGTATGCCTCTATGCAGATAAATTCATTTAGTTTTGTCATTAAATATTGACTACATGCTGTTAAAGTGTGGTCAGACGGCACACATATTTAAAGTCTGCCTGTTATCGCTGTTCACCACCGTCTGTTGTATTCAGTGCCATGACTTCATGTCTGACTAACCTCTCAACTTATTCTGAGCTTCTGTCTGGAACATTTCTAATTGAAGGTTGAAAGGCAGATACAGAACATAAAAGCTGTTTTAGGTCCTGTATCTGCCCATGTGCTATTGTGTGAGAAAATGTGCCGGAAGATAGTGTGAGTTGAGGCCTCGAATCGAGGGCAGTTCATTAGGCCTCTATTACAGCGGATAAGCCCAATTCCTTGGCAAGCTAATTGACTTTTTATTAATGGAGATAAGTGAACATGTCAATTATCTGAGCAAGGCTACTTTATATTAAGTAAAGAACATCATAGGAGATAAAGCAAACAGTAATAGGGAATCATTGTAAAGGTGTCTCGTCAAAGTGAGAGTTTGTACAGGGCTAATGAGGTTTTTAACGCTGATGTTCACATTAAACTAATCTGATGGGAAATGTGAAAAACCTGAGTGTATGTGTGTGTGTGTGTACATCTGCATTAGGTATGCAAACTATTTGTATTTACCTGGATTTCTGCACGAGATGGTCATAAAAAATTCTTAAAAATAAACAAATAACATGCTTGTTTAATAAAGGCGTAAAAAAAAAAAAAAAAATGAAGACACTCCTAATCACATCTGATAATAATTAGAAAATCTCACTCTTTCTCTTTCTTTTCTATCTCTCTCTAACACACTGTATATACATATAGACAAATCTCCACATTCTAATAAAATATATTTAATCTTTGTTAATTTATTAATGTCACATACTCAATCACATACTTTTATATCAAATAAATTAAATAGGCATTCAGTTATAAAACATTCATTACCACTACATTATATTATATTATATCATATATTATATTATATTATAAATTCCCTCGGCAAAAATGTTACAAACAATCAATTAATCAATCAAACAAACAAACACATGTATAATTATTTATATCAAATATATACAATTTGAGCTGTGGCCTAACACGTTAAGCTGTGGTGCTCATATGGGAGATACAGATTTTAATCTTGAACATGCCGTGTACTGGTCTTTTTCCTCATGCACTTGTCCCTGCTCTATTGTCTCTGTCAAAATATTTTATGTCCTTTTTATGTCCTGTTTTTATCAACAGGCAAATATTAGCAGACACCGGCCTGTATTTTGTTCTCGTTTTCTACATGACCATCGTACCTTATGATGTGACAAACCTCAAAATTGCCTGTTATGTATATGCGTTTAGAGTCAGCCAACTCAACAGTTAAACAGCTGCATGTCTAATTCACAGTGGAGAGTCAGTAAAAACAGGAACTTGTTCACTCGGCTGTTCAAGAAAGTAAAACCAAACAAAAGAATGTAGGGTGTGTAAACACCTGCTTTACATAGTTTCCAGACCGTGCTGCTTTTTAGTGAAAAGTTTTTTTCTGTATTGAAATTGAAAGATCAAATGCAGTATTATTTGATAGACATCTAGTGTGAAAACAGTGACGACATCATCTTTTTACATTACACATTTTGGGGAAACCATTAGTTAGTTGCTCAACCAGATTGATACGCACTTGCACGCACATAAATATACACAATATTTGTAATCTCAAAGTCCAGCATGCACACATGTATCTAATTTCTGTGAAAGGAAGACTGCTGCGCTGCAAGAAAAATAACATCTGTGCAATGCAGAGAAAAGGCCTGTCTGCTTTCTTTTTTCAAACGCTGTTTTTAGCAACACTTAGGACCACCTGACAGGGTGGATGTTATTGCCAGGGGTCAGTTCGCTTCTCTCCTTCCCATGACTACCAAATAGGTTATACTTGGGTGGTTGGACAAATAGCTATTAAATGAGGCATATTTTTTTGTTTTAAAGGGCAAGGATTTAAATTAAAATCTTACACATTTGTATCTCCACCAATTATCTCCATTCATTTTCATATTAGCCTGTTTACAACTTTGCTGTTACTGTCACAGGTTCCTTGTGAATTATTTTGGCTCAAAAGTGTTACTGTACAAAGTGTGATCTGACTAACTCTATCAAATATTTCTTATAGGTATAAACTAAGACTCTCAAAGTGCTATACATGGGTCTGTGATATAGAAGTTGCACTGGGCTGTAGTGATCAGCACATGCCTCGGAGTCTGACATTTACCATGACCTGCTGTGTCTGCTGTTCTTTACAACATTACATTGCACCACATGTAGCTGTCCAAGTGTACGCTGTCAATTTTTGATGTGGTGAACCAATTGCAGACTGATTATTTTAAAGTGATAATTTAACCAAAAATAAAACTCTGCCATCATGTATTCACCATTATTTGGTTCCAAACCGGTATGACTCTTTCATGTTGAACACAATATAAGTTGCTTTAAAAAACTTGTTTTGGTGACCATTGAATTCCATTTTTATGGGTAAAAACAAACAAATAAATAACAAAAATGATCAAAATAAAACTTGTCTTAACTATCCGTTTAAGAATTGGCCAATTTTTTGAACATTGCTTTAATATTTAATAAAAGGAGCTGAACTTAAGCAGTCTTTAGATTTTGAATTTGATTCATAAAGCAGTAATGTTTTTTATTATCTCTTGTACAAGACCCAATCACAATAATCTGGTCTTTGAATAGTCAAACACACGTCAAAACAAACTTATGTTTAAAAAATAACTCTTATCCGTTTGTTTTTTTGGGAAACATATGTTTTTTTTACAAATGGAAAACATTGTTTAGCTGAGAGGGTACATAAGAGCACATAAGATGATAAAATAATTTGTGTAATGCTCTCTGAGCTGTGTTGTGCAAGTATTATCATATCAGTGAATAATGTATGCTGTTGAAGGGTCCAAGAAAGCGCAAAGAACCTCTGGGTTAAAATAGTAGTTTTTAATGAAATATGGAGGGTTTGTGTTTGTGTGCTTGCCTTTTTTCTCTCGCTCAGTATTAATGTTTCACGTGTTTTCAATAAAAGTTAAATAAGAGTTCTCCATATAGAAATCACATGAGCTTTAAGTTCGATTGTAGCAGGCCTTTAATCCAAAAACTCATTTTGGGAAGTGTAATCCGGACACATTACTGCTGATTTATCTCTTGTAACTTCATTGACTCTTTTGATTTAAGAGGATTAAACAAAAAAATATTTGGGTGGCCATTTGGAATCTTTGTATACAATAAAATTTGCATGATAAACAATGTGGCATGAAAGCTATTAAAATTAATCAGGGTATTATCGGATTCTTTTGAATGTGCATCCTAGCTCTTTGACATGGTCCCAAATCTTTGAAACACAATTACCTGAATGAAAAACAATCAAACACAAAGCAAGAATCTGTTTATTTACTTGACAGCACTTGTCACTCTACCCTTGTTTATTTTCATTGTTTTGGACTAAGGATGCATCAGTATCAAATTTTCAGTCGATATGATAAGCTGTTATGAATGAAAAACCATAAATGGACAAAAATTATAATTCTATAATTTTGTTAAATTATATAATTTATTCAAAATAATTAAATGCTACAATTGAAGCTGTATGACAGTATATAGAATATAGTGTGTGTAATATAATATAATATCATATATTACACACACACACACACACACACGCACACATGTATTTATTTATTCATATATATATATATATATATATATATATACTCACTGGCCACTTTATTAGGTACACCTTGCACATCCTGATTTTGACCCTGGAAAAACATTTTAATCCAAAAATGTTATCTTGACCATTTCCCTACACCTAAACCTAATCTTACCCATGAGTAATCCCTAAAATCAGAGGACATGCCAGATTAATGACACTGATTTACAAGCAACAAACACTGATTATAAGCCTAAACTTCACAAAAATTATAAATTTGTTCTTCAAATCTGATTGGTTAATAACCATGTTGTTCCAGGGTCAACACAGATGTTGATCCAGGAACATGTCGCACTTGGTAAAATCAGGTTCTGCCTAGTACCGGGTTGGATCCCCTTTTGCCTTCAGACCTGCCTTAATTCTTCGTGGCATAGATTCACAGAAGTGTTGGAAACATTCATCAGAGATTTTGGTCCATATTGACATGATAGCATCACTCTCACGATCCATGATGTGAATCTCCTGTTCCACCACATCCCAAAGGTGCTCTATTGGATTGAGATCTGATGTCTGTGAAGGCCATTTGAGTAAAGTGAACTCATTGTCATGTTCAAGAAACCAGTCTGAGATGATTTGAGCTTTGTGACATGGTGCATTATCCTGCTGGAATTAGCCATCAGAAGATGGGTACACTGTAGTCATAAAGGGATGGACATGGTCAGCAACAATACTCAGGTAGGCTGTGGCGTTTAAACGATGCTCAACTGGTACTAAGGGACCCAAAGTGTGCCAAGAAAATATCCCCCACACCATTACACCACCACCACCAGCCTGAACCTTTGAGACAAGGCAGGATGGATCCATGCTTTCATGTTCTTTACACCAAATTCTGACCCTACCATCTGAATGTCGCAGCAGAAATCGAGACTCATCAGACCAGGCAACATTTTTCCAATCTTCTATTGTCCAATTTTGGTGAGCTCGTGCAAATTGTAGCCTCCGTTTCCTGTTCTTAGCTGACAGGAGCGGCACCTGGTGAGTTCTTCTGCTGCTGTAGCCCATCTGCTTCAGGGTTGGACATGTTGTTCTTCAGAGATGGTGTCCTGCATACCTTGGTTGTAACGAGTGATTATTTGAATTATTGTTGCCTTTCTATCATCTCTAACCAGTCTGCCCATTCTCCTCTGAGCTCTGACATCAACAGGGCATTTTCTTCCACACAACTGCCGCTCACTGGATATTTTCTCTTTTTCGGACAATTCTCTGTAAACCCTGGAGATGGTTTGTGCATGAAAATCCCAGTAGATCAGCAGTTTTTGAAATATTCAGACCAGCCCGTCTGTACTAACAACCATTCCACGTTCAAAGTCACTTACATTCCCTTTCTTTCCCATTCTGATGCTCGGTTTGAACTTCCGCAAGTCGTCTTCACCACATCTAGATGCCTAAATGCATTGAGTTGCTGCCATGTGATTGGCTGATTAGCAATTATTGTTACCAAGCAATTGAACTGGTGTACCTGATGAAGTTGTCGATGAGTGTGTGTATATATACACAAAATATATTTGTATTTATTTATTTTTGCTTATAATTATATATGTATTTATTTTTACTTGCCTGGTCAGACAATAGTAGCAAACTATTGGCATATGTGTTGTTATCAGAGGATAAGGGGAGATTATAGCTGGTTACATTAATGTTTACTTTTTATATCAAACTGTGAATCTGATATAACATTGCAGATTAGAATACATGCAAATGAGGGACTACACTTACTAGCAAAAGACCCCCAAGGCTCCCCAGTCATATTGGGTCGTGGGAGTCAGATTTGGGCCACCAGGGGCTTTGCATTGAAGAGTTCTTTAATTTTGTTGGTTTTTCCAAACATGATTTAATCAAAGTGTAGTGATGAAAATCAAAGCATCTGAAGATGTAAACGTATTCAGATTATAGGCATATTTGTTCCTGCTAGACAAGTGCATTCCTAATAAAGAGATAGTTCACCCAGAAATGAAAGCTCTGTCATCATTTGCTCACCCTCATGTTATTTCAGACATAATTTTTTCCTCCTCAGGAATAAAAACACTGATGCAAATTCTTGCAATGAAATTCAGCAGCAACTCTTTGGTTTTAAAGATCTGTCTCTTTAAGATTTCTTTTTCAGTAAATAAAGGGTTTTCCTAGTGTTGGAATGATTTAAACATGAGTCATTGACACACAGTGTTCTTGAGTTCAAACATAACTAGACAGAGCATAAATTAATTAATATATTGATTTTTGAAGCTTTTTGTGATGTCTATTCAATAATTTACTCATTTGCCACAATAACTTATACAAAAATATATTATTATTGTCTTCATTTAGAGGCTTTTATCAGTAAATATTGATATGTAAATAATTTAGTTAATTCATAATTATGATAATTTTATAAATCATTTGGATTTATTAAATGTATAATCAGTATATCATGAAAACAAACAAACAAAAGGCCCTGTATAAAATTATACAGGCAGAAGAAAAAACAAAACACAGTGTCTCACTCTTCATTGTTACTGTGACTTTCTTGGAAGGTTCAAGTAAACACTTGAGCATTCTCCAAGAATCCTAATGCGACTGTGTTGATCTCTGCTGTTTCATGCAGCTGCCTTCATACATCTCTTTATATCCATTACACCTTTTATGTCCTTCTCACATCTCTCCATTGAGTGCAGAGAATTCTGAACACCACACAGGTCAAAGGTCATTCTCCTCACGCAGGCTGCTGGGAGAAAGATTTGCAGTTGGACTTATTATAGCTCAAACAAATGCTGTGAGTTCTGTCATCACATGGCCGTCAGCCAAATAAGCCGTTATGTTTGGCTGACAGGAAAGTAAAGTGGCAGCTGTACACGTCTGTCCTTTATTATGCCACATATGATTAGTGCAGTAAATGATTTAGTGAGGCTTTGATGTTCGCTGGATTCTTGTGTGTTTGTATATATGACAGTATGATGTGGACTGATATGAATGCACGTACTGTACATATAGTTAAGTTCATACGGGTACAAAAATAATGAAGAATACAGCTTGAAGTGTTTTTTTGTATTACAAATATTATTAAAGTAGGGAAGTGTTTTTTTTTTTGTCATTCTGACTTTATTTAGATAGGACAGTGTAATGACAGAAAGAAAATTTTGGGGAGAGAGAGGGGGGCAGGATCGAGGAAAGGTCCACGAGCTGGTATTCAAACTCAGGACGCCCATAGCAGGGAAGGATTCGAACTTGGACGCCCGCAAGGCAACCGGCAGTGACTAGCTTGAAGTGTTTTGGGTTAACATAAAAATAACAGTTTTGGAAGATATCGCACATTTCAAATCTGTATATTTTATTTTCCAAAAAGTGGAATTTTTCAAAGACAAAATCCTCCAAAGTATCTTTTCACAGAAGACAAAAGTCAAACTGGTTTGGAACAACACGACTGTGTGTAAATAGAAAGCATATAATTTTTTTAAATGAATAAAATGAAAGTAATCTCTGTGATACACCCTTCACCACCCAACATTATTAAGGTCTGGGCTCTGTGAAAACTGCTTGTTTGTATTATGTAACAAGCTGCAGGATTCTTACATTTTCTGATTATACTGGCACTCGATCAGATTGCAGAAAGAATAAGGTTTGTGGTTATGCAGGAATAACCATCCCCTTGTGTGGGTCTGATTCACACCCTTTATTTTTGATATGCTACATACAGTAAGCCAATCATTATTTTACAGGTTGGTAGCGTTATGGCAGTGGCAGTGAGGACTAATAGTAAATGGAAATAAAAAGAATAGACCGAGATTGCTGATTAAATGCCTCCATATAGCCATTAGAATTTGACACCAAATTAGGTTGGCTTCACTGTTTGCGGTTTTAGTAGAGAACTTGCAATGTAATGGTCATTTCTTTTGCATTGCTGTAATGTGGGACTGGAGTTCACCCGAAGGGCACTGCGGATGTGACGGGGAGCTGTTTATGTCCTGACAGCCGTAGTTCACCTCCTCATTAATTAGAAGGTTGAAGGAACGGTCTTTGGCAGGAGAGTAGGAATTATCTGAAAAGTGGGGATGACTCATTATAAACCTTATCAGCCTGGCTCATGAATATTAATTAGGTGGTGTAAGAATCGCCTAGAGGTCCTAACTGAATTACTTAAACAACAGGAAAATAGGGTTAGCCACTTACCAATTTGGTGTTTGTGCAGTCCATTTGGTTTGCAAAGACTTCTGATTGGTGTGAAAGTCGTTGTGCAGCCATGCGAAACAAAGCTTTTTAAAGCACAGTATGATTATTTCCCAAAAGTGGAACCATTTTATTGATTGATTGATTTGCTAAATAAAGTTGCAGTGTCTGCAAATGGACTCTTTTTATAATTTTTTTCTTGTACATTTTTATGTGTGAAGCTTGGAGTCAGTAAGATATATATATATATATATATATATATTATTTTTTTTTAAAGAACCTCATCTGCTCAATAAGGTTGCATTTTTATATGGTAAAAAAATACAGTTAAAACATTAATATTGTGAAATATTATTCCAAATTATAATAACTGTTTTCTATTGTAAGATATTTTAAAATATAATTTATTCCTGTGATGACAATTACTCTAGTTATTTATTATCCTCAAAATAACTCAACACAGCCATTAATGGGAGATCTTCCACTTCACGCGGATATCCGGTGGTTGAGTCACGGAAAAGTGTTTTAACACTTTGTTGACTTGCTGCCGATTGTGGCTGCTGGACTTAAGCTTTCTCACAGACTTGACAGCAAAACTGAATTCACTCAATAATGAGCTCCAGGGAGAAGACCGACACCTGCCCCACATGATAAGCGCAGTGAATGCATGTAAGACCAAGCTTGGTGTTTGGATCACACATCTGAAGAATGCACAGCTAACACACTTCCCCAACCTGGAAAAAATGTCACATATCATTGAAAACAAGGATGTTTTCCACCCTGGGAATTACTGTGCTCACCTGGACAAAGTGGAAACAGAGTTCAATCAGCGTTTTAAAGAGCTAGACGTCATGGAATGTATTGCTGCATTTGTCTCAAACCCATTCATGCCCATTGATGTAGAACAGGTTGCAGACAAATTCCAGGAAGGATTTGCTTTGTCAAGTGGAGTAGACATGGAGCTAATTGACTTGCAAAATGACATAGAGCTGAAAGGCAGATCAAGGGACAGTGACTTTTGGGGACTTGTCAACGACAGAAGTTTCTCTCCTAACCGCATGTGCACTGAAAGTGAATGCTTACTTTGTCCACTTACCTCTGTGAAATGGCGTTTTTCACAGATGAAAATAATCAAATCAAAGAACAGGAGCCGCCTTACTGAAAGACATCTCACAGAACTGCTTCTAGCTGGCTGGTTTTAAGAGCCAAACTACAGAGAACTCACGGACAGTATTCAGTCACAGCCATCACACTGATTTGACTGAGTAACAGAGTAAGCAGCAGTTTGCCTTCTGACAACATTGTGAATTGATGCTGCAAAATATGGGATAAAACCGCAGTTAGCTGAAATATGTTGCTAATGTTTGTTTATTAATATAATTGTTTGTTGAATTTTATTACAGTTCATTTGTAAAATGTTAGTACCTGCAGAAGTATCATTGACAATCATTGTATTGTTGCCAATGCCCCTTTTTCAGTTAATGGCACTTCGTATGATCTAAATGATTCTAAATTGAAGGTCTCAAGTTGGAAATGTAATCTCTGCTTTCTTTTTCGGTCACTTCTTTGATGGGTAGATCTTGCCTATCAGCAAGGTCAGGGATCTTGGGCTTAAAAAGGTTGGTGACCACTGCTCTACATAAAGATGGCGTAGGCTATAAGACGATTGCCAAGACCCTGAAAGTGAGCTGCAGCACGATGACATTTTCGCTTAGGGGTGTGCTCACTTTTGTGGCCAGCGGTTTAGACATTAATGGATGTATGTTGAGTTATTTTGAGGGGACAGCACATTTACACTGTTATACAAGCTGTATATTCACTATTGCAAAGTGTAATTTCTTCAGTGTTGTCACATGAAAATATAGAATGAAATATTTACAAAAATGTGAGGGGTGTAATCACTTATGTGAGATACTGTATATATTAACTAAAACTCACATCTCTTTCTGTTGCTTTTTAATGCAAAAGGCCTCCAAATATGATGATCACTATAAGAGCTCAAACAGCAAAACAGCTGCACCATATAGAGGTATATTCATGTATTAATACTAGTGGTGGGCATAGATTTTTTTTTTTAATCTAGATTAATCTTGGAATTAATCTAGATTAAAATAACTCATTTGAATTCTGAAGGCATTCAGAATATGTGTGCTACCAAATAATGACTAAAAAGTATTTGAGAACGGGTTTCTCAAGCCAGGTGGCGATTAGACCAGGGCTCATCTCCTGTTTCAAAATGCATCACAAACTTTAATCTCTTCCGTCCCAATCCACAGAAAAAACTGGAGGAAAATCCGTTCCACTCCTGGAAGAATGACTCCCATTCTCCACCCCGTGTTGTTGTTTTTTTGTTTTTTTTGCCGATAACTGTCAATTACAGTAAAAATATAGTACAGATCACAGTGTGCCCACCTTATTAGTTGAATAAAACCCAAATCGTTTTTGTTATTATATTGAACTGAAAGCCATATGTAAATGTTGCACTTTTTCATGTAAATGTCCATGCTAACACACGTTCTATTTTAATTTTTAGACATTTCACTCTCTAGATATATATTTTTCAAAGACGGAGTTTCTAAGTTTCTCCGCTCAAGTTCACATTGTTCACCTAAAGCGCATCCTGTTTGCTTAAAAGCGACTGTTGTTATTCTGAGTGCACACAAATAAACGAGTCTTTACAGATTCGAAAGATGTATTAGGCTACTTTATCTGTATGACCAAGAATGATGAATTTTAGGAGCAAGTGAGCGCACTGAGCCTGTCCTGCAGCAAATTCCACACAAACACTTCAATAGCACATTTCTCTAGGTTAACATCATATTGACTGCCATGTAAAGTTACTACTACATACATCTTTCAGATGAAAAGCCATATTGAGGTTGATGAATGATAGGTGGCGTTTGGATGTCCTGCCCGATTGTTATTTTACCACAGACCATGTGTGCATCACGGACTAACGAGCCTCGTTGAAGACTGCTTATACAGTGCAATTCGGCTAGGTATACAGCTAAAATATCAGGGTGAAAGTCATCATAGCTTGCGTAGTATAGACCCAGCCCCAACCCAACTTTGAGAATAGATTAACAGCGATATTTTTTTAGCCGATAAGGTCCGCTCACAACGTAGCACTTAAGCCGATAACGGCCCACCACTAATTAATACATATTTACCTGTATATCGTGTGGGGAAAAATATAAAAATATTATTTTTCGTTGTTTTTTTAAATTCAAATTTAGTATTCAAATGTTTAACATAATTATGTAATTTATTTAAAGCCAAAATAAATTAAAAACATAAAACATAAAAACAAAATACTTTACCCCTCAAAACATATTACATTTCTTGCAGTCAAATACACTGTGTGTTTGTATATTTTAGATAACTAAGATAACTTGGTCCAAGTCTAAGATAACTCAAAATTGTTTTGTTTTTACATTGTACAATAGATTCTACGTAGATACATGCCTGAGGTTTTGAAATGAACATCCAAAGACTAAAATTAAGAACATTTTATTACAGTACAGTACCGCTATAGCGTATGTACCCTCCATAAACTGTTGTTTGCGCAATTGCACAAACATGTAAGGCCCAATACAAATTCCTAGCAAATCAGAGACCATGAACTCAGCAGAATTTGGCACCCGTTTGGGTTGTGTGTCCTTACATGTCCTCACATGAACCAGTAGCCCCTCTTTATCTGCCATGTGACCTGCCTGCCTTACATTACGTAGTAATCCCTCGACTTGAGACAAACCCCTCGTTCTCATCCAGCGTTCATTCTTCTTTTATTTTCAACCAATGTACTGCACTGCTCTCTACTGATCTCTTTAGCATTTTTGGACTGGTGTTCACTTTTCAAATCCCATCTTTCCACTTTCACGGAGACCCCTCCATGTTTTCTGTTGGACTTTGTACAGAAGCCCCATGGTTCTGGACTGGAACATCGTTTTTGGAACGTGTTCACCTGCAGATTTACCAGATCCATTCCTGCATTTGAATTAAATATACATGGTTACACTATGAGTTTCCATTTGGCTCTCTAAATCAAAATGATTATAATTTACAGCCCTGCTAGTTTTCATTTAAGATACATTTTTCCTCTTTTCACTGGTAGTACAGAAATTATTCAGCATGGGGCTTCTGAGGTCCTTTTTATTGAAGAGCACACTGCTGGGATTGTAGTTTTGAGGGCATCACCTCTCTGTTGTACTTGTTCCATTTCGCACCCGCACAATAGTTTAATCCCCCTTTTATGTCTCCAAATTTTAAAACTCTATTTTCCATCCCTCTCGAATTCCTGTCAGATCTCCACAAACCAGCATTGTCGGCTCCTCCATGCTTCGAGAAGGACATCTCCAAAAACCTCAAAGCCAAATGAAGCTATAAATCAGTCTGTTGTATATTATAGTTAATTAAGAGCAGGACTGAACCTCAGAGCTGCAGCTGATGCTAGAGAGAATAGGGACGGATAATTACAGATAAAATAATGCTTTTAGGACGTCTCCATGCCGTAGCACATTTTGAGAGCATCTCCACAAAGATAAACCTTTGGAAATGTCACAATGGTAATTATAACACTTTATTCTTCAAGGCCTGTGAAGGATTATAGATTTATGTCGCCCTTTATACTTCATTTTTTTATTTCTTCTTTTGTTATTTATAGTTTATTTGTATTAATATATTTATATTTCTGTTATAGTTATTTTATATTATTTTAAATACTATTTAATTCCGCCCTAAATTATTATAATTATGTAGAATAAAATACAACAGTAAAAATGTGAACGAAATAAAAGGTAAATATGAGCAAAAATTCAAACATTTTTAAATGTGTATTTTTTTTGTTCATTATGTTTGTTGTTGAGTGGAGATGTTAATATATTGGATGGTGCACACTTTTTTTAACAGTTTCATGCCAGTGATATGACATATCTGGAGATCATCACTGCCAAATGCACCCAGTCATTCATTTTGTTTACTGCGGTGTGTTTAAATGCCGGTGCAAAGATGCTTCTGCTTGAACTTCTGCTGTAAATCAAATTCATTGGGGAATTTGGAGTGCAGACAAAAATGTCAATGCATCTAAATATGTACCAAATAAAGATGCACCGCGCTGCACAGATTACAAAAGTGACATTCCATGGAAAGCCGGTTGTATGACTCAGTTTGTCAGTGTGGAAATTTTCATCTCATAAACAGTATGTGAATAGATGCTCTTTTGAAACGATATATTTGTCAGTTGCTACTTTGCCAGTATCAATGCCAGATGGACAGAGGTTTCACAGAGTTCAAACGGATTTGTATAAGGCAAAATTAAGTTCCTCTTGTTCACTTAAATAACTCAAATAACTTCTGTGCATTTAAATGAATACAAAGAAACCCGTTGAATATGCGGAATGACAAGATTATAGTAATCATTCTACTGTTTGGATTATAGTTATTATATTACAGTTCTAGTTCTCAAACTTTTCAGGCCTCGGAACTTTGATGTGGCCAAATAGTACACTTTAAGTACTAATATGTATCTTTAATGTACCAAAATGGACTCTTTAGGTACAAACATGTACCTTTTGAAAAGGTACCGCCCTAGTGACCGCTTATGTACCTTTATGAGATTGTAGAGCTTGTTTTTCTTTTTCCTTTGTTTTTTTTTACTCAACCCTTAACAACATTCATGTTCCTGATTACCAATTATACCTCTCATGGTCCTTTCAAATAACTTTAATTACTGATTAGAATTCGGCTCTCACAAAGCTGGTACTTGAGTGTAATTGCTCAATAAAGAGTTGAATGGAAATGTGTGGTAATAAGTAGGTGTTCCTGCTGCTTGTCTCATTAGCGAGTAAGCACTGCTTTCGCTTCCCGGTCTGCATAAATGGAGCCTCTCTCATTCATGGCACAGGGTCCACTGGTCTCTTTATAGCGAACCAGCAACCAGATGACATGTCCCAAACTCGCTGACCTCACACTGCAGACACCTCACTGATCACACACGTATAATGTCCGTACTTGTTTTCGTAACACTGTCACAGGGCAGAAACCTGTTTAGCATAAGCTGTCAGTGACTGAAACCTTATAGTTGTCAGGCACAAGTTGGCCATTATGTGATGTTACATGTTCTGTTGACCTGATGGGATGCCCTGAAGTGTTCTCATGTGCATTTATCAGATGAAAATAACAGGTAATAACTCTGTTTAACTGCTGTACTATATCTATATATAGACAAATGCTTTCTCAATTGAAATGGAACATCATAAGTTACTCATAAAGGACACTAAGGCAGCAACTCAATCAAATAATGTTGCTCTGGCCAAGCACACTGAAGACTTGATTTGAGTTTTCTGTTAGTGTGCTGCTAAGCTAACACCACGGAGCACTAATAAGCATAAAAATATATAGCACAAAAATATTCTATTAAATATTCGATTTTATAATTACACTAGTGTTGTTATTTTTTTGCAATTTGTCTTTCTAATCTTTAGAAATTCTTATTATGTCACCTTTTTAGACATTTATTTATTCATTTATTTATTTATTCTTCATTTTTGTGTATTTATTTTTATTTTTTTATGCTAACCTAATATATGAATAAATTATTTATTTTTATTTAAGCTGCATTTATTTGATCAAAAATAGAGTAAAAACAATACTATTCTGAAATATTACTACAATTGAAAATAACTTTCTATTTTTGCATTTATTTTAAATTACATTTTTCTATTAAATTATATATTTTTTTAAATGAAAACAAATTAAATTAAATGTATTCTTGTGATGGCAAAGTTGAATTATCAATTCTTCTAGTCTCACGTAGCCAGACCTTCATACTGAAGGCAGAAGGTCTGGGAACCTTGGCCGCTTTGAATGACCAAAGACCGCTCAAGAGGGCTTATGACTGACAGGTAAAGCAACTACTCAAGTTTCGTTTTGTGCCACGTCATGGAAATGTCTCTACAATAACAGGCCAGAGCGTAAAACTCTTGGATGTATTTTAAAGAGTCTATGCAGCGAACTTTACATATTTCACATTTTGAAAACCTAGCATTTAGTTGATCCTGATAAGCGCATATTTTCAAACGCCATGGCTTTGTTCTTCCATGAGGGGTTTGGCGCAACGGCTACAGTGGAACGTTAAAGAATGCTACATACACGTCTCCCTGAAATTCTGTTGAATTCCACCAATCAGACAACGACTTCAAAACTCTTGAAGTGTTTCCACTTTTGTGTGTCATATTCATGAGACATTCAGCCAACAGTTCATGGGTGTGACGTTTGAGGCCGAGATTAATTTTCTCCAGTCTTCAGAGTGACATGATCTTTCAAAAATGATTCTATGCTGATATGGTGCTCATGTAAAATTTATATTATTATCAGTTGTGCTGCTTAATATTTTTGTGTAAACGATTATACAATTATTTTCAGGATTCTTTTTCTCTCATCAACCTTTTTTTAATTGAACATGTTGCAATGCATTGTGGGATTGACTTCTCTGTGAAAGATACTGTATACCTAATGCTGCCTTAGAAAGTGGCTAAACAATTAATTAGTTTAGCTTTATATCAACCTTTGCATTGGGAGTGCAGCTAAGTGATGCCACTTGCGTAGGCAGCTCACTAGATTTTGGAACAGAGCTATTATTAATATTATCAGGTCACCTTTATGAGATTTATTTTTTGAGTGAAAATGCATTTACTGTTAATTGTCGTTCAGAGATTATACTGATGGTATCAAAAGGAATCAGTCGAACTAGTCATTATTTAATTAGTGAATCACTGTATATTTATGGGATCCTCATGCTTATAATTGTCTAAAAATGCTTTTGTTTCGTTGTTCTCATTGGGTTGTAATATCTGCTACTGCCTCGATGTCTGTTCTTAGCCACATTTAAGACTAACTTCCTCTTTCAGTTTATTATGTAGTTCAAGGCACTGGTTGAGTGGTACTGTCCCACACCTCCCTCTCTTGATCTCTCTTTGCCCTGTTCTTCCAGACCTCCTCAATAAATCATGCCGTCTTTGAAACATTTACATCTCTCGTGTTGCCCTGAATTGAGAAATCCAAACATCATTGGATGTTGGAAAGACATTAGATATTAAGGAACTTAAGATATTAATTTTGTGTCAACTTGCAACTTACAAGTGACTTAAGGATGTAAGCTAAGGCAGAGAAAAGTATAAATGAAGATCATAGGAGGAGGAGAACGGGGGATCTAGGACGGCTTTCCTTTTTTTTGGAATGTTACAGATGCCATGGTTGGAGTGCTTATGAGTTTTAACAGAGTTCATGAGGTTATTACATAAATGGTTCACGTAAAGTGCTCGAGCCTTTGGGGAATGTTTGATGACATGTTCACAGAAATATTACAATGTTCAAACAATTGAGCATGTGATATTTTTTTCTGGACTGTAGATATTTCAAGACCATAGTTAATTAATTTGACCAGTAGACTGGGATAAACAGCATTTATGACATCAATTAGATCCAAAAGACTGATAAAAACCTAAAACAAGATTGGAAAAAAATAGATCAAAAGTATCTTCAAAGACTCAGTGAATTCCTACTGCCTCCCCTAAAAGGCAGTAATTTGAAAAGCTCATGTCTGGATTGGTACTTAGACGGTCAAATGATTCAGTCCTAAATCGGACGCAGAGTGCAGCCAAATCAGAAAATAATTTGACGCACAAATCTTGATCCTGCCTGAAACATGCAGTGGAACCCAATCCGTGGATTAGCTGTGGACTTTACAACTCAGCGATTGGCTTGTTGCCACACACTTGGCTGGACAAATATCCTATCTCACTTGTTTTGAGCACAGTACTTAGATTTTTAATCTGTACAAATACCTACTTACTACAGCTTAGACCATCTTAGTTAACCAAATGGTTGCTGTTAAATGTATTAATATATCAGGGACAATATGGTTAGTGTGTGTAAGCCTCCCTCCTTTCAATTTCTACACACCCTAACTCTTTTTAAGTACTTACACAGACTGGTATTTTGTAAGGAGACTGTAGATATATAAAATGTAGTTAATCAACGTGTTATGTGAAAGTATTATATCCCGTAAAGCTTTCATCTGCCGTTCTTTGTGACATCTAGGTGTGTCGGATTTATGTCAGCTTGATCTATCAGTTTTACACCCACTCCGACCTGTTGTGCATTTATTCATCCTTGAGGAAGAGAGTTTATCATATTGACTCATGGGGTGTCTTGCCTTTAAACGTGTTTCTTATTGTGTCTGATTTCTTTTTACAGGAGACTATTATCCACCTCCTCCACCTGTCATTGACACCAGCGGGTTCCCGTCTCCATCCAGCTTCCCACCTCCTCCACCAATGGATGAGGCCTCCCTTGGCTTTCCGGTGAGATTTGCTAAAACAGTCATCACAATATACAATATCAATGTTTTATTTAGATTTTGTTTTTATTGATTAATTACATTTTAAAATACATACTATATTAACCGTATGAGGGAAAATGTGAAAAAAAATTAATAGTAATATAATTTAGTATTTATTACTGTATGTACTTAATAATCAGTGTGGAATGCCCCCCTTTTACTTTAAATACATCATGCCCTCGGGTTGGCATGAACTGCACAAGCTTTTACAAAAGCAAACATGATTTGTGAGTGTACCAAATTATTTGGTTCTGTGGAAGCAAAGAAATATGATGTTTTGTACAAAAGTTCACACGGTGAACAAATTGCTTATTTTGATTTTGACCTGAAATAGAGCATAATCTTAAATGCTATTTGTTTTTGTTTTTTCTTCTGTTTTTTTGTTTTGTCAAAATCCCAGATCTTTAAAGTTTCAAATCAGATTTTGAATCCATGATTTTAATAAGTACAGTAATAAATACTGCATGCTATTACATATTACATTCCACAGCCATATCACCTTGCAGCCCAAGACCGGTTGCCCATTTAAGCTAAGCAGAGTTGAGCCTGGTCAGTACCTGGATGGGAGACCTCCTGGGAAAACTAGGTTGCTGTTGGAAGAGGTGTTAGTGAGACCAGCAAGGGGTGCTCACCCTGCAGTCTGTGTGGGTCTTAACACCCCAGTGTAGTGACGGGGACACTATACTGTCAAAAAGCACTGTCTTTCGGATGAGACGTTAAACCAAGGTCCTGACTCTCTGTGACCATTAAAAATCATATGGCACTTCTTGTAAAAGAGTAGGGGTGTAACCCCTGTGTCCTGGACAAATTCCCACCACTGGCCCTTACCAAACATGGCCTCCAAATAATCCCCATCCACTTGATTGGCTCTATGACTCTCTCTCCTCTCGACCTGTAGCTGGTGTGTGGCGAGCGCACTGGGCAGCCGTCACATCATCCAAGTGGATGCTGCACATTGGTGGTGGTTGAGGAGAGACCCCCCACATGATTGTAAAGTGCTTTGGGTGTACAGCAATACACAATAAAGCGCTATATAAATGCATCATTCATTCATTCATTCATTCATTCATTACTATGAAACAAAATCACAAATATTTTCCTTCATACAGTTAATATATGTCATTTTGTATATATATATATATTAACATGATAAACTAATTTGATTATTTGATTAGAGACCAGAAAATAGAGCATAATCTTAAATGCTATTTATTTGTTTTTTGTTTTCTGTTTTGTCTTGTCAAGATCCCAGATCTTAAAAGTTTTAAATCAGATTTTGAATCCATGATTTTCTGTGTGATTTCAGATTTTTGATCCCTAATATAAATTAAAGGCACTTAAGAAAGTTGCATATCCCTTTTCATGTGTGTTACCGACAAACCGTCAAAAGCTAGCCAAGTCTGTGTTTTTTTTCTTCTGTGGCTGTGTACTAGGCGTGTGTCCTAGTTGTTTATATCCCTCTTTAGTTCATTTGGCACTCGTTTAGAAATGATGCGGGCACAGGGAAGGCTGACACCTAATGGTTCACCTCGGTCATTTCCCCCTTAAGGGAGTCAGTCCTCCCTCCATTAAACTACAGCCTCAAAACCATTTATGAGTAATGTATTTATTCTAGTTACACATTATTATAATTATTTAACACATACATTCTAAGTAGGCAATTTATCTAAATAATGTGAATAGATTTCATTTTACATCATTGTTTTTGCTTCCGTCTGCTGATAATGTGTCAGTTTGTTAGATCCAGTCAGTTTTTTTTTTTTTTTTATTAGGCCGCTTTATCTGCTGCTCAGAATGTGACTACAGACATATTCTCTGCTCTATTAAAACCCTCCACTGGATCGCTTTCCCACGAACGCTGCTCTGCAAGGGAGGAAGCCTGTCCGGTGGGAATCAGCGCGTTTGTTGATCTAGCTCTATGGAGTCAGCGTATGGCAGACGGTGTTACCGGCGAATAATTAGGCTAGTACAGAAAAGACATCAGACTGTAGAGGCGAGGATCTCGATTTCTCTGTAAAAATGAATGGCATCCCAGAGTCAGTTTAACCAGCTTTACATCTCAAACAAGAGGAGATCAGTGACAGCAGATGGTTTGTGACATAGAAAAGAATCCACAGCAAAGCACATTTTGTTGCGTTCATCACACCATTTCCCTGAAGACCGTTAGCTCTTTATTCTGATAGCAGTACATGCGCGTTCTCGTGCGTGTGGTTACTTTACCGAAAACAAGCGGCAATCCGCTCAACCCGCAGCTTTCCCTAATTCCAGTTTTCTACATCTTTCATGAATGAAAAAGGGGATGTTGAATTATTTCTGCTCCTAAGCAGAACTAACAAGAGGAAGAGGCCGGAGTGGCACGGTGAACATGAATAATCAAATGATACTTGGCCTAAATTCTTTTGTTTCCCGTAACAGATAGCAACACATGCAGTCTTTATTTAACTTCACTTATCTGTCTCTGTGGTTTTTCATTAAACTCAGCACTTAAATCAGCTTCCTCTCTTCAAACGGTGCTTACCAGAATGCAAAAGGATGGCTTACATAACCGATGGAAGTGCTTCATTAGATTGCTATGCCTTTTCTTTCATAACAGTGCCTTGCTATTGAACTGAATGTCCAGTTCTCCTAATGGAATTAAGATAATTCACATAATATGGCTCACAAAACAGGGGCCAAATGGAAAATGCTTGCATGCTTGTGTAAGTGTGTATTTTCTAAAGGCTTTACGTGTTATTACAGTATTTTATTTCTGTAAACTGTTGTTGATCTTTTTGTGGTGTGTGCATAACTCAATCTTAGTTGCTATAGGAACATGCCTAAAAATAAAAAGTCTTGAACCCTTTATAAATTGCAGCACACAGTATAATTAATAATGAAACAATACAGGGAATTGCTCTTTGGAAATAGCCTCAGAAGTTGCTTTTGATCACATAATCATATGGAACTCACTTTGTATTTATTTCCCGTATTTACATAAACTGTTCTAAAACAGATCTAAATCAATTCACGAGACATTTACACTACTTTTTTATGGGGTTTGTCAAGGCAATCTTTTTTAAACAGGCTCTACATGTGCTGAAAGGGAACTACAGTATGAGTATTTACATTACACATTTACATTACCTACCTCGTTATGTCAACTATAAGCTTATTATAGAGTGTGCTTATTCACAAATCAGCAAATTTGCCTTCTGCAGGTAATATCGCACTATTACTGTACATTTTGTGTAAATTTTTTTGTCGATCATGGCAGCAGTTATTCCTCATATTTACATTTGACAGATGCTTTTGTCCAAATTGTCATAGATCACATTTAATCAGATCATGCAACCCCTGGGAATTGAACCCATGCCCTTGTAATTGTTAACTCAACACTATGTTTGAGCTACGGGCAAGCTATAATCTGATCAAAATTATGCATTATAACTTTTCTTATTTTCAGACTTTAAAGAGCCAATTCAGATTCTTGTATCTGCTGTACAGTCCTAGTAAAGTACCTGAGATCGCAACTATACAAATAGCATTCAGTATCGTAACAGTGTTGTGCCCATTACCTGTTTTGCATAATTCATTTAGTGAATCTGCCGCTAAACAATACAAACAGCAGGTGCAAATAAACCGCACAATCAGCAGGCACAGTTCATTCTTAATTAATTCCCCCCCGGTCTGTTTGCTTTTAATTCAAGCTGAAGTTCACCTTAGTTCAGGACCTTGGCTTTAATGATGCAAACATTTGTTTGCCCTTTCCCCTGATTGTTCGGGAAGCTTTTTGGGGCCTGGTCTGCTCCAAATAGAGGCATGTTAGGGTTGTAATAGGTTGTGACAGGTAATCCAAACAGATAACATTAGACCAAGAGTCAGTCACTGATCCTGGCCAATGAGCTCAGTGCCACAGGCAATCCCGAGACCTCCTCTCCTCTCCTCTCTTCATTTGAAAGACGAATGCAGACTAAAGAAGACCAGGATTTAGCTTCCGTTATTCAATAATTTAAAGAAATACATTTTACTTGAGCACCAAATTGGCATTTTAGAATGCTTTGTGAAACATCAGGTGACACGGAAGACTGGCGAAATGCAGCTTTCCATCAAAGGAATAAATTATATTTTAAATATATATTAAAATAGAAAACAGTTATTTTAAATTGTAATAATATTTAACAATATAATTTTTACTGTATTTGTGATCAAGTAAATGCATCATCTTACCAACCTCGAATTTTGAACGGTAGTATATTATTCTTTTGATATTTCTCTTTGCTCAGCAAAAAAAAAAAGAACAGAGTGTATCACCTTGATTACATTGTATTCACAATTTATTGTTATTACTATTATTATTAAAAAAAGAAAGTTCCTCATTTTAAAACCCCAATTTATGTCATGACGCACTGTGTTGAATACTCAATAACAAAAACTATTCACAAAGCTTTGTCAATGCACATAAAGGGCTTTTATTTATCTAGTGTCATGTATAGAAAGAAGCTGCTGCGGAGGACAAGAAGAGATATCAGTGTCCTTCAGCCGGAGGGGAAGGTTGTTGTGCCCCCTTTGATGAGGAGCAAGAACGCTGTCAAAGTCTGCCCCTCACACCTTTTTGTGTCACATGGCTGCCATTCCTCAAATGCCTTTGATAGTTTTGTTCTGTGCTCCCTCTCTGACATAAAGGACATGAGTTTATGATTGCAGATGTATTGCTCATCCAAGTCTTAGACTTTAAAGTCAATAGTTATATATATATATATATATATAGTTTTGCTTAAGAATAGTTAGGAAGACCTTATTTACCTTACAAAATTTTGTATTAGAAATTGTTGTCATTAATTTGGCAATTTACTGAACACCTACTTGTGCCACACTGCTCTAGTATAGTGCTTAGAATAAATGTATTAATTAAAAATAAAAATAATAAAATTCAGACGTACATTGATGTTTTATTTTTTTTTTTAAATGAAGTCACAGAGGTAAGCAAATTGCATCTAACTTTACATTAGGGTCTCTAAATGAAATGTATGCAGTGTCCAGTATTGCTAGACTTAGAATACTTGTAAGCTCACCACATTATGCTTTTTGTAATTTATAATGCCACAAAACACTGTATTCTCATTCAGAAGATGTTGCATGCTTACCTGGAGACTTGGTGATAACACTGCACGACACATGAATCAAGTGAGACCCAATATTTAGATTAAGTGAGGTGGGATATTTATTTATGGATGTGCCATGCTACCTCAGTGTAAACATCTTAAAAAGAAACCTGCAACTGGAGTGTGAATAAAACTTTGTGAGAGTGAAGCTTTGTTTTTGTCAGTTTGGGAGACAGATAAAGTGAGAGGGAGAGAGAGAGAGAGCTAAGGGATGATTCAATTAATATGAGATAAGCTGTCTCACCAACAAAGCATTATTTGTTCTTTGTTTATTCTTTCACATTGCTGATTTTCTCCTAAAGACTTTCTCCCTGACAATCGTGTCTTATTGTTACAGTAGTTCACTTTCAGACAATTGTCTGAGGCCACGATTAATTTTAATGAACATGTAAAAGATAAAACACAAAAAAAAAATGCTCAAGGTTTTGTGTAATAGTAGCCCACAGTGGAAGATGTGCTGTATTTCAGTGTTAAATTGCCGCCTTTGTGTATAATATTTCGTTATTTTTCTGTAGCATGCATGTTCAAGAGTGATTTAAGTGGGTTTTCTGGTTTAGAGCAACCCTCTTTCAAAAAGACCTAATTTTATTACAGGTAACTGTGTTTGTGTGTTTCAGATTAAAAGGCCTGAGAAAACTATAGAAGAGAGACGTTCTAGTCTGGATGCTGAGATCGACTCCTTGACCAGCATCCTGGCCGACCTAGAGAGCAGCTCACCGTACAAACCACGCACGCCGCAGGTACGGTCATAACAGACTCTTTCCCAAACCCCCTCCAACCACATTACCTGAACAAATATGAATACGGAACCCATATAAAAGACATTCTGAAAGCTTCACCAATTTAGAAATTGTAGCATTTCATATAATATAGTGTTTAATTTATACAAATGCTTAAAGCTGCAGTCCATAACACACTAAAATGCGTAGTCACAAAATGTTGATGCTGTTAATGTTAACATTTTAAGAACAAAGTATAACAATAATAATAACTTGCATGGTTTGATGTGATATGGTAGCATGTTATTTCCAAGATGTATAATATGTGATTCTGAAGAACAGTGAATACCCACTGTACTTGGTAATTCCGCAAATAACTGCAATTGTAGGATTCAAACAGAGATAGCGACAAAGAGGCAAACTTATTCAGCTAATGAAAAGTTAATATTGAGTAGCTTACATTTTGCCATTTTGTTTCCTGTCTATCCAATTAAAATATTTCCAATCAAATCCAAAAAAGAATGATTTGTTGTGTCTCTCAGTAGTGAGGTTTAGTTCCTGAGCGAATCAGTATGTTTGAAGATGAGAGTGAATTCTGAATGAACAGTGAAAACCCACTGTACTGGTAATTTGCAATTGTAGGATTCAAACTTTAGAATTAGGACAAAATTAAAACTTACGGACTTCAATTTAATGTTGTTCACAGCAAGTTTCGCCATTATAGTGCAATTTAGGATGTATAAAATGATGGTAAGTCAGTGGCTAAATGTGAATGGGTATATAAAAAAATCACTGTTTCTGTTGAAAAGAATTTGCAACCGTCATTCACTATGAATATTCATGATTGGTGTGAATAGGTCTTTGAAGGGGTACAGAGTGTCATCCATCTAGAGTGTCATCTATAATTCTGCGCAGGCTGCAGACTTGAATAAGAACTCAAAATCTCTTATTTATTTTTATCTCTGACTTATTCATTAGCCTTTATTTGACTCCAGCAGTGAATCAATTTGGCTGTAGAGGACCTTCTGTAAAAGAAAATAACAAAACACTCAGGGAACCTGTTATCACTCCCCCCAAAAATACAAAGATGAACTAATTTAGGTTGCACAATGAGACAGATGAAAAGCAAATCAAAATGTGTAAGTGAACCAGTCATTTATCATTTTTGGAAAGTGTTATAGTCTAAAATTATAATGACCCATATCATTAATAGATATCAAATGAAGTTAAGAGCAGACACTCAAGTTGAGCCCTAGGGCACTTTACTAAATAGTTCAACACAAAATGAATGTAGGCCAGTGCATTCGGAGTCAATGCTGTCGCATTTGGAGCAACCACAATCCCTCCTGTTGGCAAACAGCACCACAGATAGAGCTCGCCTTATTACATGGCCAAAGCTTAATAATGGAGAGTGCTGTCTCTGAACTAGAAACACCCTGCTTTTGGCAAGTGGTCTCTATTCCTCTTTTCTTCTCTGGGGTCAGTCTATTCCATTTGCTGATCTCTAGAGTGCTCGACAGGCACTCTTTTAAAATTATTATTTAGCATAAAGTCTGCACAAACACAACTCTGCAAAAAATTCTGGAGCTCTGTAAGTACTTGCAATATGTTGATAGCTAAAGTGTTGTCTGATCATCTCCATTTGTTGATATTTTGCATGGAAGGAAGCTTGTTATTCCTGCAGTGATATCCTGGAAACCCTGTACTAATATGACCTGAATGAACTTTAGGACTTCTGTCTAATAAAGTATGCTCTTTAGGTTTACCGTAGTTTAAATATATTAATATACATACTACATCCACCATTTTTGACATTGACCTTTGACCCATATGTTCTGCTAAAAGCAGCCGTGAAAGATCAGGTGTTGATATACAGTAGATATGGATGGATGGATGGATGGATGGATGGAGTCCCAGTCACATTTTCTTGGTTAAATAAACATTACTTATTTCTTATTTTATTACATTATTTTATATTTTACATCAACAATGTAATCAATATTCTATGTATTAAAGCCAAGTATGAATCTCATCAAGTGTTTTAAGCATTTTACATTTATTCCAAAATAATAACTTTATTAACAATTAGAAATGTAACAATTAAAAATTAACATACAGTAACAATTAAAACAATATATTTTATTTGTGAACTTATATTCAGCTATTCTTTTTAATAGTTAACTTTTAACTATTTTTGAATGTTTCAGATTATCAGTCATCAAATCTCTGTAAATATGGTCACAGACACCAAGCTGATTACTCAATAAAAACTTTCCCAGGTCATGTTTTCATGCCATTTTAAGTCTTATTTTGATGTGGTTATATCTAAGTGCTAAGTGTGTGAGTTGTTTACTTACTTTTTTAAATTAGTCTTCCCATTAACGCCATTATAAAGTTCATTCAGACTGGTTCGCGAACCCGGGATGCGCACAAACACAAGAGGCAGGATTTATTGGATGAACCAATCACAGCTGAACATTACCAATCTCATCCAATTAATTTGCGATGAAGGCACTGCCTCCTCTCACGTGACTTTCTCCCATTCATTCTCAATTACCCCCCACCAAAGTCACAGAATGCTTTAGGCGGGGTTTTAAAACTCAATGGGCTCAGGGGAGGCGAGAGAGAAGCCGACTGTAACTTTACTTGGTAGTGTTGCTGTTGGACAGTATTTCTTTAGAAAAACGTGTGGTTTATACAAATTGTAATGTTATATTTTGTAATATTGGCCTTTCTTTTTTTTTGTACTAGGACATTTTTTCTCATGCAATATTTTTAGGAGGCACTGCCTCTCTTGCCTTCTCAGAGGAAATGCTCCAGATATACCGACAGACCGACAGACAGACAGACAGAAAAAGAAAGAACACTTCAATTCCCAGAGTGCATTGCCTGTGTTGAATTTCTTAAAATCTTCCTATCATTCAAATTCAGCTTCCTGTGGTGTGGCTGGTTCAATACTAATTCAGACTCTGAACTGAACTCAATCTATGGTGCTTACACTTGAAAAGAAGTGCTCTTCTTGCATGTCTCTAATGTTTCTTCAATGTTGCCAATCTGACACTTCCTCCGTTCCCATGGCCTCATGGATATCAACAATGCTGATGGGCTATTGTTTGACCACTGTATCATGATACCTTGGCATTCAGAATCCTACTAATTTGATGTACCACATTTTATAAAATGTATAACAAAGAAGTACAGAGCGAGTCTTTGAATGAGCCGTAAACATTTCCTAAGACACAGAGTCATGATGGAGCAACACTGCATAAGAGTGATGAGGGGTCAAGAGGTCACATATCTGAGCCAAAATCTCTGTTTTTATACAGAGCGAAACTGGCTTTGACCTCAGTTCCGGCAAACGCCAAGGCCATGTACAGTATGCTGAGAAAACATTAATGTTGCTCTCAGCAAAGTGAGGCTGGTTTGGCAACAAGTACTGCAAACACGCACATACACACTGAGAAATATGTACACTCACATTTAAAGCACACCAACAGCTACACACACTGACAGGCGCACATTTTTAAAGGTCATGCACCTGCACACTTTTGAAGTGACAGGTAGGTTTTTCCTAAATAAAATATACTCTAAGTGCAGATCTTTGTAAAAGTACTTTGTGAGAGCTACAAGTAACAGAATGGAGTCTGAAAGCTTTTGTCAGTAGACTTGAAACATTTATACAGGCAGAGAAAACACAGTGTTTGAAAGAAATCAGCCTGAGTAGTTTCTGGTATCGGGGTTAAATCTCAGGATCAGCCTCAGTTGCTCTGATATCTGCCTGCTCATTTGGCCATTTATGACAGCGTTCCCAGACATAATAAGAAAAGATTAATTTACGAATGTTATTGTAAAAATATTCATTTTAAATTAGCATAGAATTCTATGAAACTTGAAGTGTCTTAAAATGATTGGCTTTTCCAAATTGCCATGATGAGTAATTTGTTTCTTATGGGATTTTGTTTCTATTTTTTCAATTTATATTTGTATTCTATATATTTTTATATATGTAATAAATTAAATGTCATTATATGTAACTTTTTTTAAAGAAAATGCTTGAATCTGCTTCCATCACACCCCCTCTTCAACATTAGTTTATTTGGTTCAAATCAGTCCACACACACACACACACACACACACACACACACACACACACACACACACACACACACACACACACACACACACACACACAGTCTGTTTGCTATCCTTGTGGGGACTCCCCATATGCGTAATGCTTTTTCTACTGTACAGACCATATATTATATTGCCCTACACCAACCCAACACCTAAACTTAGCCCTCACAGGAAACTTTCAGCACCTTTAGATTAAAAAAATAAAATTAATTCTGTCTGATTTATTTGCTTGTTTACCCGTGAAGACTTCAATTTAGGTCCCCACCGTGACACGAGTCCCCATGAGTCTGTGTGTATTCAGGTTTAAGTCCCCACCAGGATAGAAAAACAGGCACACACACACACTTTTTTACTTATTTATTGTAGTAGATAGTCGAAATATAGAGCATTTGGTGTTAACATTTATTCTATAAAGTTATATAAACAGCTTAGTGAATATTTTTTGGTGCTGTATGAAATATTTAAAGTTTGATGGTATGTTAACTGTACTGGATATCATTAATTAACAAATATACATTATTACTGTAAATTAATGCTGATTATTTTGGTTTTGTTGCAAAACTTGACTAATGGAAATCATGTAATTCCTATTCATAAATTATAACTGACCCTGTTATTAAATTCTTAATTTTGCTCAATGTTGACATAAACACGCACTCATTAGCTACATTCCAACTAATGATGCTTCTGGCTGATTAACTTGATTTGAACTTTTCTTATTCATCCCGCAGATCCGCCAGGCCTTTATTTTTCCCCTCTGTCTATATTATATGAATTATTTGTTAGAGTGACTCTGGGCTTGTTTAATGTGCCAGGTTTTATAGCTGAGGCTACTGGCACAGCTGCTCTCTCTGTAATCTTCCACTTGTACAAGCAGAGAGTCAGCCTCTGCAGTATACAGCACTTCCAAATCACAGAGCCTTCTTTCAAAAATCAATAGGAGTGCTCTTCCTCATCCCTGCTTTGAGCTTTAAGGAAATGGACTTTATCCCAGTGTTTGTTGAAACCTGTAGTTAAAGGACCTGCTTTGTGATCTTTGTCGACTCCTGTGTGTGAAAATGGCAGCTGAATTGTTTTGCTGCTTTGATTTAACCCAATGCTTTCCAACCTATCCAAGCATTCTCTTTGCTTTAGTTGGTGCTCTGTGGGTGTAACAAGATGTAATGAAACGTGATCATTATATAAACCCCATTTGCTTCCATCATTCATCTCTCTAGCCATACCACTGTCCCTGTAAACAGACTCACATGCACAAACACAAACACACACACACACACACACACACACACACACACACACACACACAGTGGGATCCATCCAAGAGGCGATTCTGAGTTTGGCATAGATTAGCATAGACGTTTCCCTCTTCCCGTGGGTGCCACAGTGTTGAATCAGAAGTAGTCTTTATGGGAATATAATGAATTGCTCTCTAGGGAAGACATCTCATTTTACAATAGCTATTTTTTTACAAGAAAGACCTCTACATTACACCTCTTCACCACATGAATAATGTTACATTTTGAAGTTATATTGGAAAAGGAATCAAGTCATGGAAAGGTTATGTTAATAGGTCTCGGAAAACAGTAAACAACATTACTGTATATATGAAAAAATTGTTTTATTTATTTTTATGAAAAACTTTCTAGTTTAGTGGAAATGACAACACAGCTGTAGCATAGACATGATTTAAAAAATAAAAATTCTAACATAAAAAATATCAAAATGGTTTATATTTGCTTCAGTTAACATAGTTTAAATATGTAACAATTCATATTTTTATTATGGATTATTATAATATATTATGTTTTTACAGTTTAAGATTGAAAGTTTAGATCTGAGACAGATATAATTAACATATCTAAAAGGCAAATGTTGATGGTATGGTAAAACATTTGCAATTCCATTTTAATGTAGTTCTTTACAAAAAGCTGAGAGAAGTTGAGTGAATTTTAATAACAATCAAAGCTGGGTACATAAAAGTGCACAAAGCTGAAGAAACGCTATTAGCATGTTAGCCATTGAACTGCTCTGTGGCAAAAATCCCTTAGAGTTCATTTGAAAAGTGTAGATCTCACAGATCAATTTATTTTTTCATCAAATGTTATGAAACATTACCTTCAAATATGGCCCAACCAATCTAGCTTAAAGCAACAAGTCAGCAATTTCCCACCAATTTTCACAGAAGACCTTTTAAATACCCTGACCTTGTCAGCAGTTCCACGTATGTATTCTCACTGTGAGCCCAGAATAGGTAGGGAAATTCTCTAGAGAAATGCAAAATAGTAAAAGCTAAAATGTGTTTTGTAAGAACTTCTAGATTTAGCTCGTTCCTGTTTAAGACGTTTCAGGTCTGTTAGCTTGCTTTCCCACCTCTGTTACAGCTAATGAACTGTCCAAGCAAATACGATCAGTTGAAGGAGAGCGGATAAGTGTCAAACAGAGAGTTACTATGTGAGGTGCAAAGGGACGGTCAATGAACTCGATCTATCATGATCCAATCAGGTGTCTGCGGTGACTTCTGCATTCAGGAGGACAATGACGATATATCTGTCCCGTTTTATGTGTGTGTGCAGCCCTTTACACATTTTTGGTGTAGTTATTTGGCCTGATGCTTCTTTTGACCTCTCTACAGTTGCTTGTGTAGAAGTTCCCCATCCAAAATGTGGCCTTTGGTTGAGTTCACATTCAGGATTCATTTAGAGAAAATATCTCTTTTGCAATCAGCAGTGAAACTGTCATGGTAGGCCTTATTTAGAAAATTAAAACATAAAAGACTGCCCTGAACTCTCTCACAACACAAGCATGAAAAATGTATCTCAAAGAAGTCAGTAAGGCTGAAAATGCAGTTGCAACAGTTGTCCATGTAATAAAACATGAAAGCATAGAGCCACAAACATGTACAAGATGCTGAACTTTATCAAGGTACAGCTTACAGAGCCTTGTCTTATTATGTGACGCTGTTTTGTGATGTTAGAATATCCAGCAGTAGCATAGGATCCAAATTTAGGCATACAATCTTTTTACTCTGCATGAATTATAGTAGAAAGACTTTCCATCTTAAAATTAAGTGCTTTTTGACATGCTCAGTGATGCATGTTGCTGTCTAAATGTCTTTCATGTGTGTTTTCAAGGGTTTAAAGAGATAATTCATGACCAAATCAGAATATTAGAATGAATTCTCAAGCATCATGTGACACTGAAGACTGGAGTAATGACTGCAAAAATCAATAAAAATCAATAAAAACAAACAAATTTGAATGGTAGTGTGTGATTAATTATATATATATTTTATATATATTATATATAAATTTAAATTATATATGTTTTTATAAAAATCTTACAGACCTCAAACTCACCTTGCATTATTAGATCAATATTCCCACGCCAGAAATCAATATTTTAGTTAAAACTTCCACTATATTATTTTTGGGAAAAGCTGAAGAGATTGACTCTCAAATCTCCAGGTCCCTGTAGATTACCTCATGTTGACACTCCGCTAAAAGGATCTGAAGTGTAGAGTAGTCTCAGTCACAAAATATTTCTCTGTTACCATCCTTGACACTTTGTTTGTTTACAAATTTTTGTCAGAGAGGAAGACATTAGGCCATAAGGAGCCATCTCAAGTCAAGTGAGCTCTATACCCTCTAGGACTTCTGCATTATTTAAGTCTTCCACACAGTTTAGCACAAGTTGAGTGCTTTCTCCGCGGAATGTATCATTCTTCGTGGGTGCTCTTGGGTCACAGCTACAAAAGCACACCTGATGTTAGGCTTAGGGGCAAAAGGGTCCAGTGTTGTTTTGAACCCCAATTATTTCATTGTATAGGCAAAAACATTTTTCAAAACATCATCTTATGTGTTTCTCAGAAGAAAATAATTAAACGGTTTCAAATAACATGAGGGAACAATGACAGAATAATATTTTTTGGGGTGGACTATCCATTTAAATGCAAGAATGCATTTAAATCCTTTAAATCCTCTGTGCAACAGAACTTCTCAAACATCTCAGCTTCTCTTCAGTGTTTTCCCTTCTTGATTTGTGAGTGAAGGATGTGGTTTGTCTTGTGTTGAAGTGTTGAAGTGAATGTGTGCACTGTTTATCACGTAGAAGGTGCTGCTGAACAGTGTGGAAGGTCACACATTTGAGAAAAAAAAGGGCTTCTAACTAGGAGCGTGTATTTGTAAATTCATACAATTTACTATTTAAAAGTTTGTGGACGGTACAAAATGTTTTTGAAAATAAAATATGCTGATGCTCACCAAGGCTCTGTTGATTTGTTTAAAAATACAGTAAATATATTGTGAAATTTTGTAATATAAAAAAATGAAATATAACAAATACCTTAACTTCTCAAGTAAAAGATTTTAGAACCGTGTCTAGAGACAAGATGGAACTGCTCTGACCTTATCAGCCCGTTTGTATCCTATTATTTGATTCGTTCATGTCACTTATGACAGAACAGCTAACCAATCACGATGAGCTCATCTTGGGAAAAGATTATACATCGGAAACAGCTAATCCCTTTTAAACCTGGCGGTTGTTCTCACTAAATTGCATTGTTATATTTCGGAAAAGTTTTACCTGCCAACTGGCAACTGAAACCGTTTCATTTATTGTCAACGCCAATTTATACTCTCATTTGGCTCTTGGCGAGTGTTAATTTTAGGCCCTGTATATACAACCAACCCAGGATTTTTCTAATATATATAAATGTTTCATTAAACATTCTGAAGCCATTAGAAAAATCCTGGGTTGGTTTAGCCATTAACTTATTTACTTTGGCTTAATTTAAATGAAACCTATTCAGGAAGTAATTCCAATTGTCCTTTATATATTAAAGCATCTCAGTCAGAGAGGTGTTACAAATTGTATTGGTCTTTTTATTTTACTGGTCTCTTGTTCCTAATTGTACTTTATTTCTGAGTTAAGGAATCAATTCACAGGCTCTTGGGCTGAATCGGATCGTAAATCTATGATTTCCTTCCGAGAGCTTTTTTTTTGTGGTTGGCATGGTCTTGTGGGATATTAAGTGTGGACAGCGTGGTGCTCACATTATTGTGAATAATTACCTCACATTTACATCTGACATCATCGAGAGTGCTTACATCAACGCTGAGCGCTATTCTTTCAGCCGCATTAGTCTCTGGTGAGCGTCCACTCTCTACCAGTCACTATATTGTGTTTATAGAGCGAGTTACATCACTACCACTCTGTAACAACAATTAAAGTGCTGACACTTCGGCCCACTCCAAGCTCTCCATTCAATTAAACCCTTTCCCATCACTGTCTCCTCTTTGTCTCCTGCTCATAAACCTCTGTCAAGACTCTTCATTTACCCAGGCGGTGTGAGCTGACGGACTAGATCGGAGACTGTAAAATCATGACTTGTCATTTGTCACTGCTCTGTTCCTTGCTTCCTTTCCTGCTGCCTCCGTGAGAGGAACCTCTCGGCTGACTTAACACTGCTCACGCTGAAGTATGCTCACGGTCTCAATACAACTGGTGCAGCCCCCGCTGGGTCAGGCTGTGGACATGTAACCTGCCTAAGAAAGCATGTATGGCTTCTCTTGAACATTGATGTAAATGTTTAATGTAATTTATTGTAAATGCTGGTCTCGAGGGAATTTAATGTGATTGGCCCTTTAGGAAGGTCTCATATGACTCAATTGCCAGGAAAGAGCTGGACATTAAAATAACATCTGTGTAATCCGTATCACATGCTCTCCAAAAATGTAGTACTTCAAAATTCAATAAAGTAGGCAAAGCATAATGTATAATATAATAAAGTATAAATATATCTGGAAGACAATGTGCTATAGCATGCTAGACTGTATCATATATATATATATATATATATATATATATATATATATATATATTAAACCGAAAGTAGGCTTTAATTGTGTCACAGCCATAAACTATAGTTTTGTTATACATGATTTTAGCCAGTTGCAGTTTGTTTAAAGGAGGAGGGACATTCTTATCATAGAAAGCATCTGCTTGGATAAAAATCTGTGTAATCAATATTGTTGGTCTGTTTTTACAGATAAATGCTGTAAATTTAAATGCGTACTTCAGCTTGAGTTTAATTCATTCGTTGAATCATTTTTGTTATTAAATAACTTCTGTTTTTGAATAACCTGTTTTTATTATTTATTTTATTTATGTATATATATATATATCAATATATCACAAAGTCATCTGTAGTCATTTAGTCCATATATTAAGGCCTCCTGTAGCGAATTGATGCATTTTTGTTAGAAAATATCCTTATTTAGATGTTACAACTCTAAGTTTTCTATTTAACGGCTAACTGTTGTACGTGCATTCGCGAGAGAGTGCCTTTCTGGCAAATAACGCAGTCATATATAGCATATGCGCCAGTGATTTGTGATGAATGTGGAAGAACAGAGAAGAGAGCAAAACAAAACACCGGTCACGAATTAGAAGTACAAAATGAGGATTTGTAAAGAAACATATCGGAGCATATAAATATTTCTATACAAGCCAAGAGTAGACTAGTTTTCCTTTGCTCCTGTAAACAAATGCTGGTTCTCACGAGACTAGCATATTCTCACCAGTGCATGCGCTACGCAAATGTTCTACGTCATACACCCACAACGGCATCTGCGTATGACAGTTAGCGCAAGATAGTGAAAACAGTTTATAACCTTTTAAATATGGATATTTTTCTTACAAAAATGCATCAATTCGCTACTGGATGCCTTTATTCTCCCCCTAAGAAAATGACTTTTTTATCATAGATGGATGCACTTTATTTGACGTTTATGGACTGTTGAATGAAAACATCCACTCTCTTCCATTATAAAGCTTGTAAGAGCCAGGACATTTTTATATAACTACAATTGGATTCGTCTGAAAGAAGAAAATCATGGAAAAGGAGTAAATCATGGGCTAATTTTCAGTTTTGGGAAAAATATCCCTTTAAATAAAGTGGTGACAGGTCAGTATACCTAATATATAGACTTTCTCTTTAAACTTTCATGTAAATCTTCACCTAAAATCTAGGTAAAAATAATGTATAAACACGTTACGCATCAATTAACCACGTTTTTAATACACAAAATGCGGCTGCATTCAGACAGTGTGCTATTTTAAACGTGCAGAAGGTCAGAGAAGAACAGTCGTCGCCTGCCTTTCACCCTTTCATTCTCCCAATTTCCTCTTATCTTCTCTGTAAATAGAAAGGAGGAGGTATGCAGCTGCTTTAAGCTATTGTCAGCTTAGTTGCCACTCTGAGACATAATCCTGTTGTCCGTCTCCTGCTTAGGAGGGCAAGATCTATTTCACATTACTGCTCCGCTGCCACAAGAAATGGCAAAATGAATGCTTTGTGTGATAAATAATGTTGTATAATGACTTGCTGTTTAATTCTTGAGATCATTAAATTAATTTGTCCACTCTGTCTGTATGCTTTAGACAGATATACTGATAGAAAGAGGAAATACGAATTTGGATGAGTAATGTTTTTCTCATAGATATTGATGGATATATCATTTCTATCCATCATATTTAAATACTGCATTTGTTTTGAAGAATTCAGAAAGCAACATTTAGTAATTTAGATTGTTAGGGAGTAAAACACATGGTGTTATTAAAATTATTATTGAACATTATTTGGTGGTTAGAAATGAGCAAAACTAGTGTCTGATTTTAAAGACTAGCTGTGAAGAAACATTGCCACTCATTGTATTTCTCATAAAACATCACAGAGCAGACACAATCGATGCTAATCATTGTCTGACAGGTGATAAGAGAATTTACTTCAGAACACTTTCATCAGTTTTACAGTGAGAGAGAATGATGTATGTATGTAGGAATGGCTTCATGGGACTTAGAATGTAGCGCATGAGTCGTATATACTTTTTTATGGTGCTTCTTTTGGAACTTGACAGCCTCTGTTCCTAGACACTTTCATTTCGGCAAAGAACAAACCTGCACTTCGAAACAAGATGATGGTTAGTAAATGACAGAATTTTCCTTTTAGCTGGAACATTTCATTTAATTAACTGGGAACATGTATCTTTAAACTGTTTGCGCTTGTGTTAAACGTTCCCTCTGTGACTGAACAGGCTGCAGCCAGAAAAACTAAAGAGACAAGAAAAAAGCACAGTGGGAATCAAAGATGGAGATAAAAGAATAGGAGGGGGCCAGTGGGAACACAGTGCCCAACTGCCTGTGGCAGCCATTGACCTTAAGGTCAACATGGTAGCAGGTTCAGAGTTTTGACAGGAGCAGCCAACTGTAGAGAGAGGAGCTTGCCCGCTGGCACTTCATGTAGCCAGTCGATGTGCGTTAGTCTAATAAACTGCATGCTATCATTGTGTGTCTGTTTTACACACATCCGACCAATCGCATAGTGTGGTTGTTAGTCGGAGACGCTGAAGCCATCATTGGGACCTGCCTTTTCACATTACAATGTTTGCCCTCTGAGTAACACTGCTAAACAGCTCACCCTCAAAAGCTCTGTCACCAAACATTAGCGAGAACTTCTCCTCCTCCTCCCGCAGAGACACGAGAGCACTGATTGGACACTTTAAAATCTGATGACTTGGTGAGAAACATGTCTGACCTGGACATGACCCTTTGGACTGTGTATCAGGAATGTGCATCCATACATCAGTAATAGCCAGGGCTATGTAGAACACCAAAAAATGCAGTTACTTAATCAAGAAGAAAATATTTTTTATTTTTCTTAAATTTTTGAGAATATATATTGGTTATGTTATTTTTTATGTATTTAAATATATATATATATATATATATATATATATATTAGGGCTGTCAATCAATTTAAATATTAAATTGCAATTAATCGCATGATTGTCATGAGTTAACTCACGATTAATCACAATTAATCACACATTTTTATTTGTTCTAAATGTAGCTTAAATTAATACTTTTCAAGTTTTTAATACTCTAATCAACATGGGCATGTACAAATCTGGATGCTTTATGCAAATTAATGTTTATTATTATTGAAACCATAGTCAACATAGAGCATGAAGACTAGACATTTTTCAAAGGCAATAGGTGTCACGAGAGATGAGGTCGAGGACTCAAATGCAGAGGAAATGGTTCCTTTAATAATAATATAAAACAAAGAAGAACAAAAACCACCCGAAGAGAAAAACAAGCAAATCAGGCAGAAGACTGGAGCACAGTCAAACACAAAACTCACATGTAACATACGACACACGAAAGACAACGGATCAGCACAGGACTGCAGACACAAGGAGAACTATATAGGGAGACAAACGAGGGTAACGAGGGAGACACAGCTGGAGCCACTGTGCCCACGTACTGTATTTTGATGAAGCTAAATTCTCAATAAAACAGTTTTCATTAATATATTTGTCTGTTTCTGTTGTCAGACAACGGAATGAATATGAAAAGGTGATTGAAACACGACCCATTAAGACATAACTAGCTTTCCTTTAAAAATATGTTAATTTGCACAAAAAGCCTTATAATCAAGCCGTTGTCGGATTAAATTAAATATCCATAAGATAATGACAATAGCTGTGCTGTGATTTTGGCTATAATTGCATGTAAAATTAGAGAAGCAAGCAACAATATCTGTGCCTAACTGAATTAAGCTCTGCTCTTCTCTGCCGCACGCTGAACAGAAACTGAGCAGATGCAGAGAGAGAGAGAGAGATGTGTGTGAGAATGAGAGAGAGAGAAACTGAGCAGATGCGGAGAGAGATGTGTGTGTGCACGCGCTGAACAGAAACTGAGCAGACGCGGAGAGAGATGTGTGTGCGCGCACGCTGAACAGAAACTGAGCAGATGCGGAGAGAGAGATGTGTGTGTGCATGCGCTGAACAGAAACTGAGCAGATGCGGAGAGAGAGAGAGAGATGTGTGTGCGTGCGCTGAACAGAAACTGAGCAGAAGCGGAGAGAGAGAGATGTGTGTGTGCGCGTGCGCTGAACAGAAACTGTGCAGATTCAGAGAGAGAGAAAGAGAGAGAGATGTGTGTGCGCGTGCTGGGAAAGCAAGACCTCTTGCTCGCGTGGCAGTACCGGCGATTCTCGGAGACTAAATATGGTTTGGGCGCTAAAAAGGTGCTAAAGCAGTCTGCAATGTTGCTAAGTTGGTAACACTGCATCTCCATTTCTCCAACTACGGGTTGGGCCACGGGTCAAACAGAAAATATGCGCTGCGTTAATCGCGTTAATAAAATTAGTGCCGTTAAAAGGAATTTGCATTAACGCGTTATTAACTTTGAAAGCACTAATACATATATATATTGTATATATATTTGTTGGTAGTTGGTAGATTTTTTGCTTTAAAACTAGTAGTAAAGAGGATGATTGCACTTTGCACTGCCGTTAGAACTGAGGCTTCTATACAGCAATCTGTCTCGCTACATCAAAGAGTGCCAAAATAGCATTTGCTGTCTGAATTTCTTGAAAAAACATAATTATAACCGAAAGACCATTACTGAAAAATTTTGGTCTGACTATGCGTACCGTTACACTGTGTCATTATAAATAATAAATATTTATATTTTGAGGGCAGTCAGGTTATTTCACAGATATTTCCTGTGGCTGTTGAAACAAGATGGGGAATCATCACTGTGGGGTGTGTTGTGTATTTAATGGATAAATTACAACATGGAAAATACATTATATATGGGCCCTGGATGACTGTTCAAAAAGGGTTTCATGAAGTGCAGAGTTGACTCATGTGATGATACTTATGGCTTCAACACTGGAAGTTTCAAAATACTGCTCACTGAATATTACATTCTCATACATGACTAATGATCTTGAACCATAAATCATGCCACAGTTAGCACTGATATTATCAGTATTATTAGTTGTAGTATTAGTAATATTTCCCTGAAATCACGCTAGGTGGGTAAACGTGTACCATATTCAAATGCAATCCTCCTCGTTGCTTTGCGTTGACATCTTTGATGTCTTCGTATCATGGTCACGCATAAACCCTCTGAAGAATACCTTTTTTTCTGTCTGCAGTTTCTGTGAAACTATTGGAGAATATGGTTAGGCGATGAACGAACGCTCATAATGAAACAGAAGAAAAAAGATGAAAGCCCCCTATGTGGAATTTCAAAAAAACAAACTCCTACTCAAAACGTGTAAATGAAAGTTTTTCTGAGAACAGTGTCTTTGATGGACAGTTTCGTGATTGATATTGTGCATGCCTCAGTCACAATTACAGCTTCCTGGTAATACCTTCACTTGACTTATCTGAATCAGAGAAGGCACAATGGTTGAGAAAAAAGACGACAACAGACTCCGATCTCGAAATTCTTCAAATAAATGCAAAGCAGAATCATAGTAAGAGTCAGTAATCTATTTTTTTAAACATGTTATGTCATATCCCTCTAAGAAAAAGCCATTCAGGTTGTTTACATGATCTTATGGTCCTTTGTGGGCCTGGGGCTCCAGGCTCCCCTTGTTTGATTATGAGACGTACAACTTCACATATGTGATTTCAAATAGGCAAAATAGAGTTGTAAATTGCAATATGTTTCTTAATTTTTACAGAAGAATAGTGTGAAAAGCTACATTACCAAATTGTAATTGCTTAGCTGTAAGTTACTGTACTTTACCATAGGTAAAGAAACCAAGGTTAGAAACTGTAAATGGTTTACCATGGCATTATTATGTCATTTTACAGTAACGTAAGATTTTTCTAAGTAAAAACAATAGAAGGACATTCCCAGAAGTTCCAATGTCACATCAAATATGATTACACTTTATATAAATTATTTTTTGTTATCAGTATTATACATTAGAATGTTTTCGTTTACATTTTCTTTGACTTAAAGAGATAGTTCTCCCTAAAATGACAATTTGTTTACTTACACTTCTAAACTTGTATGAGTCTCTGTCTTTTTTTTAACACAAAAGAATATATTTTGAAGAATGTACTGTAGGTAACCAAACAGTTTGAAAGTAGCCTTTGACTTCCATTGTATTATTATATTTTTTTTCATACTATGGAAGTCAGTGGCTACTGTCAACTGTTTCTTACTATTACTTTCGTGGTAAACAGAAAAAAAGAGGTAACACTTTAGTATAGGGACTAATTCTCACTATTAACTACAGTAGTTGCTTATTAATATTTATATATTAATATTAATAATTAATATTAACACATTGGCTGTTTATTAATACTTATAAATAACATATTCTGAATGACTAGATTATACATCCTAATTCTACCAAATACCTAAACTTAACAACTACCTTACTAACTATTAATAAGCAGCAATTTTAGAGTTTATTGAGGCAAAAGTCATAGTTATTTGGTTTGTTAATAGCGATAATTTGACCTTAAAGCTGCAGTCTGTAACTGTTTTGTGTTATATACATAGTGTTATATAATTGTGTTATATAATAAGCGAGTACGCCATGAATCCGTTTTCCAAACCGTGTTTTTGGCTTATCTTAAATCACTAGAGTACACCTATAAAAAATGTTTATATTCAGACTATTTTAGACTGGTTTTGGTAGGTACTGCTGCAGAGTAGCCCAGTGCCTGCGTGATTTGTCATAGACATAAACCGAGGGAAGTAGCTCCGGCAACAATGTTCTTCCATTCTTCAATGCATGCAGTTCTGTTTATTAACCGCTAAAGCGCCAAAAGTTACGGACTGCAGCTTTAAAATTAAGTGTGACCAAAAAAGAAACTTAACTTGGATCAACTTAACTGTGAGTAAATTATGATATATACACACATACTTACAAGTTGTAAAATATACAGACACCAGTATGCCATTTCATAATACTGGAAACATTGTTTTACAGTATTTTTTTTAGAGTAAATTGACCAGTATGTGTAGCTATGAAAATGAGCACATTGAAAAAGATAATATTATACAACATTAAATGGGTAATACTGTGTTCCAAAGGCATTTTATCTATGTGTATTAGTTTATACTGTAATTGTATTAGATCCTGAATCTGTCTTTGCTTACAAGTTTTTCAGCTTATTACGCATAATCGATGTAAAATGTAAGCATCTAAATGCACTCCATATGTGATGATGACCTTTCCCCAACAGTTTAACCTTACAGGCTGTCAGATTGTTTAGAATATCTGTTTAAGATCGTGCATGTGAGCGTGCCCAGTGATTATGAAACTGTTCTAGTTCTGCGGAGAGTCCAGTGAAAACATTTCCTGTCAGACTCGAAGGGAAACTAATATTATCTAAATGAATTATCTTGTTTCATGTTGTTTGCAGAGCTTGACATTTGGTTACTTAAAGAATGTTCACTCGGCATTATATTAACTTTTCCACCCAAATGTATTTAATATTCAAATCTACAAGAGTTCAAAACCGCAGGAGGCCTTTTGTCAGTGGAACATCTTGAATCATATTTAATATAACTTATCTCATCCTTTTTTCTAAAACGAGTGCCCAGAACTGTTTGAGTGTAGAGAGAAGATATGGTGTTTTAATGTGTGTGGAAGGAGATAGTCGCATTACTCCGTGCCTGATTGCCTTTCATTGTGCAAGTTCATCGAAGCCCCCAAAAGACGACAATCACTACGTCTCGCTGACTTTGACTATGACACGAATGAGTGAACTTAACAAGGGGTGGGCAACGCAAACTTCCTTCGCAACAATCCTATTTGACCCGCAGTCCGGGAGGCCAAAGTGAGACATCTCTCCCATTTATTCAGACACAAACAATACGTAGAGAGCAGAAAGAGATGGAGGGAGTAGCACTGGGGTTTTTCCCTCTGTGCTGTACAATCGCAAGCCCCCATCCGCCCTCTCGATTTGAAATGCAAAGTTAACAGATTTACCCATGCCCTCGAGCCCTGCACGCTCCATCCTAATCTATTCTAATGTGTCAAAAAGCCTTTCCTTGGAGTTACAGACAAATTTCACACTCAAGTTGTTTGTAAAAGTCATTCTGAATCATGAGTTTTAGTGGAAAAGAAAGTTTCTTAAGTAAGAGACTGTTCAGAGATGCTGCAGTAGCTGGACTACTGGTTTACTTGGCACACATTGCAGCAAATTACAGAGCAGATTTATGAGTTTGTTAATGATATCCATAAAGTAAGGTTGGGATAAAGCTGTTGGTGCTCTATATTTGGTGCTCTTGTCACTTCAACAAAAGAGTTCCAGATCTATCAGGCATTTTAGATTAAAGGCATCTTTCACACAAAAATATGCATTTGTTTATCATTTTCTCACAGGTGCAGTCACATTTACAGTTGCTCTGCAAAATTTAAGGGGGGAATCCAGTCATTTCAATAGGAATCTGCGCAATTGGGAGTTTTGCGTGAGGGTGAAAAAGTTCCCCCATGCAGATTTTGCTAATGATCAAGTTGGTCATGCTAATTCACTTTGACCAACAGAAAGCTGCTTGGTTTGAAAGTGACTTCTGTGTGAGTAGTGCTACACTAATGATAATTGACAATGGCCCTCCAAAACTGAATTTCCTCGCTGTAACACAAATAAAATAAACTGATTTTATTTTTACCAGGGCTGTGATTTTCTCTACATTCAGTCTGGCCTGAATAATTCACAGTAATGATATTATTGCTATTAAAACATTGCTATCAGTATATTTATTTTATTTTATTTAATCACACAGGTCAAGCAGGTGTTTGTACTCAGAGTATAACTGTACAAAAACATCCAAAAAAGAACTTCCTGCAGAATGGGGTTTCTAAAAGCTTGACTTTTGTCTCACTTTAGCCTGTCATGTCCTCCAACATGTTTTTGTGCATGAATTGTAGCAACACAGTGTGTTGTCATTGTCTTTTTTCTGTTCTAATTTTTTTAAAGTTTATGATGGAAACCAGCATTAAAGTGCAAAACTTCCATCTGCTATGTTGGTGTGTCAACCAGATATTATCATATGTGTAGCATTAACAGAAAATCATTATTTTATTATATATATTTTTTTTTTTTAAATACCATGGTTGTCATTAGTACCAGTATCTTTTGATACCCTAGTTTGTACTTGTACTTGTACTGAAAGTCAGTGACCATTAGACACCTTTCATTTTCAATGTATTTCTATTGAATGAATATATGTGAATATATGTATACATTTGTTTGTTTTTTTGATGATGATGATGATGATTTTCCTTTTGCTGGCCACTTATGTCAATGCAGCTGACAATGTTACAATCATGTCACTTTGCAGAACATTAGGAGCTAATTTTAACATGAATTTAAAAGATTCTGATCACCCAGAAGTTGTGAACAGATGCATATTTCATGTGTACTCTGACAAAGTTTAAGACTTTCGTAAAACAGAACATTCCTAATTTGTTTGCACAAGGAAATCTGCGATGTGCCATTTCATACCAATCTTCTCCTGCCCATGATTTTACCCTCAAATAAAGGAACGATTTCCTCTCCTCTAATCTAATGGGTGTAAAATTTGCCATGACAATATAATTATTTTTAGGGTCCTATTTGCATTTCCAGCCTAAGTAAATGTTAGGGTTTAAGGTCTTTATAGATAAATTAATAATATCAAGTATTTAAAATAGCATGAAACATTTAAATTGAGTAATTTCACTTCCTGAAGGGCACGTTTAGGGTATTTTACATTTGCATGCAGACAGATACATCGGCCCTAATCACTGAGACGGATATTGTAGTTAAGAGTGTGAAATATTTCATGTGGCCTTTTTCAAGTCTATCTGACTTTGTGTCATGAAGCCTGAGGTATTATTAAGATAAAAAAAACATCATCTATCATTTTCCTAATTTTAACAGGTGCAGCCCAAGCACATTAAGATGACTCAAATACAGCTTGTCCTTCATTTAAACAATCGTATCCATGATGATTTTGTCTGTGAAACCAAGGACAGAACTCTGTAATACATTTTTTTTCCTGCTGCTAAATGTAAAGATGAAACGTGACTAAGTGCTTGAGTTCCCACTCATCTTAATTTGCTCTGTTAGGTTAATAAACCTCTGTGATTGGTTACCTTGATTGGTCATCACGCTCGCTGTGCCACACAGACCTGTTCTTGACTTTGCAGGAGTGCTGTGAGCTGTAATAACAGGCCATATTTATGTCTATAGAACAAGCGTATGCCTTAGGCATGTAGGATCAGTCTTCTCATCATGTGATAGAGACGGTAATTGATTTCTCATTCTCTGGCTTAAGGCAGTAACCTAAAAAGAAAAGCATAGGTTAATGACAGCTAGTTTGTAGGTCATTAGAGAATTTAACACTGGTGATCTATTTGAAACAGACTTTGCTATTAGACTTTTTAGAATTTGTTATATGTAATTGAAACTGGCACAGTCACCTTGGAGGAGTCATTTACTTCTGCCCTCTACTTTAGCTGTACAGTATATGCACAGATGGTTATACAGTATGTTATCAGCCAGTAAATACTTTTTCATTATATTTTTTATTTACTTATTGATATTTGGTCTATTTAGGCAAAACAGATGACTTTTTTAATGCAATTTATAACAATTAGGTATTTTCTTGATTTCATGATATCATTCAGAGTCACTAAAATACTAAATAACAGCCTAATATATAATAATGATAATAAATCATAATAATAATAATCATCATCATAACTGAGTGCCATGCTTTTTGACATGCATTTATATTGTTAAGTTGATATTAATGTCACTTCAATATTTGCACATAAATTCATGCATAAATAATATCATTGACATTTCAAAATAGAGACTTATGTTTGTCAGTGAACTTCATGAAGTGTTTTTCATGATATTATTACGTTTTATATTCTGGCAACGCCACTGGCATTGAACTTGGTTACAGTTGCTTGTGTGTTAATAATTATTAAATACATTTTTTTCTTATTTCAAACTTGTAAATTATATTTAGTCATTTTATTATCAAATTATATACTAATAATATAATAAAGATAGTATATTTTAAAACCAATAATTTGTCAAATTAGTTATGTCTTTTTTATTTATTTTACATTTATAATTTTACATGTTTTGCCTTTTTTTCTTATGAAAAATAATTTCTACTCATCTGCAATATGGATAAGCAACATGCATATTTTCAGATTGTGTCAGAATTATATTTAGAATATTAAATTGTTATTATAACTTCTGTATAATTTACTATTCAATACTAATTTACTACTAGAACATATTTAAAATCTATAGAAATTACATTGCAGTTTGACAGTTTGTCATCTAAAAGTATGTGACAGTCTCTGTCACCGCTTTTGTTTAACAGGTTGGTTTTAACCGTAGATTCTTGGTTTAAAAACGTCTTTCTGACCCACTTACTTCAGCAAGCCAACTTAACCATGAAACCCATCTAAAGTGCATGATGCAACAGCATCTCTCCTTGCTCAACCAAACACTTCCTGTCTGAATTCGTGGAGAGATGGGCATCACCACAAGATTAAAACATTTTTATAGGCACATTCGCTTCACAGACGTGTTTAAAACATGCAATTCTGCTCGAGGCAATGATGTGCTATCATGAAGAGTATTACTGAATGTTTCATCATGAAATTAGAGTCGCTTTGGTCTTCATTTAGCTGTTTAGTTATGACAGAAAAGCCTTCTATAGATGAAAAAAATCTGCCAAATATTATAGAATGGAAGTATCTCTTTGGTCTTTTAATGCAATCAGACAAAGCACCAAGCGCTCTACAGCTAGGATTTATTTTGATCTTTGATGGTTGTCGCTGGGTTCGTGCTTATTTGAATTTTCAATAATCTTTTTACATCTACAGAAATCGAGCCTGTCCTCGGGCTCTGTGACACAGCTATTGTTGGACACTGAATAGATTTATTTGCGTAGAGCTACAGAGCCAAATGCACCCAGGAAACCAAAGAAACAAATCTTTCTGATTTCGCCTCCATCCCATGCGGCCTGCTAGCATCAGCACAATTGTCTTTACCCTCGTCCGGCTGCCCATCACTTCTCTCTCTCCACCAAAACAATTTATACCCTCCTCTTGACTCTAAATCTCAAAGCTTTATTAGCTGTAGTTTATGAGAGGATGTGGTCTGGGCACGACCAACCGATGGCTGTTGCACTTGCCCTGTGGATCGATCTGCAGTAGACAGGCTGCATAATTACTGTACTTGCGCTGTGAGATACGGGATGATTAAACTGTGCTGTTCTGAAGTTTCTATGCCCCCCGATGTTCACTAGGGACCACCTCTCTTTGTAACATGTCTGTCTCATCATTAATGACCATTAGCTGGTTTCCAGGCTGTGATGGATAGTAGTTTAATGGTTTGGGCTGTTGTATAGCTTGATGTAGATCAAGCTTTGGCAGAATTGTCTTTTAAAATTGTCACTTTAAAATCATGGCTTAGCAATTGAAATTGGAATTGTTTTGAAATAACAAGAATTAGAACTTACTGTATTGGAAAAAACAAACAAAAAAACAAGTAATGGTATTATGTGAAATTAAGCGTTTTCCCACCCTGATCAATAAAGACTAAATCCTTTGAATTTAAGACTTTTTAAAATAGATAAATATTGTTTATTTATTTATTGAACTTCTTATTAAATTATAATGAAAGTCTATAAATTCAGCATTCAAAGTTCGTGTCGATAAAGTTAAAATTTTATTTTTATTTCTGCATATATATATATATATATACACCATATATTATGTAAACAAAAACTATTTTTAATGCAGTTGATTGCGATTAATCATTTGTCAGCACTAATAGATAGATAGATAGATAGATAGATAGATAGATAGATAGATAGATATAGACAACCAAAGGATAATGCATTTTTTTATTATTAATTTCTTTTTAATACTGTTTATCAATAAAACATTTATCTTTATTTTTTTAGTCTAATATTTTTTTGTTTTTATTTCTATTTTTGCTTCTTTAATTTTAGAATTCAATGAATTGTTTGTGTCAATCATGCAGCAACAATAAAAAAAATATTTTGCCCAGAGGACAAAAAAACTTACATTTAATTTCTAATGTAATGTTTATTCCTTTTTATTTCTTACAGAATTCTGTCAGCCCAGCTGTGGCAGGCTCCAACACCCCTGTTACAGGATATCGGCGCATGGTCATCCCAACTCAACCCCCTCTAACTGCCACCAAAAAATCAACCCCAAAACCACAGGCCTCTCCGACCGCCCCTCCTCCGGCTTCATCTTCTCCACGACCTCAATACCAACCTGCTCCCCAGCCTCAATACCAACCTGCTCCCCAGCCTGTCCCTGCATCCTACACCACAGCTTCTACTCCGAGCCAGCCAACCTTCAATGTTCAGGTCAGGGCCGCCCAGCTTGGCCCCCAGCAGCAGCCGGTCCGTGGTCCAACGCAGGTACAGTACATGCCGGCTCATCCCAGAGGCCCTGATTTTGCATACGGGCCTCCTCAGCCAGGATTCTGCCCTGCTCCATCTGGAGGCTACCAGGACCAGCACTATGGTGGAGCTCCTGCTTATGGAGGTCAGAATGCATGGAGACCAGAGCCAAGTCACCATGCCGCTCCTCCACCCAACCAAGGGTACCAGCCCGCTCCCCCGAAAAAAACCTACATCACTGATCCACCTGCCAGCCTGGCACCCTTCGGCGGTGGGCCTTCTGCTCCTCATAAGGTAAGGGCAGCATCTATAGTATGTTCCAAATAACAGTAGAACAAACAAATACAGATGGAAGAACAAATCTATGAAAATGTTACTTTGCAAAAACATTCGGCCCTATAACCAATTTTCCCATTTTATTGAATTCATGAAAGTATACTATGCGATATGTGTATTTTAAATTACAGAAACGCAAACTGAAATATCTTTATATGGCATGTAATCTGTCACCAAATGAAAAACAAATGTCTTTTAAAGGACAAAATTGCCTTATCAACTGTGAATAACTATCATATTTTCTAGATAAAAAGACAGAGATCATTATTCAAGTTGTGAATCTATAGGTCAGAAGGAATAAGAAAGAAACAAAGAGCATTTGAAAAAGTTAAAGTGAAAAAAGTACAAGGTAAAAAACTATTCTCACCCTTGGAAAAAATAAGTATGCTTTAACGAACTTTTAAAAAGAGTGTTTTTTATAAAAATACTAAATTTGAAAAGAATATACTTAAGTACGGTGGCCGAGAGAGCTCGAGTGAGTATTTGCAGTGCGTTTCTTTATTTGTTTGTGTTGTGAGCATTTGCAGCACATGCTGTTAAATTGATGAAGATGTTTTCTTGATTTGCTGGTACTTTTTCTATTTGCATGTGTTTTCTGAAGCTGCAGCGCATTGAGCTCTCTTGGATACCGTACTTAAGTGCAAACTGCAATTAAATGAAAATGTATTATAGTTTAAGTTTATAATAAATGCAATCAGATGAACGTTAGTAGGACTGACAGTACATCTTTATATGTAATTTCATAATTATTCCTATTGTCTATATGTTTAAATATGGATACATTTGACTGCAGAATGTACTAACAAGCATTTATGGTAAATTAAAATGTACTTTAATATCATAATTTCTATTGAAACTTGTTTATATTTAAATGTACATGTAATTACACTTTTTAATGTTGAAGTTAACTTTACAGGTAAATGTAATATCCAGTAACACACTACAGTTAAAGGGGTCATATGATGCGATTTAAAGTTTACCTTTCTCTTTGGAGTATTACAATCTGATTGTTCCTAGATAAGATCCCTGCAGTTGCAAAGACTAAAGTCTCAAAACCAAAGAGATATTCTTTATCAAAGTTAAGGCTCTGCCACGCCCCCCTAAAACGGCTCATTCAAACATGCCCCCACGTCTACATCACGATGTGGAAATATTTGCGTAATGTTCACGCAAAGAAAGAAGGCGTGTGCGCACGTGTGTGTGTGCGAGAGAGGGTCACATCACAGCACGTCAGTTATCTTAATCGCAGCTTGTGTGTGTGTGTGAGAGAGAGATATATATGTTTTATGTCTTAAATAGAGAGAGAGAGAGAGAGAGAGCTTCATAGATCTATTCTTGTTTTATGTATTATATAATCATTTGTTTCTTATTCATGTAATGGACAATGCTTTGGAGAGAGAGAGAGAGAGAGAGAAGAGAGAGAGAGGGTCACATCACAGTGGAGTCAGCTGTCTTAATCGCGCTTATGTGCAAACACATACGAGCATCATCACTGTGTCTGCCACGTGACTCTGTTCCCCTCTCGGGCTTGAACGGATGGTAAAACTAAGGACATTATTAACTGTCTTTATATTTACTTTAAAAGCTGAAGCTCGCGATAATGGAAAGGGTGAAATGCTTGCGGTGTTCGGCCAATCACAATGCACTGTGCCAGTTGGCCATATAGAGCAGACTGTGCTTGTCGGAAGGAGGGGCTTTGAAGAAAATGAAGCATGTGAGAGAGGTAGGGCATAGATAACCTACGATAATGTACATTATTTGAAACATTATGTGTTTTTTGAACATTAAAGCATGTCAACATATTCTGTTACACCAATTACACAAAATAATGATCATATGAAAAAAAGCATAATTTGACCCCTTTAAACTTATAATCATGTAGGCTACTTTGCATGCGCTTTTGTATTAAAATAAATGTACTTCTTTAAAGCATGACAGAAGATTAAAATAAAAAAAACATAATGATTTAATATGTACTTTAAAATAAAACTTTTAATTTTAAATTATTTCAAAGTGCCCTCTTTAAAAGTGTACTTATACAACATTTTAATAGTCAATAATTCAATATTCATGAACTTGTACTCTTTTTAAGTACACTTAAATGGGCTTTATTTCATTAACACTATATTATCTGCAAGTACAATTTTCATTGAAGTGGAAGTACACTACACAAGTACACATTCAATATAATTCACCGCCCCACTTTTTCGCAAGGGCATCCATTACATTGGCCTGAATGGGAGGGTTTTTGCTAAAAACTGTGGGATTTTATGGCCAGATGAATCCAAAATAGATAGATTGGTTAGATTTTACATGATACGTATAAGTTGAGCCCTTGTCTCACATTTTTCAAACATACTATTCATTTTTTTATGATAATACCAAAAAATACTTTTTTAATACAAATAATACAATTTTGAATAAAAAATAATTAATTAAATAAATTGGATTTAAAACAATGAATATCTTTGAAAGACACTGAAAATCATAAAGGTTATGGAAATATGGTCATTTTTATCCAAGAGCAGGCATGATGACGGAAAAGTACACACAAGCACACGGCTGTCCTTATTCTGTGCACAATGAAAAATTCATGAAAATACTTTGAAAGTGTGTGTCTATGTTTGTGTTGTTTGTGTGTGTGTCTGTATGAATAATACATTTGTGATAATTAATTATCTGTGTTCGTGTCCTATGATTGTGTGTTTAAGCTTGTAGCTTGTGTGTTTTATGATTTATTGATTGTGCATGAGAGACTGAGAGCATTTTCAAAGGCTGCTTACCACACAATACATGCTCCTATTTAAAATTAAACCTTGAATCTTTACAGTCATAACAGCTCATTTAAAGAAACATCACAGAAACTTACCAAGAAAATGAAACTCTTTTCTTTTACAATAATGTGCGTGCAGGTACAGTATGTGTCTTAAAGATCGTGAGTGTAAGTGACTCATAAGTGTGTATTCTCAAGATTTTATTCATCATACACAATTATACAGAATATAATCATCAGTGAAATGTAAGTGTGTTTGTAAGTGTGTCTTCTACTTAGTGTTTGTGATTTAATTGCTTCAGATGGCAATACAACAGGGAGTTTCTTTGCATCCTTTATCGGAATCTTCAGAATAAACAGTTATTTTAACCTTTATGAATTGTTAATGCTGCTTCTCTGTTGGGCTTTACACTTTCTGACTCTATTCGTCTGAATAGAAACTGGATGTTTATCTTATCTTACATCAGACATTCACATATCCCTTTCTTTATTTCTCTCTCACTTTCACTCTCTCTACTCATATGTCTTCTTATTTGACATCTAGTTCTAACATATTATTTATTGAAAGAGGAAAGAGGATGAAAACATTTCTTTAATGTAGTTTTGTCAATTTAATTGAAGGATTTTAAGTCTTAGTTCCGTGCCTTAAAGTATAGAAATGATAAATGGTTAGGTCAAGTGATTATTCATGCTTGGTGATATACAGGTGCATCTCAATAAATTAGAATGTCGTGGAAAAGTTCATTTATTTCAGTAATTCAACTCAAATTGTGAAACTTGTGTATTAAAAAATACATGCACACAGACTGAAGTAGTTTAAGCCTTTGGTTCAAATTAGAATACTTCATAAGACCAATAAAAAAATAGTTTTAGTGAATTGTTGGCGTTCTGGAAAGTATGTTCATTTACTGTATATGTACTCAATACATGGTAGGGGCTCCTTTGGCTTTAATTACTGCCTCAATTCGGCGTGGCATGGAGGTGATCAGTTTGTGGCACTGCTGAGGTGGTATGGAAGCCCAGGTTTCTTTGGCAGTGGCCTTCAGCTCATCTGCATTTGTTGGTCTCTTGTTTCTCATTTTCTTCTTGACATAGATTCTCTATGGGGTTCAGGTCTGGTGAGTTTGCTGGCCAGTAAAGTTGGTGCTTTTGGCAGTGTTGGGCAGGTGTCAAATCCTGCTGAATGAAATCAGCATCTTTAAAAAGCTGGTCAACAGAAGGAAGCATGAAGTGCTCCAAAATGTATTTGTAAACGGGTGCAGTGACGTTGGTTTTCAAAAAACACAATGGACCAACACCAGCAGATGACATTGCACCCCAAATCATCACAGACTGTGGAAACTTAACACTGGACTTCAAGCAACTTGGGCTATGAGCTTCTCCACCCTTCCTCCAGACTCTAGGACCGTGGCTTCCAAATGAAATACAAAACTTGCTCTCATCTGAAAAGAGGACTTTGGACCACTGGGCAACAGTCCAGTTCTTCTTCTCCTTAGCCCAGATAGGACGCCTCTGAGGACAACTGTAGCCAAATTCCTTGACACGCCTGTGTGTGGTGGCTCGTGATGCCTTGACCCCAGCCTCAGTCCATTCCTTGTGAAGTTCACCCAGATTCAAGAATCGATTTTGCTTGACAATTCTCATAAGGCTGCATTCTCTTTCGGTTGATTGCATTTTTTTCTTCCACACTTTTTCCTTACACTCAACTTTCTGTTAACATGCTTGGATACAGCACTCTGTGAACAGCCAGCTTCTTTGGCAATGAATGTTTGTGGCTTACCCTCCTTGTGAAGGTGTCAATGATTGTCTTCTGGACAACTGTCAGATCAGCAGTCTTCCCCATGATTGTGTAGCCTAGTGAACCAAACTGAGAGACCATTTTGAAGGCTCGGGAAACCTTTGCAGGTGTTTTGAGTTGATTAGCTGATTGGCATGTCACCATATTCTAATTTGATAAGATAGTGAATTGGTGTGTTTTTGTTAAATGTGAGCCAAAATGATCACAATTAAAAGAACCAAAGACTTAAACTACTTCAGTCTGTGTGCATTGAATTTATTTAATACACAAATTTCACAATTTGAGTTGAATTACTGAAATTAATTTTCCACAACATTCTAATTTATTGAGATGCATCTGTATAAATATATACACACACGTGTGTGTTTATATATACTTACAGTATATAAAATGCATGCACATACAGACAGCTACTCATGCATACACCCACACACAGAATCATTCAGTGCTACTCTCTGACCTTTGTCAATAAACTATCTTCGCTACTAAAAAGCTGCATTAGCAAAAAGGTGGTAATGTCACTGTATTTGAAGTGATTCAATTCAGAGCTTCACAATAACTAGAGAGATGCTGCACAAATGCAGGTAATTCACACATGCAGAATCTCTCTCTCTCATTCCAGTTCATTCAGGTAAATGTAATCTTGCCACGCTACTTGATTTTACTTTAGATCAAACAAAGCGTAAATAAAATAATGGAAAATAACTGTTATTTATAAATCCAGTCAATTTATTTGTACACTGCAAGCATAAATGACAACTTTAACTTGTCTGTTCTGTCAAGTGGCCATAGTATAAGCAGACTATACTAGATATTAATGACATATATGTTTACATGTCTAACTGGGGTTCTAAGGTAGTACTCTCCATAACACTGTTTATAAGATTACTGTAGTGAGTAGAAAAAAAAACACTTTCATCTTAATATGAAGTAAATATTTTCCAGATAATATTTAATAATTTATTAATTTGATTTAGCACAATGACAATATGCTGTCTTTTTGTTTTAGGAAGGTGTCCCTTGCAAGGGGATCATCACATAGTATTTAGGATTTAACACAAGTTTTCATTTAACTTTCAATTTCTTAGGTTTAAAATCGAGCTCCATGCTTTAAAACTTAAAAAATCTTATCAGTTGGCTCTCTGAAATTCAACGAGGCAAGAGAACATCGGTCAAAACTAGAGAAGAAACAAAGTGTTGACACTGAATGCCACATGGCAGTTTCCTGTCTTATCGCTGGTCTTCCCCCACAGCAGAACTTCTAGGTCACTACCTCGGAGTCCTCTGCAGGAAGACAGCTCGAGGCGCCTGAGAATCAGTTACTCTTTATAAAATTTCCAAGAATATCTGGTAATGTCTTTCACAATCAGCCCAAGGATGGAAAACATCCAGTCCAATTATAGTGATGCAAAACGCTGTTATTAATATATAAGAGTGATGGGATGATAAGTGGCAGGCATTTGGGATGTGTTTTTTGACTTGTTTCGTAATAGGTCCTCCCTGCTCCACACAGATTCTAGTAGCCTTTTAACTAGGAATCGTTTCTGTGTCATTGGTTTATTTCTTGAGAAGCAGAAAATATGCAGTGCTTTGCAAAAGAAACGCCACACTCAATAACTTAACGCCATTCAAAAATTCAAAAAGACAAATATTATTATGGATAAAGGTCTCTTTTTTGGAGTTGCCTCAGAGAGCCATTAAACTGATTCATTCTCTACTGGCTGCTCCATGGAGATGGCTATTGCGGTCTCCGCATACACACTCTCCATAGCCACAATCTGGGGAAAAGAACACACCCTTGAGCCCACACTAATTCAAGGATTTTATGCACTAGTACAAACAACTGCAGCCCCAGCCTTTGGGAATCGCTCATCAAGGACTGTGTTTAACTAAACACAAAATAAATACCACATTGTTGGGAGCAGCCTCATGTATTAAGAAAACAAATTAACATTATTAGAAACACAAGTACATTATGCTGTGAGATGGCTGCTCTAGTCCCAAAATAGTGCATCAAAAAACAAAAAGATAATGTTTTACTGATCTTCGAATTTCTCTTTGATCAACCCCCTCCCCCCAAAATATTCTTATTGCATTCGTTTTCTGTATGTTCTGATCCTTAATGCAGATTTGTTGTTTCAGTACTTAATTCATATAAGAATGCTGGTTCCTGAACTTTGAGATAAAGTAGAGCATGCTTTATAATGCCAGGATTTTGTATCATGAGGAATTATCTAATGGATCTCAGTAATCGTAGATATTTTCATATAGGCTACTGTATTTTCATACTTTTGCATAAAAATAGACAAACATGAACATGTGTCCACTAAGGTTTGTTACAACATTTTAACAAAAAAACTGTTTTAAATAAATGCTATTCTTTCTATTTCTCAAAGAATCCTGGAAACAAATACGTTTCTCTTTTCAAAATTGATAATAATATGATCTAAAAACTCAATCACTAAATCGACATAATGTCACACTGAAGACTGGAGTAAAGTCTGGCATTTAGCACACAAAATATTTGCAATATGTTCTTAGTAATAGTGATTGCTACCAAAGATGCTGAGAGCTGACCTCTGACCTTTTTAGTCCTAGTCCTTTGGAGACTATTGGTATAAAAACCTGGTTCACACCTGGTTCCACATTGCTATTCTCCAGCAAAGCTCATTCAGGAGTCTTTGTAGACTGTACCAACAAAACTTTTCATCCAGCTCTTGCTATTTTTGTGTCACTGAGACTGCTTGGCCTTGTCTCATGTTGAGTTGTAATTGGCTTTTAATTGATTAAGTGTGTACTTAATGCTGCTCCACAGTGACCACTTTAATTTAGCCTACCAACATGTGTCTACGGGATGTCCTTCACCTTAAAAAAAAAAACATTATAACACCTGCCATATATGTTACACCTGCCTCACCAAGCTGCTGCAGATACACTTTATTGGCTGCAGTTGTGATGTTTTTGTGCCATATCGGCATAGGTCTTGATGAAGAACCTATTTAAATTAGGCCTTATTAATCTAATTATAAAGCGACTCTGCTTTGGATTGCGAGATGTTTGAAGTGAAGAAAATGTGAACTGTGTGATGCCATTTTCACCTCTTATTGTAATTATGATTTCTTTAAGCTTCATAATCTAAGGTCTCCTATCAGCTGACTCCTCTCATGTCAGGCAAGCGCAGTCATCAAACATCCAGCTGAACGTGGACACTAAAGACCTATAAAACAATTGTTTTCCCCTTGAAAGCAACGCACATTTCGAAAACACAACAGCACGGTGACCTCTCTCACAGCACAATGCATTTGATCCTGATGTTTTCCAACTCAGCTGTTTCTGTTGTTCTAATGAGAAGCTTTTCCTGCCCTTTTAGCCGTAATCTGTTTATTTTCCTTTCCGTCTGTATCGCCACACTTTGAACTTAAATCTCTGAACAGAACAGCGGCACAATATAAAAGCCAGATTAGAGTAAAAGCCAAAGCTGTCAACTTTGTCTTTACCGTTGTCAATTTGTCCAGATGTCATGTCGGGACATTTCCATAACCCTTTCACACAATGCAAAACCGACTTCGCCAACTAATCTGATGTATAAATAATCTCAAATATCAAGCAAATAATAAATGGCTTAAGAGCAACAAGCAATGACCATTTCCTGGCCGTGGTTCATCGAGAGGTCTGCGCTTATATATTCGCTTCCATTCGCGCTGAAGGGGATCTTTTGCTTTGTGTCCCTTGTCACAATGATCATTAGATGTAATTGAGAGCTGTCACGGAGGGTCAGCATCATTAGCGCTTCCCGTCCAGTTGTCCTCATCGCTTGGTGCTGATTGGCTGAGCCCCTCAGGATCTCGTCTCTGATTGGTTTGCATCCTTGAAATTAGAAGTAAGGTGTAAAAGTGAAAGCTTTTCACATCAACACAGCTCAAGGACACTTAATTAAGCAAATCTGCCAGCAAACGTTTGATCTCATTTTTCGAATGGTGGGGAATTTCATGGCTGCTGGTTCATTTAGCTATTTCTTCAACTCTCTCCATCTTTTCTGATCTTCCTCTCCTTCTCTTTCTCTCGCCGTGCCTCTCTCTCTAAATTGGGGAAAGGCTAAGCTGGATGATAGCTTGTGTTATTGCTGAGCTTGAGTGACAATTGACAGGGGGAGGATTATTCTCAACTGCTCAACCCCTACAGGCGGCTAAAGCCCCCTAGAAGGTCAATGATGGTTTCAGCTGTCAAATATTCAGCTTTCGTATGTTTGACGTTGTGCTCCCTCACCCATCTCTCTTGCTCTCTGCTTTTAGTGAGGATGTTTTCTTCTCTGACTCGCATATCAACATTTGCATGGGACTTCATCAACACCTGCTCAAAATAAACTCTTCTAGGACATCATTAAGGGGCTCTCTGGCCCATTACCAACATGTCAGGCCCTTTTTGGTTTTATACATGGAATATCACTTGCATTCTTTAACAATGATTAATATTCGGAAATCTGCTTAAAAGTAATACTTTTATTCATCAAAGGCACATTAAAATAGTCAACAGTGATGCAAAAATGTTTGAACTTCTAATTTTTTTATTAAAAAATATCAAACATATTAAGCAGCACAACTGATTTTAACATAAGAATTGATTTGGAAGAGGAAAATAAACAGATTATGGCTACAAGGTCAAGAAAAGCTCCTCATTATAACGACAGAATCAGCTGAGTTGGAAAACATCAGGATAAACCCACTGCTTCCATTCATAGTGAAAACACTCAAACAAGTTGTTTTCAATCAGGTATAATAGTTTATTTTACAGAACAACAAACTGGACTCTAACCAGTCAGGTTTCAGGAGTGGCCATTCAACTGAGACTGCGCTACTCAGTCACTGAAGCCCTGCGAATTGCAAAAGCCAATTCCAAATCATCAGTCCTCATTCTGCTGGATCTATCTACCGCTTTTGACACTGTCACTCATCTGATCCTCCTGTCCACGCTCTCATCACTTGAATTCCACTTCACTGGTTTGAATCATATCCCACTGGTAGGTCTTTCAGGATGGCCTGGGGAGGGGAGGTATCTGAAGCACATCAACTGGTAACTGGGGTTCCTCGGGGATCGGTTCTTGGACCCCTCCTCTTCTCCAAAAACACTACATCACTGGCTCCCATCATACAGGCACATGGCTTCTCCTACCATTGCTAAGCTGATGACACACAGCTCTATCTCTCTTTTCAACCAGACGATCCAACGGTAGCTGCACGGATCTCAGGCTGCCTGGCTGACATCTCGGCATGGATGAAAGAACATCACCTACAGCTCAACCTGGCAAAAAATGAGCTTATTGTCTTCCCTGCCACTCCAACTCTACAGCATGACTTCACGATCAAGTTAGGTTCATCAATAATTACCTCGTCAACTTCAGTCAGAAATCTTGGTGTAAGTTTTGATGACCAGCTGGCCTTCAAAGAGCACATTGCAAAGACTGCTCGATCTTGCAGGTTTGCACTACACAACATCAGAAAGATCAGGCCCTTTCTGATAGAGTATGCTGCACAACTTCTTGTCCAGGCCCTTGTCATTTCCAGAATGGACTACAGCAGTGCTCTTCTGGCTGGACTTCAATCAAACCTCTACAAATGATTCAGAATGCAGCGGCATGACTGGTCTTCAACAAACCCAAAAGAGGCCATGTTACACCTCTCTTTACCTTCTAGCACTGGCTACCAGTTGCAGCTCGCATCAGTTCAAGACACTGATGCTTGCATATAGAACAACCACAGGCTCAGCACCCACCTACTTCCACTCACTATTACAAATTTACATCCCCTCCAGAAGTCTGAGATCTGCTAGTGAGCGACGCCTCGTGGTACCATCTCAGAGAGGCTCAAAATCACTCTCCAGAACATTCTCGTTCACCATTCCTGGCTGGTGGAATGATCTTCCCACCCCCATCCGGAATGCTGGATCCCTGTCAATCTTCAAGCAATAACTGAAAACTCATCTCTTTCGACACTTCATGACTTCATCCTAAACTTAATTTTTTTTTAAATCTTTATCTCCTTCTCTTGCTAGCTTGTATTTATTTGAACAATGCCTAAGACTTGGTGTTAGGGGCACATCCTCTGTCTGATTGCCTCTTCAAGATTAATCGCTTTATGTATTCCCCATTTGTAAGTCGATTTGGATAAAAGTGTCTGCAAAATGACTAAATGTAAATGTATTTATTTATGGATTTTTTTTTACGATTTCTGATGGATCGTGTTAATTCATTTTGCTATTACAGGAAAAATGGAATCTGAAAATATAATTAAACAAAAACGGTCTCATAACATCAACATGACTCTATTTAATAATCACTTAATATTATAATCACTTGATATTTATTATTCTCTACCATTTGTATTGCTTTTATGTAAATACCCTGTACAACCTGTTTGCACATTCTTCTTGCACATTCCTGCTTATATTATTATTATTTTTTTACCTCATTTCTTTTCCATACCTATATTTATGTATATTTATGTACCTCCAGGACCTGGTTTGAACACCCCTGACATACTTGCACAATATTCACTGCAAAATAAATCATATGCTTTCATTCTCCGGCAAGAGTGTTGAAAAAACTCATACACACTCACAATCACATGCAAGTGATCGTTTTATTGATGCTGAGAAACCTTCGTTTAGCCATTATTTGTTGCATTTTTTATACACTACCATTCAAATTTTGAGTCTCTTAAAATTCTACATTTATTTTATCAGTATACAGTAAAACTGGTGATATTGTGAAATATGATTACAATTTAAAATATATATTTCTCTTTTAAAACATTTAAAAAATTCATTTTATTCCTGTGATAGCTAAGCTGATTTTTCAGCAGTCATTACTCCACTCTTCAGTGTCACATGATCCTTCATCATTCTAATATGATATATTATCTATATAATAGTTTTAGCACATACTGTGTTATCATATTATCATTGCATTTCCTTTCTGAAAGTTGTAAGTAATTTTAAACTGTTTTCTAGTAAATCCTTAGTAAATGCCCTCTTGTTCTTTTAAATGATGTGTTAATGATTTTTACTGAGCATATTCTGTTTGTTTGTTTGTTTAGAGACAATCACATAATTAATAAATGAGGAGCAAAGCTTGCTCTGATGACAGAATACATAGCAGGAAGTGAAAACAGAGCAGCCAGTGTTTCAGTTGTTTTACACAAGCCCTGCCTCTGCCCTGCACGTGCGCGCACACACACACACACACACACACACACACACACACACACACACACACACACACAAAGAGTTTAATCTGTTCCTGGAGAGTAACTTCTCTTGTCAGTGTTAGCCGCCAGCAAACAGCCGAATCAGCTCTCAGCGTTCCAAATAGATCTGAACTCTTATATTTCTGTTGCCCCTCATTGAGAATCTGGGAGATTTTGTCTGGAACAAAAGGTCTAATATAATAAACAGAGACAGAGTAAGTAGCTAAAGATATACAGGTTCTGCAGTGCTGACACTCAGTAATATGATTTGCTGCATTCTAGAAACATAGATGCTCTTGGACCTGCCATGGCTCACTTTGAGCACTGGAAGCACATGGGTCTAGTTCTTGACAATGGCATCCAATGCTTGTGACCTTGTTCTTTATTCGCTTGTGAATTTGAAGAGTGACAAGCCATTAAACTGATTGACAGCAGGGTCAGTGTAGTTTAAGAGGTTCTGTCTACAGGAGAACAACCCTCCCCTCCAACCTTCAAGTTCAGTATTAACAGAAGAAGAAATCATTCATGCTTGCAAATACGGCAGATGCTGGCCATTAAAAAATAGATAAGGGCCTTATAAGCTGTGCAGTGTTTCTGGCCCTTAAGTTACCTCTCTTGTGTATTGTTTTTAGGGTCTTCTCAAAAGAAGAATATTGAATGATAGTAAACTAAAAAGTAAACTTGAGTTAGCAGAAATAATGCGGTCAGCAATCCGGCATTGTTTAGGAAAACATGAAATTCTGGCTATTTCTTTCGCTTAAAGAAAAAATCTAAACGGAAGCCGAATTGACACAATCAGGGAGTCATGATGACATTTAAAGGTCATTCTCCTAGTTTTACTGGCCTCATTATAAAATAATCATGTTTATATATATATGTATATATATGTATATGTATATGTATATATATATATATATATATATATATTTGCTAGAAAAATATTTATATTTTTCGTTAAATATTACCCTTTTTTAGTGCTGTCGGATGATTAATCGTGATTAATTGTATCCAAAATACAAGTTTTTGTTTACATAATATGTGTGTGTTCTGTGTATGTTTATTATGTATATATAAATACACACACACACATACGGTACATATTTTGAAAATATTATATATAAATATATTTAATATAAAATCATAATATTTTTTCTTAAATATATGCATGCTTGTGTTTGTATTTGTATGTACATAATTGTCACGATCCACACAAGGAGAAATGAGGAGAAGCTGGAGAATACTTCAAACTGAGGCTTTAATCAAACAGAAGAAGGGATACAACAATAGGACCTCAGGGGTGACGTATAACAGCGGACACTAAAGACAGGGAAACACGGGGCTTAAGAACACTAGGTAATAAATGTAAACAAAATAATTAAACAAACACAGCTGGAACTAAATTAACTAGTAATGACAGGAACAGGAACAGAACCAAATATGGACATACATAAGGGAGACATGTGTGTGTGTGTGTGTGTGTGTGTGTGTGTGTGTGTGTGTGTGTGTGTGTGTGTATTTCTTTACTTTGCACTTTGCTATTTTTTTCATTTTTTACCACAATCAATGCTGACCTGTCAATCTTTGGAGCATCACCACAAATTGTGTTTTCTCACATAGCCTATTTATGTTCTATATGTTGTGGATCTCATGAAGATAATACACTACTAACAGTGCAAGTGTGGTCAGACAGTACATCCTGTTGTGTTGTTCTTCAAATCATAAATCAGTAACCCCCCCCATATTTATGTATGTGTGCAACAGTGTTTTTCTATGTGTGCTGTAATGTAGGTGGTGCTCTTGCGTACAACTCTTCTAGAAAATGAACACATCAGCCTTGTAATGTTACACTCTTGTGTAATATGGTGTGGATGGATTGATTATTCAGTACCAGATGTATTGAAGGTTTCTAGTAGTGTACCAGCAGGAAACTGGAGAAGTGTTTGGGAACACTTGGGACACTTAGGAAATTCCTGTCTGTTTAGGAACATGAATACAAATCCTGCTTAGAAAGAGGATGTGTTTAAATGTAATGTCTATGCCCGTTTCACATAATTTGTGGAGGATTTAATGTTATGTAGGACTAACTTTCAATGAACTAGAGATCAAAAGTCAATTTGCAGACTTTTTTGCTGACAACTTCTCACCTTGTCAGTGTTGAGACAGAATTCCCTTACTCTAATTTTGCTGATCTCTCAGGTTAACGATACTTATACTCAAACCTTGTGACAAGTGATTAATTGCATGTTTTGGCACTGCATTTGTGAGTTCTAAAATTGGTTGGTTATTGATGTAGCTGTGGGCCTCCGCAGTTGGTTTCTAGTTGCTTGAGCGTTTTAAAGGTTAAATGACCAATTTGACAGAAAGCTGGAAGGATGTCAATGAATCAGGTTTCACTTCTACCCCAACTTTCTCCCCTGTCTCTGTGGGGTGCAGCTCTGTAGACCCCCAACTCCTATATAGCCCACCCATGTCCTATCTGATATAACGCCTCCTTTTGACTGGTAACACTAAACTGTTCACCTTCTAAACATTTGCATACCATGTCCTTGTAAATCTCAAGTATCCGTTTCATTATGTAATCAACAAACACTTTGTAAAGTCAATAACAAGTGTGTGTGTGTGTGTGTGTGTGTTACTTTACTATTTATGTATTTATTTATATAATTTATATAATATATTATTATAAATATTTTAAATAGCCTAATATTTTTTTACACACACACACGTGCGCTTTTTTTTTCCACTTTCCATTGACTTGTTTTACTTTTATACTGACCAAACGACATCTTCAATCCCCTAACCCTAAACCTACCCCTTACAGAAAACATGTTTGCATTGTTACACTTTCAAATAAACATAATTTATGATTTTTTATTAAAAAATCCAGTCTAAATGTCAACAATTTCAGGTTTTACTATCCTTGTGGTGAAATTTGGTCCCCACAATGTACGTAGCATAAACAAGAACACACACACACACACACACACACACTTTTTACTTTACTTTTTAGTCATTTAGCAGACGCTTTTATCCAAAGCGACTTACAAATAAGAAAAAGTACTAAAAAGTTAAAAGTCTATAAATACTATATATACACATTTAAGAAAATGGAGAATTAAATAAAATGACAAATGCATACAACAACATTTAAAAACATTTCAAAATATTAAAACAACAAAAGGTATGAGTATAAAAATTATTCTAACATAACACTAAGCCAAACACCCATATACAGTGCTCAGCGTAAATGAGTACACCCCCTTTGAAAAGTAATATTTTAAACAATATCTCAATGAACACAAAAACATTTTCCAAAATGTTGACAAGACTAAGTTTTATATAACATCTGTTTAACTTATAACATGAACGTAAGGTTAATAATATAACTTAGAGAACAACATTTTCAGTTTTACTCAAATTAGGGTGATGCAAAAATGAGTACACCCCACTGAAAGTCTCTGGAGCAAAGCTACATTTTAGACTACAAATGTCTAATTTAACAAGAATTCAACCACAGGTGAGTCTAATTATTCATTACACAGGTGTTCAGCAGACAGTTGACTATAAAAGGGTGTTACTTAAAGAAAACCCCTTCCTATTTCATGCTGTCAGCAATGGCACCACATGGAAGAGAAATGTCACAAGAAAATAATTTATTTACACAAGAAAGGTGAAGGCTACAAGAAGATCAGCAAAGCTTTACTTATCAGTCAGAATACTGTAGCAAAAGTGGTACAAACATTTAAAAAAGATTCAAAACTGTATGGCGTCGCAAAGGTGAGGAGTACAAAAAAAAATCCATGGTGCCTACAGTGAAACATGGTGGTGGCAGTGTCCTTATGTGGGGCTGCATGAGTGCTGCTGGTGTCGGGAGCTGCATTTCATTGATGGCATCATGAATTCACAAATGTACTGCTCTATACTGAAAGAGAAGATGCTACCATCACTCCGTGCCCTTGGTCATCGTCGTGCACTTTTCCAACATGACAATGATCCTAAACACACATCTAAGGCCACTGTTGGATTTCTGAAGAAGAACAGGGTGAAAGTGATTCAGTGGCCAAGTATGTCTCCTGATCTGAACCCAATCGAACAACTATGGAGAATTCTGAAGAGACAAGTTGAGCATCACTCTCCATCCAGCATCCAATCTCTAAAAGAGGTCATTCTTGAAGAATGGAAAAAGATAGATCTGGCAAAATGTCGCCAACTTGTTCATTCCATGCCTAGAAGACTTGGTGCTGTCATTAAAATCATGGAGGCCATACAAAGTACTAGATTTAGTAGTTTTTGTTGTGGGGTGTACTCATTTTTGCATCACCCTAATTTGAGTAAAACTGAAAAATGTGTAATCTAAGTTATATTATTAACCTTACTTTCATGTTATAAGTTAAACAGATGTTATATTAAACTTAGTCTTGTCAACATTTTGGAAAATGTTTTTGTGTTCATTGAGATATTGTTTAAAATTGTACTTTTCAAAGGGGGTGTACTCATTTACGCTGAGCACTGTTTATATGTTATTTCATTTCTATGAAGTATGTTGAAGTAACGTTACTAAAATAAATACAATTTATTAAAACTAAAACTAAAGAAAATACCTATAAAGACATAATAAATTCATACATAATTTATCTAAAAATAAAATAGATAACAAATCAAACACACACACACACACACACAGTGATAATTGTTTCAGCAGCAATATTTTGTTTAACCCCAAAAATATATATTTCAAATGACAACGAATTAGCAAAGATTTCTGGTCAGGACTGGATAATTGCTGCTGAAAATTAAGTAAAAATCACTAAATTACATTTAAAGCACATTAAAATATAGAATAGTTAATTGATTTGTAATATTTCAGTTTTACAGTATTTTCAAACTAATAAAGGCAGCCTTGGTGAGCATATGTAATTTCTTACAAAATGATAAAAAAATGAACTGCCTCCAAACATTTGAACAGTAATGCTATTCTTCAATAATAGATACTGTAGTGATATTGTTTAATTGTCTAGCTTGGTTAATTGTGTAAATATCACAAGCAACATTTCACATCATGTATCTCATTTTATTTTAAACTTTGAATGGTGGTGTATACTCTTTCAGTTTCCCCATCAGCACTTTAATAGGCTTCGTATTCTGCTGTAGGTTCCCTTGTTGGTATCTTTGCTCTGTGAGAAGGAAGCTCCGCTCCATATGGGCTCCTCGGAGGGAACTTGAGGTCAGTGTCTGCACTGGCTAAGCGTGGATGTTTTGTAGAGGACCCAAACTGCTGACAACAGTACTGCTGGTTTCATTTGTCAGAGTGGGCGCTCTGTATATCAGGCAGGCCGAGCCATGCGCCCGCCATTAATAATAAAGCACTGACACTCTTCTGCTCCGCGGTCCTAGAGCGAGCACTGCCAGCGCAGTAAATTACAGCTCAGATCAATACTTCTCCGTCTCTTTCTGAGAGAGAACATTGCTCTGCCAATCAATCTGCATCTATATTGTGTTTTGTTTATCAGCAATTTCAGTGTGGAACACAATGAGACTTTAATCAGTTACATTATTACATACCGTTTGTTGTAGCCAAGTACGTACTCTGAGGAGCCAAAGAATTGCTATTGTTAAGTTGAGTTTAAATGAGATTGGGAGGAGCTTGTCCTGTCAGTCATGTCCGGTCTACAGTTTAAAGTGAACTTTCTCAGTTTGATCAATTTAGATCAATTCGGTGCATCCCTGCTCAATAAAAGTAAAACTAATAATAATAATTGAAAAATAGAACTCTTGTTAACGCCAGACTTTTAAAAGATATTATGTAAATTATAGAATTGTCCTTGTGATGCATTTATAAACACGGTTTAACATATTTGAAATTAAACATTGTCCAAATTAAACTAGTGGAGTGTGAAAAGTGAGTCTCAAGAAAGTTTACTCTCCACAAAAAGAAAAGTGCCATTATATCCTTTTGGCCTCTTGTCCGTGTCATCAAGATTATTGTGTTTGGGTGTCTGGGTGTACTGTACTCTACTGTACTGTCCTCCCTGCATAACAGCGACCCCTGCTGAGCGGCATGTCTTACAACAGGCTGTCACTTTCCAGTCCTCATCATGCTCTAGTTCTCCTCTGTGCTGGACCACACTGTTTTAATCCTCAGTCTCCCTTCGCATTCTCTCTCTGTGTTTGTGTATGTGTGCGCGTGTGTGTGTATGGGTGAATACATGTGGACAGGAAGCATTGTGCTCATAGCTGGGTGTTTTATCTGTGGAGGAGATAATTTGGCGTGCTGGTGTTTGGACAGGAGATAACCTTCAGACCCTCATTCAAATCATCTGTCATTTGCCTAGAGTTTGTTGCCAATTGATGGGAAGGATTGACTCTCTGCATGCCGAGCAAATGATAGGGAGCTCAAACCAGTGAATCACAAAGAGGAAGCGCACGAGAGAACCAGGACATAGATTTTTAGGTGTGAACCTGTGTAGATGTTCATTACACTCCCTGCCAGTGTTTAAATATAAATGGCACCTTTACTAAAGGCAAGAACAACATAACGACCGGCAAGTACAGCCGCGCCGAAAGAACACCAGAGGATGTGTTCAAAGACAATGTTTAGTGATGTTTTTAATGTGTGTAATAATAGGTAAAAAAGAACAGCTAACTGTCACTTATGCTTCCCTCTGCATGTTGAACCCTCGATGAACATCTCTTATAACCCGTACGCTACCTCACTCCCTCTTCCTCTAGCTGGCTTTCTTCTTCTAGGGCCGCTCTTAGCACTTCAGATTTGCTCTTATCTGTTAGCACGGAGATGTGTCAGTTCCCAAAACCTGACCTACTTTTATACACACACACACACGCTCACCTCCGTCATGTAGAGAGAAGCATCATACATTACAGGCTACATACGTCAAGGCGAAAAGCGATTTTCTCGGAGTGTAGCGTATTCATATGCTCTTTGTGTCAGTGCAGCCTTCCAATAGTGGAAGTTTCTTGATCTTTCTTTTTAATTATTATCAATGGCATGTTTTCTCTTTTCATACCGATCTCCATCATCACAGTTTCTTTCTTCAGACTTGCCTGTTGTGTTTTTCCCACTTACTTTTTAATTAGAGCTGAAAACAACATGACCCATTTTATGCAGAGGCAAATGTATACTTTCTGCGTGTAAGAGTGTGTGTTTGTATTTGAATTCTAGCTCCTCTCTAGGTGGCCTTGAGCTTGTTGTTGCCTCTGTTGTGTTTTTTCACTTTCTCCCGTTCTGCAGTAGCCGACTGTCCTTTGCAGGTGTATTTTATATATTTATTTTCACGCTTATTCGCTTAATGCCTCATACCATAAAATGTGACAGATATCTGTGGTATGTCGCTATGTATCCACACACACACACACACACACACACACACACACACACACACACACACACACACACACACACACACACACACTGTACTATAGTTCCAAGTATTGTAAACAAGGTCAAAATGGGAACTAAGGTAGCGTAACAATGGTGTTAAATCTGCAAAATTCATGCTTAAAACTTTACTATAATGCATTTGCATTTGTATGCATTGAAAGAAGACTGAAATATAATTTGGTGTAGAAACTATTTTCACTCAAAAGCTGCTAGTAAATTTAAGAAATAAATATAAAGTAATGTTAAGTAACACGTTAAACATGAATTTTGGAAGTGGAAAGGCTGAAATAGCATTTTCTTGTAAACATACTCCAATAATCATTGTGTACAATAATCATAGATTATACTTCTAATATATTACAATGTAACCTATTGTGGAACAGTATTACAGGTGTGTCATTGAAAAGAGTGTAAACGATAAAAGGATGTAATTAAAATATTGATATTCTTGTTGCTTTCATGTTGTTTTGAAAAAGTTTTATATGATTTTCAAGTAAGATTTGTGTTTTGTAGTAAAAATAATAATAAAGTATTTCCTTAACTGTAACTGTACACATCCTAGTTGTTATTATTATTATTATTATTATTATTCAAATAATTATTTTTTAAAGTATATTGTATTTTTCTTACAAATATGTCAAAATAAATATGGTGTAATAATTGCATGAATTACGGTATTAATCGGTATTAATCAAGAATATTATTAATACATCATAATCATTAATCTGTAAATATTCTTTTATTTTTTAGGAAGTCATACCACATGTCATTTTACAAACCTTGCCTTCATTAAAAGTTTTATTAATAAAGTTTTGATTTATTGTCCTTGACACCGTCATGAGGGTCTGCAGGGGTCCTCTCTGTTATGTCTTTTTTTGGTTGAATAAATAAGTAGCAATACATCATTGACCCTAAGTATCAATATGTACTTGTTTAATTTGTAATATTTAACCCTTACAATTGTTCTCATTGTTTGGTCCCCTTAAATTGTCATAGTACTCCATTTAACATGATATGTTATAACATTAACCAATCTTTGAATTCTTTGTATTTCTACTCAAGAGGAGTGTGCGTGTCTTGCTCATTCTCTCACCACTATCTCTCCCTCTCTTGTCAGCCCTGTCATTTTCTCATTCAACTTCTGTGATAATATTAAACACCAGACATAAGCAAATAGAATGGAGGTGGTGCCCATCATTATTCTAAAGGTCCATCTCCTCTTAATCTGCACATGAATGGGTTACATTGAGAGATGAAGGCATTTTTCTGCCCTCGTGTTTCATGACAGAAGGGGAATTTTATATTTAAGTGTAGAATTAATTTTTTCAACATACACACTTATGGTTGCTCATTGTCATACATTGAGTATAAGTATTGTTTTTATTTGATCAATAAAAGTAGCCAAGATGTTTCATTTTAGAACATTTAAAATCTACCATTTCACGTTTTCTACAAGGTAAATTTTAACAGAGCACTTGGAAACCCCAAATACTGGCAGAAGTTAGAAAGTTCCAAAAAAAAATTGTATTGTTGCATATATTTTTTCCTGCTTCTACATATTCTGTCATGGAGGGCTGGGGAATAAGAGATAAGAACTGGGAAATGCAGAAACTGATGTTCAGCGGAGGGTAAATGCAGTTATGTGCAGTACAGTAGGTAGGGGTTTGGGGTTGGTGTTTAGCCCATAGCCCCACTGAGCATGCTCCCGGTGGGGGGCAGCAGGTGAACATACACCAGCAATGTGGTGTTTAATGGCCCCTGACAGAATGCCGATAACCCAGCATGAGAGTCGAGGTTTGTAGTCTCTGACTGAGTCTTCTCCGCATCCATACCTCCTTTCCTCCACCTGTGCCCCTCTGGCACACCGCCAAGTCATTATACATCCCCTTTCTACTTCTGCTCACATCCAAACAGCCATTATTATATCAGACTATCAATTTTTTGATGGATTCCCTCAATGGAACATAGAGTATTAGCTGATTACATCGTACAAAATCACATTAAAGGGATAGTTCAATCAAAAAGTTAAATTCAGTCTTCATTTGCTTACTCTCCAAAACCATTTTTTTTGCAAAACACAAAAGATGACATTTGAGAAACTTTGACCATAATAGTAAATGGGGTCCAAAATGTTAAGCTCCAAAAAGGACATATAGGTTGTATGTATGAAGTAATTTATATAACTGCAGGTGGTTTAATCCTAGTATTTTGACGCAAATCACTTTATTTGTGGAACATGGCCAAATTCACAATATAGTTGAAAAGTTTGAGGTGAGTTCATTTTGTTTTAATGTAGTAATTTATATTTGTTGTGCATTACTGTGATGAAATTACTTAAGCCTTTAGTGTCACATGATCATTCAGAAATCATTCTAATATGCTGACTGATTTGGTACTCAGGTAATATTTCTTATTATTATCAATGCTACAAACAACTGTGCTGCTTAATTACTCACTATCAAATCTAATCAAATCAAAACATTAATCAACTCATGCTTACAGAGCCCTAATCAAATATGGCAACAGACCGCAGTGGTTCCTGCATAGTAACATCATAATTAAGTCACATGGCATGTAAGAACCAATGAGGTTTAATGTTATTTAATGAATTTTTATTTTCCTTCAGCATAAACTAAGGAAGGCGTATTGTCAGAGTGCATCGAATGTGTTCATACTGATTAATTAACAAAAAGATTATCAGTCAGGACTTATTAATGGAGGGATTAGAGGCTTGCCAAAGGAAACGATCATTGAGTAACTTGCCTTGTCTTTAGGTAACAGTCTGGTTCCAATACAAGCCAGGGAAATCACACCTTTCAGAGCCACATGAGTATCACAATTAATTGTTCCTTTTGGAAGAAGAAAAGGAAATAACTCTTCAGGGAATCATTTATATGGGAGAAAACAGTGACCTCATGCTAGCAGAAATGCAAACCATAACCATGTTCTTGAAAGACCAGTGCATGTGCGTTGAGCTTGTGAGAGATTTGCTTTTACACTGAAAGTGAGTTTTTCCTTCTTGGCACAGAGTAGTGGTACTGTAAGGCTTTATTCTGTAAAATTTAGTTCAGAAGTCTGTTTACACTTTTCTTGCCTCTTACCACCTTCTGTCTATCACTCTTTCTTGCACTTCTGTCTTGTTTTTTAGTGACTCATACAACTAACATGAAAGAAAGACCAATTTGCTAAACGGTTTAGGTGAGCTTTACTTTTTTGCATGGTTCTTCAATGCAAAAACATGTCTTAGTCACTAACCACCTGTTTCAGCAGCCACTAAATGTGGTGACATTTTAGTCCCTGGCCCCAATTACATGCACACAATTTTCTGTTTAAGGTCCACATTCTGGTTAAGCCTTTATTCTAAAAAAGATGCAGCTGTTGAAATATTCTGCATATTTCTTATGCAATTTATTTAGATGCCTTTTAGTAATATTGGACAGTAATTGAATAGCAATATTACAGGTACTGTATGCAATTGTAAAATCCAAAGCACATTTTTCAGTAGATTTATTTTCATCAGTCTGTATCTAAACTGTACCACCTAAAATTACACAACCATTCAAAAGTTTGGTGTCATTATTATTATTGTCTATTTTTATTTTAAATAAATTATTTAATTAACACTTTTATTCTGCCTGAATACATTATAGGCCTACTTATCAAAAGTGACAGTAAAGCCTTTTACATTATTATGGAAACATTTTATCCGTATTAAATAAATGCTGTTCTTTTGAACATAATAAACCCTGTAAAAAAAATCTATCATGCTTTCATAAAAAATCTGTTTGCATAATAAAAAATATAATATTAAAATGATTTTTGACAGATCATGTGACACTAAAGACTGGGTGCTGAAAATTCAGTTTTGCTATCACAGGCATAAATTACTTTTTAAAAGATGTATTAAAATAGAAAACAGTTATTTTAAACTGTAATAATACTGTTTTACTGTATTATTGGTTTAAAAAATGCAGCACTGGTAAACATAAGCCACTTCTTTAAAAATATTTAAACAATCATTCTCAACTTTTGAACAGTAGTGTCTGAACATGCACAGAAATAATAATAATTGTTTATGTAACCCTAATTTTTAATAATTATTCACAATTTCACAAAAATCACAATTATTATAATCACAGTAAGGGTCACCTGCACCCTCCACAAACTTGCACTCAGAACTACACAATAAGAATTGGCCTTTACAACTTACATTTGTTTTCCCTCATAGTTGGTGGAAGCAAGAGGGACATATTATCACAGTTTTGTTTAATATGAAAATATTGTGTTTTCTACAGCAGGGGATTCTTTGGTTGATTTAACTTTCTTCATTCACACATGAGTCATACATCAAAAGGCCAGGACATCCAATGTTGTCTGTGTTTGGGGGGTGTAAGTGTATGCATGCGTTTCATTCCCCCTTCCTTGATGTTTTTCTATAATGCTAAATATAATGCAAATGCTAACATATATAAATAACAGTTTATTATACAAGTCGTACACACGGAGAGATAATTACACACAGCACTCTTTTTAATTAGTTGTTTTTCTTGTCCACAATAATCCACTGTGCCCACTCAGACTGTTAAATTACATGTCAAATTGTCATTAAACCACATGGAGCAAATGAAAAACTCAAAGGAGAAACTCCACATATCATAGTTCTTGAAAACATCGAGGTCCTACATTCTGTGAAGGGATACGGGTCCACCTGGATACCCAGACACAGGTTAACAAATAGATCTGCAGAAACTTTCCTGAGCACTCCTTGATTGTTTACATCCATCAACAACATTGTGTCCATATACAAGTAATTAACCCCCACCATAATAATTAGCTGTCTTCAGGAAGTGGAGATATGCTGAATTAAAAGTTTTTGTGTGGGCTTTTGCCACATGAAAGTTTTCATTAGTTTCCCTCCCACTGTCTGTGTGAAATGCCATCACCGGCTCTGTATCTTACTGACAGAATGAGTATCACAGGCCTGACAGCGTGCAGAATTGGTGCAGGAACTTGTGACAAGAAAGGAACTGCATGAGTGAACAACTTCAGGGCTGATATAGTTGTTGCTAAACTGAGGCAGAACTAGTGTTTTGTGTCTGTTGGTCAGAGGGAGGGAACCAAAGATTGTGAATTTGTGTCTGTAATTGTTTATTTTATATGAGCCCTTCTCATATTGGGATATCCTGTGTTAACACCAACACCAGAGGCATTCAGACCTCTGGCTCCTTTTTTCTTTAACCCTGGTGATTTTCAGAACTGTGTTTTTTGTTGTTGTTACTGAACAGGGTTGTTGATGTGTGTTTCTTTAGTGGTTTTCTGTTTGACCTTATTTTACACCGGTAAATGGTCATTTTATGATCTTTAATGGTTTTGGATGCAAAAGCCCTTACATTTGGTTAGGCTTCTGATTGTTTGTTTGTCAGTGTGTATGTGGATCACCTGGCTTGGTCATTTTGATCGTTTGGTTAAACGAAATGGAAAACAGAGGCGTGATATGTTGAGTAGTACCTATTTTTGCCTAAATTAAATCTGTAATATGTAATTTCTTTACCACTAGTATATAAACTCTTACGCCTGAAATTTCTTGACATCCTCCACAGATGAGATTTGACCATGGCAATTTAAAATGTTACCACTGTCGCCATGTCACTCAGACATGCAGGCACAAAGAGTAAATTGTGACTCTTAATATGCGATTTGTAAGGTAGAGTCTTTTTGGCCTTGAGACTTTCACTTTTCATGCTAAATGTTTAAAATATTTAACAGAAAAAAAAAAGTTGTTTTATGTTCTTTATTAAAGGCAATAAAGTCAAAATTTTTGTTCACCCAAAAATGAAAATGACCCTGTGTTTTACTGAGTTATATAAAACATTGTCCTGGCTATTCCAAGCGTTATCATTACAGTGGGCAGGTGTTTCTGTTCAACAGTCTACAAGACGTCAAATAAAGTGCACGCATCTATAATAAAACATGCTTCACATGGCTCCAGGGCATGAATAAAGGCCTCACGTAGCGAATCCATTCGTTTTTGTATCTCACTTCATCTAACTGTCATATGTGGAAGCCATTCCGGTGGATGACGTAGGAAATAATTAGAAGTACTAAACGAGGATTTGTAAAGAAAAATTTGTAAAGAGGATTTTGATATAAGCCAAGAGGAGACTGGTGTTCATTTGCTAAAGTAAGGAAACTTTGCTTCCTTTGCTCCTGTAAACAGCCTCACAAGAATAGCGTACACAAGAAGAGGCGTGCGTGACAAATACGTCCTACGTCATCCGCCGGAACGGCTTTTGCATATGACAGATACCGGAAGTGAGAGAAAAGTGTTTATTACATTTGAAATGTGGATATTTTTCTTACAAAAGCACATGGATTCGCTACAGGAGGCTTTAATTCATGCCCCAGAGCCATGTGAGGCACGTTTTATTATGGATGTGCGCACTTTATTTGACATCTTATGGACTGTTGAACAGAAACACCCACCACTGCAATTATAATGCTTGGAATAGCCAGGACAAATTTTAATATAACTCTGATTGGATTCGTCTGAAAGAAGAAAATCATATACACCTAGAGAGGGTGAGTAAAACACAGGCTAATTTTCAGTTGTGGGTAAAATAACCCTTTAAGCACATATTTAACCCATGTCATGTGTTATTGCAGTAAAAATAATGATAATAATAAATATAAAAAAATAAATAGAAATAGTTGTCTATTCAGTATAATAATAATGTAGATGCTATTTTTCCCATCAGTGTTATGGGTTTAAATAAATAAAATTGGATTACATTAACATCCATTAAATTGGTCTAAAGTGGAAGTAAAGACATTAACATTATTACAAATGATTCAAATAAAATGCTTCAAATTTCAAATAAATGTTGCCCTTTTGAGCTTTCTATTCATAAATAAGTAATAAAATTAAAGCACAAATAATTGAGCACCAAATCAACATATTACTTTTACATATTACTGGAGTAATGGCTGCTGACAAATCATCTTTGCCTTCACATAAATAACAAAATTACAATTATTGTTTAGCTAGAACACTTTTAAATTGTATTAATATTTCACTCTATTACCGTTTTACTATATATTTTTCATCAAATAAATGCCGCATTGGTAAGCAAAAGGAGACACCTTTCTAAAAAATTTAAATACAAACAAACAAACACAACATACAGTACTTCAGGTTAGCTCATTTTGCCAATAATTGTACAGGAACAACCTGTCATTTAAAAACAAGCTGTAGATGAAGTTAATGAAGATCATTACAGGACGCTTTTGGGTGTTTGAGTGCTTTGAGAAAACCCAGTTGTCACAGCCTTCACTTTACCTTCTGCAACCTCAGCAGCAGTCTTGACGTCTGAGTTATTTGTTAGACTGATGATCTCGTTAGGCTGATATCTATCTAATTAAGAAATTCTAGTGCACATCCACGGAAATCTGTTTCATCAACTCATCATTTAATTAGCCTGCGTTATCTTGTTATGGTAAATGACACCGTGTTCTATAGAATGTTTGTTAGATTTGTGCTCCTGTACATTTGGCATACAAGCTGATTAGTGTGTGATTGAGTGTGTACATTATGTATAACCATGGTGTGTATCTTTGCTGTGTTTTAGGGTCGTCCTGAGGAGGAACTGGACCGTCTGACAAAGAAGATGCTGTTTGACATGGACAACCCCCCCTCTGAGGAGTATTTTGGTATGTGACCAGTTTACCTCACACAAACCTGCCTTCATACAGCCATTATAAATAACCACTTGCATAAAAGTAATGGCAAGCTGGCCAACTTAAGTGTCCAAAAGTATCCAAATATGTTTTAGGGTCATTATCAGGGTTATCATTCATCCTCTATATCTGGGACATGTCCTGGTCGGGATTTCTAAACTTATCTAAAATGTCCGGGTTTTGGCTTTGTTTTCTTATTGACATGCTGATCTTTAGTCCTCATACATTATATGTATGTCTATTTGCATTGCTTTGGCCGTTCTATGTAGATCCCACCTTCTTACATGCCATGCCATAATTATGTTTGATTGTTCAAACTGTTTATTCAGTCGCTACCTTCAGCTAGTATGAAAACAAAGCCAAAACCAGGTCATTTTAGGCAAAAATGAAATAAATTTTGGCCAGGACATGTCTAGGAACAAACCTTCACCCTATGTGAGTAGTACATTTGTGTGCTTGTGTGTGTGGCATATGTAACATTTCCATCATGGTTGAAAAAGATGTGGCAATGATGTAATTTTGTCTATATATTGACCTTTGTTTTGTGTTCTTTACACGAGGACACAAGCAAATATTATGTCCTGTCTTTTTGGGAATCAGCTGAGGCCATGGTTGCTTAATCATGTTCCTGGAGAACTACCTTCCTGCAGAGTTCAGTTCCAAGTCTGTTCCAACAGTGTGTAATTATCAAGTATTCTTGAAATCTTAATTAGCTGTTTCAGGTGTGTTTGATTAGGGTTGGAGCAGAAAGTCAGATCTCCTGGAGTAGGACTGGGAACACACCAGGTTTTGTTTTGCAGAAGTGCGATTAAACCTAAAGTATGTGTTGGAGTGTGTGAGTGTTTTGCTATATTCACATTCTTCCCTCCACCCCCAGCAGTTTGAGCTTCCCTCTTTTTACCGTAAGTGTCAGAAAACATTCCCTGCACTTATTACCATCAGCTCTAACTATCAGCTTCTGTTTTCACTCTTTAGTTGGGAAACTAAGATCTCTTTACACATCTACAGTACTTCCTCCACTGTCTGGGAAATCAGATTTAGATAACTAGATTTTTTTATTTTGTACTAGTTGTAGTTGTAGTAAAATGAAAAACAAATGTGTATATATACACTTCAAAAGTTTTAGACGGGTAAGACTTTTTCATGTTTGAAAAGTTTTTAAAAGGAGTCTCTTCTGCTCACTAAGGCTGCATTTATTTGATACAAAAACAGCAATATTGTGAAATATTTTTTTCGATTTGAAATATCTGTTTGTTACTTGAATATATTAAAAATGCAATTTATTCCTTTTCACATGATCCTTCAGAAATCATTCTAATGTACTGATATTTACTGAATATTTTTTCAGGTTTCTTTGATGAATAGAATGTTCAAAATAAAATAAAATAATAATAAAAATAAATCTGAATGGTAATGTGTAATGTTACAAAATATTTCTGTTTCAGATAAATCCTTTCCTTTTGAACTTTATAGTTAGTGTAACTGTCTAAGTATATGCATGAATCTAAAATATATACATTTAATTTAACTTAAACATAGTTTTATATTATAATAAATACAAATAAACTCTCTCTACAGCAATTTTTTAGAGATGAATATAATGTAATATAATCAAAAGTATATTTAACAATCCTCTAACACTAGCTTTCTCTATTCTATTCGTTTTCTTTTTATTTAATAAATAATTATTTAAAAAAAACTTGCTATGTGTTAAGCTAACTGAGACTTGTCATAGCATTTGCATATTATTGCTCTTTTGTTGTTTTTTGTTTATTTTGATTGCTTCCATTTTCCTCATTTATAAGTCGCATTGGATAAAAGTGTCTGCTAAATGACTAAATTTAATATTATTATTTATGATTATATCATATTTCCTCATTGATATGAAAGCCCCTAACTGCACAATCCTATATTTCCAGGCATGACAACAAAAATATGTTTTTACTCTATATTAATATGCACTTTCATTCTGAAGTGATTAGTTCGCCCTGTATGTAAAAAAAAGAAAACTGGTTTGCATGAAGCAAGGTGTAAGGGTTAAACGGAATAAGAGAGAGGTTGGGTTGGGCTGATGTGTCCTGCTTTCATCAGTGTCAGCAGTGAGTGGCCCGGAGTAAACGTGTGGCACGAGGGCACATTGCAGAGTCACACACACTCTGTGTGTATGTGTGTGTGTGTGTGCAGTGTTTGCAAACTGCCTTAATGGCTTAGAGGGAGGTTGAAAGCAGGCTAGTGAGCCTGTAAATTGGTCTATGTGAACCCAGGTCAACCAGGCATACACGGTCACTGAGAATGTCACACACAGGCAGCATCTAACCAAGAGCACAGCACTCTTGGGATTTAAGAGAGGGGCTAAAAGAGGAAGAAAGCCAGGGGTGTGATGAGGTTAAAGAGAGTAGGAGAGAGGAAGAAGCAGCATTGTATGTGCAGGTCAAAGTCCCTATGCAATTTTGGCTTTTAGTTTATGTCTGTTTGCTTAGTGGCAATCTGTGTTATACTGTACTACTAAAAGATGACAAAACACCTTTTAGCAGATATACAGATTTAAAAGCTTTATTGGGAGAATAGCACTTTCCATAGGGCACTTTCTATTATATATACTTTTTGTGAAGCATTGGAAACAGATCTCAAATGCTAAACTATTTTTAATCAAATAAATTGTACACTGTTCTAAAAAATCCACTGTAAAATACAGCGTCAAAGAGAAAGAGAACTGGCAGCTGTGGTTGCCAGAATAAATCTGTAAAAATGCATTACAAATTACAAGAAGTAATAATATAAATTATATGAGGACTTGTTCTTTTTTATTCCAAAAATGGTACATTTAACAGAATTACTGTAAGCTTACATTAAATGTAATGTGACTAATAGTTACCCCCCTGTATAATGTAAGGGAACTTCTTAGCATTTTTATATTCCTTCACAATTAAATTTCTTTTAACATTTTTAGTGTTTATATATATTTTTTTACTTGACTGGAAAATATATATATTTTTTTGTATTTTAAAGGGATAAATCACCCAAAAATGAAAATTCTGTCATTAATTCACCCTCATATCTTTCCAACCCCATAAGACCTCCATTCATCTTCGGAACACAAATTAACAACATAAACAACGTATGCTGTTCTGTTTCAGCTGCGCCATGCGGATACGTTGTTTTCATTCAGTTCACAGTGTAAACAACACATCTCCGTGTGGCGCAGCTGACACAGAACAGCATACGTTGTTTACGTTCAGTGCATACTCTCCAAAAATGGTGCCAGGGTGACACGGAGGAGACAAAATGTTTAATAAAGTAGTTATTTTTGTTTTCTTTCACACAAAAAGTAATTTTGTAGCTTCGTAAAATTATGGTTGGACCACTGATGTCACATGGATTATTTTACCAATGTCCTACATTTCTGTACCTTGACCGTGGTAGTACCCTTGCTGTCTATGCAGGGTATGAGAGCTCTCAGAATTCATCAAAAATATCTTACTTTGTGTTCCTGAAAATGAATGTTTTACATGTTTGGAACAACATGAGGGTAAGTCATTATTTTAGCATCTCCTTTTACTAAACACTGGAAAAAGGCTAGATTAATGTCCTGTTTCAAAAGGAATATTTAGAAAAAATAAAGAAAATAGTTTTTATGGGGTCTATAATGACAAAACAAGACACGCATAAAGCATTAGCACACATTTTAGACCAAGACCGCTTCCTTTCTTACCTCTTCCATTGCTGCCTTTCTTCCCCACACATCTCCTTCCCCTAAGATTTCTCTTATGATCCTGCAGGATGTCATCCAGAACTCCTCTGAAGATCTTCGCTGTAAGACGAGAAACCCTTTGAGTATAAGAAACTCTGTAATTGCTACCCATCTGATTGCTTGTTCAAGGCCTCCTTCCTTTTAAAAGGGCTGGATAGGGGATAGGGCGGGTGTTGTGAGTGACTGCTGAAGTGGAACCCCAAGGCTAATAATTAACTAAATTAATAAAATGAGTCAATGCCATGATCTTTCCCAGCTGGACACTTAGCGCTCCCTCAATTGAGGATATTGTAGTTTGTACTGCTGGAACGGAGGACTTGGTGTCTCCAGAGACAGACACGATTCAGTTTTCTTCTGTTTTTCATTCTGAATACAACATGCCTTAAGTCTGAGGCGAGATGCATTGGTGTAATTATTAGCAGAGATTGGTTATATGGTAATTCAGTTGTACACTGTGCTAGAACATAATCTGTTAAAAGACAAGGAACACATAATAGCTTTCACAGTTGGCTGCATTCATCACAGTTCAGGGCAACACACACAGCACTTCCTCCCTCCATTACGAGGTATTTTCATTTCTAAAGAGCACAAGCGGGACACAGAACTGAATAATGCAGACTTTGAGACACACTGTATATGTCGTGCGAGTGAATCGCTACCAAAGCTGTCTCTGAAGTTTTTGATTAATTGATATTTCTATCTCAATATACTCGGCAAGAGGTCCTGTTCGTTTTTGTGCTCGGAGAGATTGCATTTGTGTAACTCATTAGGGAACTCTCAGAAGAGTTTAGATGAGGAGCGATTCCTTAGCTCCACAGTTTGGCTCTTCAAAAACTTCTCGGGTGCAAACATGCGTCAGATCTATTTTCAAAGATTTCGAAAAATCGGATTAAAGATTTCAAAAGGCAAATGACTCAATGGTCAACTAGAACTTTTTTCTTTGTGCTGTGGTTAGGAGTTGGGAATAGCAGCATTTTTCTAAAGTCAGCTGGAGATGCTCTCATAATTTATGAGAAATCTTGCCATGAAAACTTAATGAAGAATCTTGGAAGAGTTTGAGATTTTTTGAACACACAGTAGAGGGCCAAGACCCCAGACATTGGACTGTAGTAAATGGGTCAAGTGGCATTCAGCTTTGTGTTTCAAACACAACACTATCAACTCTTCTGTAAAAGGCTACAATGTCCCGGAGTGTATTAGTAGAGCTTTCTATCAGAGAGCATTGTGCATTGTCCTAGATACCCTGGTTGAACATTTGCATATTACTCACTTGCCCTTGCCCTCAGTACTACAGTAGAGAATTTAGCACCTAGTTAAAGTTGATTATGGGTAATTACTGAATAAAACACAGAATTAACACAAAGTAAATCTTCGAAATGTGTTTTGGTCATTTTATGATTTTATCCAATTCTCCCAGTTGTTGGTCCCAATGAATTACATATTATATACTTTTAATTGTATATTTTACGTTATAAAATTTACATATTTTGAATGTTTATAGTTTTACGTTTAATGTCAAAGCATTACTAACAACAGACATAGTTTCACAAAATGTGTCATGTTTTATTGGCATTTGGAAATTTGTAATAGATTTTTCCACAATGAACTGCAAGAATAGTTTTGTTGAACTATAAGAAGCAACAGCCTACTGGCCTGCGTGCTATGTTTACAAGCTGCCAATGGGTTCCTGCGGTGATTCTGGGGAAATAAAGCTTGTGTTTAGCTTTGAATCAAAAGAAAAAGATCCAGACCTTGCCTGCCTTGGGCAATGTGAAGTCTCTGGTTAATAAAACAGACAAGCAACTGACCAGAAGTGAATGCAAACACTGAAACTTGGCTGAGAGCTGATGCTCCCAACTTCATTGGTGAACCGGTTGGGTTTTTCCTTGTTCATGATTAAGAGCAAGTAAAGTAATTAGTTTTTATTAATAAACAACACAGCCTTTGACATCAATACATCAAGGGTAAATCAAAGGTTTTTTTGATGCAAATGACAAGCTTGCTGTGGGACGTTAACTAAATTACCTGCCACAAGATTGTTTTTATTGAGAAATAAACAAAAGTTCAGAGGGCTTTGTAAATGGGACTGTAAGGTATATGGTAAGATAATTATACATAAACATAGGATAATGGCATCCTTACAAAAAAACAAATACTTTTTACCAATATCAGCTAATTCGCCTTTGTTACTTACTGAACAAAACAAGAAGTTGTTCATGGGATAGAGAGGACCTGGATAGCACTGCTGAAAAACTACTTTGAGAAAGAAAAAAATCTACAGGCATGATCTGAAACTTCAGCACAACAGTGGTGTACACCACAGGATACAAACAGGCTGCTAGAGCCTGGCAGTTCAGGTACAATTTGGAACGGATGAATCTGCAGTTCAGTGGATTTGATTGTTTTAATCACTGGTGCAATCCTGATCCCCAATAACTATATATTATATTTAATCCTTCGCATTCTAGATTAGACTCTAGTACCTGAATATACTGCATGTAGAAAATAGTTGCTTCATATAAATGTCTGAAATAAAACATTTTTGTAAAGGCTATGCAATTATATTGCAAAACTATAGCAATGATCAAAATGTTTATGTGGTCAGATGAGACTCATAATGAGATTATAGTGTCCCTAGTTTAAATTGTGGGTGATTAGAAGACCTCCCTCCCCTTTATGTTTGGCTTCTAGCAGTTGAGAGGCTCGTGAGCAGACAGATAGCTGCCGAGGGTGGATCATGTAACTTCTGCAGATGAATCAACACTTAGACTTTATATTGTCTTAATGAGCTGGCGTGACCATGTCAGAACAGTTATTTACCTTTTGATATCAGTATACTTCAGTAGTTACTCTTTTCCATATAATTACAATGAATGAGACTGAAGCTCTCAACCTTCACAAAGGACCCACAAATAAGTGTAGAAGTACTAAAAAAAACACTCCAAAAATTGTGATTCTATTATGTCATATTGTCATATTCACCCCTAAGCTCTTAATGCATGGTTTTTCCTTCTGGAGCATCAGTGAGCTTTTGAATCTTCTGTAATAGTTGCAGATGAGTCCCTCAGTTGTTCTCAGTGTGAACAAAATGGATCTCAAAATCATGCTGTTATTGTTGGAAAGGGTTCAAATACACTAAATGCTGGAAAACCAAAACAGTTATGGGATCTGAAGGATTTTTCTGAAGAACAGCAGACAGTTTAACTGTTTAGGACAAATAAAGGACTCATGGACAACTATCACTAGAAAGAAAAAACACACTGTGGATCATTCAGATAACAACACAGTATTAAGAATCAAGCATATGTAAACTTTTTGGACTATTTGCAAACATATTTTATGTGAAATATCTTATTCAGGTCAGTACTAAATAAACAATAAAATGCATTTTGTATGATCCCTCTTATTTTTGTAAAATAATTAACATTTTACATTTAGCAGATTCTGCAAGTTGTATGTAATCTTTTGACTTCAACTGTATATATATATATGCACGCACACACACACACACACACACACACACACACACACACACACACACAATTATATACAAATATATTTCCAATATAGATATCAATGGGAAGGCTTGTAATAAATACTTGTAATACTTGTAATAAAGCAAGTTCATGATAAAATGTCATTATACTAAAAAAATGCCCTAGATTCTTTAAAAAATTCATATCCATGGAAGAAAAAGTTGGGTTTGGAACAACGTAAGGGTGAGTAAATCATTTTAATTTTTAGGTGAACTTTCCTTTAAATAATTAAATTGGGTTCTGAATATGTAATTATATACTTGGATCCTGCTGTTTCCTTCCAGACACACATGAGTATTGGCTGCTTTTTTTATTCTCGTATGCTGTGTTTATGTTTCAGTTATTCAAGACCAAGGGCACGCTGCTTTCTAGTTTTACATCAGAGTGTGGCGTGCCACTTAAATCTGTCTCTCCTCTCTCACTTTCTCTTTTTTCTTTTCCCCAGCACCCATTCTCGTTCCTTTCCCGGCTCGCACTTCAGATGGTCAGTGAGGGCCTGTTTCCCGCGATAGTTCTTGTGAGGTGATATCATCTAACACGAACCTTCATTGTAGGAGAGCGCGGGTCGGCGATTGTGCTTCGTTGAGACAGCTCCACTGAGGCTTGCAAGATTGTCTGCGTTGCAAGCCTAGTTTAAGGAGCTGGAGGGCTTACAATGAATCATGTTGCTAGATTTCATTGTGGGTGAGCGTTTGACCCCAAGAAAGACAGTTTTGTGCCACACAAACGTGCAGTCACTCACCTCCCCACACTCCAGCCCTCTTCTTTATCTCTTGTTTTTTCTGTTCACCCTATTTGCACACTGGCACCTGTTAATGTCACAGTTCCCACTACTTCTAGGACATTTAACCCATACACTTTCCCCGCACCCTCTCTCTCATCTGCACGCTGCCCTGCAGGCTTGACACACTGAGAAGTAATGTATTGTGGCATGTAACTCCCCCCTTTCCCTCTGCTCTGGAGTCACATCCCATTCTGCCTCATCATTATTTGCTGATATAATGATATTACAAGGGTTATGGGTAAGGGGCATTGAGAGATTGAAGCACATTGATGCCACTCATTCTTTTTGTCATTTGAAGTAAAACCAGAATCAAACAGCTGCGTACAAGGCATTTGGATTGAAAACACAAAGAAATGACAGAAAGAGAAAATAGGGAAAATACAAAAAAAGACCATTTTCAAAAGTGTAAACCTGAAACTTTTAGTGCAGCCATATTCTTGCGTTCTGACTATATACCCCATTTAATGCTTATATAATATTGATCCCTTGACTAGTGTGTGTGTGTGTGTGTGTGTGTGTGTGTGTGTGTGTTACAAATGAATATAAGTATATAGATTTTTTTTAAACATTTATGTATTTATTTATTTCTGAAATAATCATAATAATAAACAACATTTTCAAACTACTTAGTATGGTAAATATACAATTATTTTGTAAGAGGTTTATGCAAGTCACTGTTCATGTGAATTTTACTTCATTTTTGTATAAATTAATAGATAGGCTATGAAAACATGAGCGTTACACGCATCCTTGACCTCAATAATATTTGTTTGCAACTCTAATAAATAAACATTTGGCATGACTTTTTTTTAACCTTTTTTAATTCTCTGCACATAGAGCCTGTCACAACAGATTTATTTTTCTCCTCAGCTTTTTGTGTGGGAAAGGGGGGCAAAGTGTGTGTTTGGTAACATTGCTCTGTTATAAATTTGTGAATTAGAGCAGCATAATTTGCTGGAGCGGAATTTTCTGTTGAAACAGATGTTTTTTTAAATCATTTCATTTTTTTCACTCCAGCTGCAGGAATGTGTTGTTTGCTATTGTTCCTAAAAAACAAGATGAATGCCATCTGTGGGAATCTGTGTTGCATTATTGCTACTATTTCTGTCTAATAACGCTCTGTTGTTTACACCGCAAAATATTCTTTCTGAAGCAACAAAGCTTCTTGCGAGCCCAGAATACGTGCTGTGGATCTGTGTTTATTTGTTTACTTGCGCGTTGTCATGATGCGCTTTGTCTTCCAGTACTGAGAAGGCTGCGTTTCCTCCTTAAAGAATCGCACCTTTTCTCAGCGAGTCAGGAAAGTTTGGCCTTCCACAAAAAAAGTTCTTTGCGTTCCCTCTTTACACGCATGATCTTTGATTTCCGGCGATGTAAGATCAAAATGGTTGCTCGCGCTCGCGCCGTCTTTCATGCACCCCTCTTGCATCGCAGCGTGAAAAAACAAAGAGCGGCGAGACGGAGATGTGCAGGAAATCTTAGCAGGCCTGCCACTCAAAACATCCACCATCGCCAAACAACGGCATCTGCCTGCCACCACAAATACATTAGAAATCAATTATTTATGGAACGCAGTCAAGAACTCTTTAATCTTCTCCTTTTATCCAATTAAAATGCCTAACCGCTTTAAGCCTTTCACAAGGCTTGTGAGCAACACACTCGGCCTCTTTCTTCTTCCTTCATTCTGTCCTTACTTCTTCTTTCCTTTTTTTGAGGTTGCATATAAGAAAGAATGGAGGCTTCATAGGGACAGTGAAAACAGAAGAGAAAGTGTATAAAGTGTTAATGAACTCTTCCACTCCTACCCCTTCTGGGTTACAAAGGAACTATTTGAAGTTTTAATACGAAGATTCGCCTTCCATTCCCAGAGCACGGGACACTGGGGAAAGCGAAGGCTCTTTCATGAGCTCTTTCTGCCCAGTATTAAGGGGGATTCAAAAGCAGCTGAGCGCGATAGAGATTTACAAATGTTCATTATGCAGGAATCTGGTTGCGGCCTTTTATCGCAAATATGTTAACGTCCTGCACCAGAATCACTGATGTTTGGCAGTTCTTTGTTTGTTTTAATCAGTTTTAATCACATAATCCAAAATGGATTAGCCTTAAGCATTACACATGTCTTTGCAAAATAACAAGTAATCAAATACTGTACCTGTGATCTTTACATGACAACTAATTCAAATCTGAATTAGTGTTTTGTGGCCTTTATTTTTTTAGGTCATTTAAATGCTACTGTGTTTTAGAAGATTGAAACAAATTTAAAATTCATCTTGATCTTCTACTCTATGGATTTGTGCCTGGTCCTTTCCCTTAAATATCTACATCTAGCAAGTTTAATATAGTTCAAGGCTTTTCTGAAGAATTTTGGAGGTAAAAGGAACTAGCCTTTCATTATGTCCAGCCTTTCGTTATGTTCATTTAGCAATTTCACTGGGTTACATGATTCCTCAATTTGCAAGGTTGTAGTTATAGAGTGGCTGATAGAAAAAAAAGATTTATTAACTGAAAAATAAACTCTTTTCTATTATTCTCAGTCAGAGACTGATTGTGAATCACCAGAAATGGTTGCGGCTACAAATGAGTCAAAGAACATTTAGGCCCCATAATTAGAGCGACATTTGTGAACATGTGACTCTCTGATCTCCTGCCTGCACCAATTAGGCTTCACATAATGTATATGTGTGTGACTTTTTTTAGAGTCTGTAGAGATTTCTTTGCAGCTGCTGATGCTATGTGGGTCATCTTTCTGTATTCCCTACTGACTCCGAATATTGAGAGAAACGTGCCTTTGGAAACTAGTTGAACGTTAAATAACAAACTTAAAGTGTACCTACATATATATATATATATATATATAGGATTTCTTTCTTCTCACATCCTGTGAATCCACGGCATTCCATCTCCACTGAAAGGAAAGAGGATTTCCAAACGGTTTCCTGCACTCTGGATTTTAGGTTGACCTGCGTTCATCCCTTGGCTGTATTTCCCGCTCACGTTCTCTCTTCTCTTTTTCTGTGCTTGTCTCTCTCACACACTTGTTCGGCTCAGAGGGGCCTGTGATCCAGAGCCGCTCTCGTTTCAGCCACCTGAAGTGATTACCTTTGCCTGGGATTCCACCCACCCCCACAGGTCCCCCGGGGAGCCGCGGCAGGCAGACGGCTTCACTTTATTTCCTCCTGCCTGCTCTGTGCTTTTCCTCAGCGGGAACCCTGCTGCAGGTACAGCTCAGCGGGGTTGGAACGGAAATTATCTAGAGATCAGTGTCAGTGAAGTAGCTCACATTAGTTTTAGTGACAGTTCAACACGGGGCACACAACACAGAGCTAAGTGGTAATTATGAATCAACATGACATTCATTTTTTTTATGCTGTTATTTCATAGACAGGTGTGACAATGCATGGAAACCTTGTGTCAGATCATTTCACAGTGCCTTTAATTGAAGTAATGGTCTGTTTGGCTGTTATTCCACAATCCACAAAGTCAATTATTAAGCAGTTTGTCTTTACACACTGCAAAACATTATTTTCTGGAAAAATAAAATACATATAATAATAATCTTAAAATACCATTCAAAAGTTTGGGCCTGGTAAGGTTGTTTTGTTACTGAAGTCTCTACATGCTCGCCAATGCTGCATTTATTTGATTAAAAAATCATTACATTTAGAAATATTTGGGAAAATATTACAATTCAAAACATGTTTCCTATTTTATTATATTTTAAAATGCAGTTTATTCCTGAAATATCAGCAGCCAGTATACCAGTGACATGATCCTTCAGAAATGAATATGCTAATTTGATGCTAAAGAAAATGTTCCTATTATTATTATTACTGTGTACAAAAGAACAGAATTAGTTAAAACAAATCGTAAACAATGTAAAAGTCTTTACTATCATTTTTGATCAATTCATTGCATCCTTGCTTAATAAAAGTAAATAAACAAAAAATCTTACTGACCCCAAACTTTCAATGGTAGTGTACATTTACAGCATCTAATAAGCAAAATAGCTTAATATCAACGATGCTGTTACTTTTAGAGAATATTAATTTTATTTATACTTGCTTACAGTGGCGAGAAGAACTTAATTCAAAATGTATTCTCGTTATTATCTCTTTATCAAATTTGCTTCTTCAGTAATTTATCTTATTTAATGATGTTTGTATTTATTTATTTGTTTGTTTTTTACTGGAAAACTAGATAAAAGTAATTGATTTAAATAATGACTTTTTGCAATGCATCGACTGAATTGAACAGATATCATGTCTTAATCCACACGCGTGAGGAGAATTATCTACGATTAAAACTTTGAGAAGAGGTGCTCATATTCAGCTCAGCTTTGATATCTAATCTGAAGAGCAGAAAAGTTCAGTCTGTTTTGTTGATGCCGCCGACAGCTTCAGCTGTGAAAATGGGAGCGTGTCTGATATTTCTCCTGCTCACTGCTTCGCCTTTTGTCTGTGACAAGCTTGAACTCTAGCTCTCATTGCAGTCAGAGAGTGTATCATTTCTAAAAACAGGCTTAAATGAAGCACAAAAGAGAGAAAAGAAAAATGAGGAACCACAGAACTAAAGTTAAGTAAATTAATTCATAATATCTCACGCTCTCTCTTTTTTAGATCGTATCTGTCCTCAGATGTGTAAAAAGGAAAACACCACAAGATATGGCTCTAAAGCGCATTATTTCCTGATACTGCTAATTAAACTGCTAGTGTCATTAATTGGTTTGAAGATATCTTTGCATTGAGTTGGAGACATCTTAAGCTCAATTAAAGATAGCTTTGACTCAATTACAGATATCCAAATGCCGTGTCCTACAATATGCAATCGGGATCTTTTTTCGGTGCAATACCAGATGCCCTATAACACAAAGATTGTGCTCTTTCAACTTCCAAAGTTTAGTTTTATCATGAAAAGATTGTGTGCGTGTCAATGTGCCAATGCGTTGTTTTATTCTCATCCCAATGGAGATATTACATGTGGCTTTATATAGGGATAGTTTGGTCTGAACAGAAGTTCAATGGAATTTATTAGTGATTCGTTAGAATATGAGCTGCTCTTTACACATCTGCCATCGTCTGAGTGATAAGTTGCATGTGTTTTCACAATTTGTGATGAGTGAGTTGACAGATGGCGGGTGGTATTTGCGCAAGCGGTGATGCATTGATCTCCATTCTCTTCACAAAGGGTAAAATCAGCTTACTATAGTCCCTGTTAAGTGACTGACCTTATTAAGCGCCTTAGATTTCTACAATTGTAGGGCAACCGATCACTTTGCCCTTTTTAAAAAGAAAAAAAATCTAAACACTTTAAAGGGGTAAATTCCCTGGAGATGGTATCAGTCTAACTTTAGAAATGCTCCTCATATTCAGTTTCTTTTGACATTGACTCTTTTAATTATTTTAACCACAAGACTTGCAGTTACTCAGTAGAGTAGATTGTTATCATTGGTTCTACCACAAAGATGAGTTGGCTTGAAAGAGGCAACAGACACACGGTTTATTCAAGATTATCTCCGAACCTGAAAGCTGAAGTGTTAGTTTTCTTTATAACTGAAACATCTCATCTCCTTTGAAAAAAAAGATGCAGAAACCTTTTGGTTTGGAGGATAGCAAAGGGTGAATAAACCATATCACCACTTGAAATAGCTATTCTTAATTAGAATGGTTTCACATGAAAGTGGCAGATGGTGCTATTTACACTATATATGTATTATCTGTTTAACCTTTTTCCTCCACAGTCTTTTTTTAATCTCTCTCACCATATAGTGTTTATGTTTTATAGTATTGAATGTGTTTGTTATAGTTTACGTGATTTTCCTTCTGCATCTGAACCATCATTCCAATGCTATATTTTGCAGGTCGCTGTGCAACCTGTGGGGAGAATGTGGTCGGTGAGGGGACGGGTTGTACCGCCATGGACCAGGTCTTTCATGTGGACTGCTTCATCTGCATGACCTGTGGCTCTAAGCTCAGAGGGAAGCCCTTTTATGCCATGGAGAAGAAGGCCTACTGCGAACCCTGCTATATCGTGAGTGTGATGCGCTCAATGCTCTATATACACACAGTGGGTCTCATACACTAATAGTTAAAGGAATAGTTCACCCATAAATGAGCATTTTGCCGTCATTTACTCACCCTAATTTCATTCCAAACCTGTATGAGTTTCTTATGTTGAACACAAAAGAAGATATTTTGAAGAATTCTGGTAATCAAACAGTTGATGGTCGCCACTGACTTCCATAGTTTCATTTATTTCAGCATTTATTTAAAACAGTGTTATTTTAATATTATTGAGATACTCTTTCATGTTTTTATTAAATATTTTAAGAGTATGATTTCAAATGTTATTTTTATATTTTCACTTTAGTTAAAGTATTAGTAATTTTGTTGGTTTTGTCATTTTTTTATGATATATAGTTTTTTTAAATGTTATTTCAGTTTTAATTTATTTCAGTATATACAAGCTAAACTAAATCAAAATGACAACTGTTGCCTTAATTTTTGTCATGATAATTACCCTGATTGAAATAGATGTTTTAGTAAAATCCTGCATTGTTACTTTTGAATTGTAGTATATATAAACATAATTATATTTAATAACATTTATATATATTTTTAGTATGTATCTGCATGCATGTGGACAGTAACAGATAAGATCACAATTTATTAGTACATACATGTGTGTATATAGATATGTATAGTGATACATCGTGACCTCATCTTTTGTTGTCTACAAGCACACATACTGTTAGTTTACTTGCCGCTCAGCACATTTCTCCACACACATCCAAGAGGAAATACTTCAATGGCACTAGTTTGCATGCTCTTTGATGCTCTAGTTTCCTTGTCTTCATATGAAGCTAGCTTCAGCTCTCATTAGCTCCATGTTCTGAGGACTTGTCTAAGATCTGCCAGAAGCATCTGGCTCTGTATAAAACCTGGATTTAGGTTCTTTCAGAAATGTTACCCAAACCGTTGCTCTTTTCATAATCATTCACCTATTCCTGTCACACTCCTCATTCTTCCCTGATGAGCTGCTTCACACTTGTTAGCTCGGTAGTCAAATCCATAAGAGGCATAAAGATTAGACAAACAGTGGCCTCGCATGCAAAGGACCAAGCATCACGTTCAACTCCATCCCATACATCTGATAAGCTTTCACACGGGCAAATCACACTCGAGATGTAACACGAGTAATAAAATCACATTAGACTGTCAGATAGGATTACTTTCCTTTGTAGATTGGAAACCAAATCAGGGCCTCCTTTTCTCCCTCCACGTCCACCTTCCTTATTTTGTTTCTGAAAATATCTGTTGAAAATTCTCTCATTTCTTCAGGCGAACGGTAAGGAAAAGGAAATTAGTGACAGCTATAGTAAGAAATGAAAATGAACATTTCTCATCGAACTAGAGGTTAGGAGTTTCTTATAAAAAGCTAACAAACTTTCTGGGCATGCTTTCCCACATATGAGAGTTGTGCAACATCTGCATGTGCTGGTAGACATTACAAGTTTTGAGAACCATATTTTGTTTATCATTATTACAAAACACTTTTTAATTCCTGTTGTGAAATGCAGACTTTTCAGCTACTGTGGGAACCTAAAAGGGATTACATTAAGAGTATTCGAGTATCGCATTCAATTAGTTAGCAGTTCTGCATGGAGGTCTGTAATAGCTGGACATAGCTGGTTATTAGTATTCATATTCTAATTTTGTAAGTAGCTAATTTTGTAATGGCAGTCAATGGAGAAAGATACATTTTAGGACAGATGGTGTTGTTCTAGCCAGACATTGATTGGTTTGGGTCCAGAAAGATTCACAAATGATTTTAAATAAATACCAGCACAAAGTGCTAAAGGCTGCAATGTCACAAACTCTTTCACACCACTTCGACAACCACATTTTTTGGAAGACCTGTCAATCAAATTAGTTCACACTTAGCCACCAGTAACCTGGTCTGATCTTTTCCCGATGGCTCTTTATATGTAAGCAGGCTCTGTAGAAAGTGAAATATTATTATAAAATGATTCTTTATTTGATTGTGGTGTTTGTATGGATCACATGCTGACCCATTTCCAAGCTGACAAGAGCAAAAGTGCAGAAAAGGCTTTTTCTGTTTGATCAATCTTTACTGTTAGTATAAAATTGTATTCAGAGTCGGTCAGCACCAAAATAGATTATTAGCCCAACTCACAAAGAAACCAGGCCATTCCTCAAACTGCCTTTTATTTCATCATTGTTTCCCGTTTGTGCACTTGTGTTATTTCCACTTCCAATGGCATGTGTAGCCTATTTACATTTCTGTTGTGGCCCCAGTGTTTCCCTGTTTCCCTTTTAAAAAAACACTGTATTACTGAGCCAGCACTTTCTTTAGTGTTCCTCTTTTATACAGACAATGCAAATTTGAAAGAAGCCACGAATATAGTTAATATTGTTCATATTTGTTTAACAATTTAAATGGTCTAACCCAGAGTTGCCTAACTTCTGAAGGGTCACACTGTGAGCCAAAATAATTTTTTGCATTATATCCAACAATATTTATTTTTTATAAATTTTTAATTCACTTATATTCACACAATTTGAAAGCAAAAAGTTATTTTTATGCCCTCATGTGCTATGGCATCTTGGGCCAAATCAAAGGTCATTATGTGGGCCCTGGTTTTAGCATCTCAGTCTATAGATAGTAGATGCTCTGTTGATCAGAACAATACTATATGACTGACCACACAATTTGTATTAATAACTCAATATTGCATATTCCATGTTCATGCATGTATTCAGTTGGAAGTAGCCATATAGTAGCTCTGACTGAGTGATCGGGATCCTGACACAAAGCACCAATCCGACTGTGCTTTATCCTTTACAAATATGCCAACCTGATTTTACCGTAAAATGTACAGTAACTATTTTATGGGGGGGGGCAATTTTTTTATAATTCGTATTATGTGATTTGTCAGAAAACGTACAATATTTATAAAAAAAGCAAGCATGAAAGTCCACCCCTAAACATAACCATCACTGGGGCTTAAGCAGGTCATACAAAAAGTGTATGAATTATAAACCATTATGAATTGCCCTGAGATTGTGTTGAGTGTGCAGATCCATTTATCTAACCTGTAACTTTCTAACTCTCTCTGTGTTTTGTGTTCTTGATTTATGTCATCCAAAAGAAGAAGTTAAGAATTTTCATATTTCGGATGATGAGGATCACTTTGACTATATGACAGCCTTTGTTGCATCATATGTAGCTGATAGGAAATGTCAAGTTCTCCAATTTGTAACATATAGTCCTAGCACTGAGGTTTCACTGCTTTTCTTTGCTGCCCACTGCCCAAAATGGCAAATCCAGAGTGATTTCCAGTATTGTCACCAAAGCCAAAACCACCTTACCACTCCTCGAGCTTTTCAGTAAACCCTTACTAAATCATCTACACTTACCGCTGCGACTAGGGCACAGTGCCATCTTGGAGTTCAGTAGAGGGCACAGTTTCACAGCATCTTTACTGAATATTCAAGGGAGAATAGGCAAATGGAAATAATACATCTCTAATAATAATTGTTAACACTGTAGCAGTGCAGGTTTTCTGCTGTTTTTTAGATATTAAAGGGATAGTTCATCCAAAAATAGCATTTCTGTTATCATTTTCTCACCCTTATCTAAACCTATAAGATTTTATTTTCTTCTGCAGAACAAAAAAGACTATTGGGGGTCAAACAACACTGAACCCCACTAACTTTCATTGTATAGACAAACAAAACACAGACGTTTTTTAAAACATATTTCATTTTGGGGTGAACTGTCCCTTGATTTTCCCGTGTACTTCAAGCCACAATACAATCTACTGAGAGAGACACTGGGTTTGTTTATTTCATTCATTTCGTTTTGATGAACTTCAAAATGATAGACAATAGGCTACAAGTAACAAGACTGCAAAGCAATAGTTAACCTTTGTTCCAAAGAACAGCGTCAGACTATTATGTCTGTCTGTGTTCTTCTTCAGATGAATCACTTGAACAGTTGAAGTATCGGTGACTCAGGCCATCTCTTGAATCACCCCCACTACACTGATCAGCTCTCAGAATGATTGCACTTGTCTTCCTCTGGAAGTTTTCCAACTTGGATCCATGCGCTAAAGAGGGCCGGGATAATTTAAGAACTTTATTTATGCATTTCATCAGCATAAATGTTCTTCTGGCACAAGATCAAAAGGATGGAAGAAATCTGAATTTCTTAATGAAAGTAATTTCTTCTTCTTTTCTCCTCATCCTCAGGGTCATACGCCTCTGTGCGATTAGAGAATGAGCATGAGACTTTGGTCTCTATAGAGACATGGCAGTCCCCAGTGAGCTGGGGGAAAACTTCAAATGAGGCCAGCGAGTCAGTCTAGGAATCTTTTAAGATAGGAAGAATGCACATTGTACATTATTTATCAGTTTATCTATCTGCAGAGAAAGGATCATAGCATTCATATTTTCATTGTTCCTATATAAACATCTCATTTACGGCTCTGTTTGCCACTAGGGAGACAGAATGGGGGAAAACACCTGTTATGTATCTAATGTAATTTGCTTTGTTCTAAAGAAAAGAGACTAAATGTATTGAAATCTTCTTTTCTACTTCTTGGTAAACTGGTCACGTCTTACTAACTGCATTTCCTTCTATAAATACCATTGGTGTATGACAGTCATTGTGCTTTTGAAGTGTTTTCAATACAATTTGTATGTCAACTTGTTGGGTCCTGAGTTAAAATGTAAGGTTTTTCAATGTATACTTTAGCAAGGGTGCATTAAATTAATCATAAGTGACAGTAAAGACTTATGCATTATTTGAACAAAACATTTACGTAAGAAATAAATGCTGTTCCTTTGAACATTCTATTTATCAAAGAATTTTGAAAAAGATATGTTTCCTCAAAAATATTAGGTAGCCCAACTCTCTTTAACTGATAATGATGGGGAATCATTTTTGAGCACCAAATCAGCATATCAGAGTGATTTCTGAAGGGTAATTTTAAAATATACTAAAATAGAGAACAGATATTTTAAACCTTCTTTAAAAAGAACCATACCCCAAATGTTTTAACAATAGTTTATTGTTATTATAATTATTATACATATATTTTTGCATATATTTTGATTTCAAACGGAAACTAAAGTGCTGAGTATGAATTAGTTTGGAATAAAGACTATCACACAGTGACATCCAGTAATCTTTCTCTATAGCATCAGACAGGAAATAGTAGACCATTTGTTAAAATCTCTTGTTTTGCATATTCTTTGGAACAGCACTGATAGCTTTAGCATGTTTCCGCCTCAAGGCAATAGACAACACAGAACTACTGAACAGTTCAACTAGATATCATTCATTCCTTTCAGTAATAGACAGGAAGGCTGCCTGCTGGAGATTCTCTGTTATCTCTCATCTGCTTCCTGCTCTCCCATCTTCTTATCATCTTTGTGCTCTCAGCGTCGCAACTGACCCACAAAGCACAATGGTAATAATCAGCTTTTGTGCATTGGTTTTCCCTGGCTCCACCCATCAGTGACTTATCATTGCTTGTTTGAATATGGCGCAATACAGATAAACTTATTCACAGCTCAATTAATCCCCCTTTTGCATGAAGTGGTCTCTAATCCTGTTAATGTGACATCAGTGGTTTGTCTGTTGTTTTCACTTATTAACTTGATGTGTTGTTAAAGCAGCAGCTGTGGCGTGCATCTGGTACCCGCTCTCTGAACATTTTCGTTTTCAAATACCTAATGTAATCGAGGCTGCACATGTTCACCGAGCCTCTTACACATTCTGAACTATTTCAATTTTATATTGCAGTGGGAACAGGTTTTTATGCAAAGTCAACAGCATATTATTCACAGTTTACAGCACTTATGTTTGCCCAGGATTTACAGTATGTTCAGCCTGCTGGCAAATGTTTTAAGACAATTTATGCAAACGAGAAAAAAAAAACTGCTACGTTTACAGACACTCTCACAATAGTTTGCAAATGCAGAACCACCGCATTATTTTCCTCCTTATTTAATCCTTTCGGTCTGTATAGTTTTGACAGGGATTTGAGGGGAAAGTTCAGTGCTTGAGGCTTCTCTGTGGAGCTGTGTGATTAGTAAGGTTACTTGGAGACAAATGTTCCTGAAAACTGCTATGGCCTAAAACACGGGAAGGAAAAAGACACTACTTTGGGGTGAAATGAGAGAGTTGGTTCCTTGTGTGGGCTAAGTGCTGTGTTTGTATGCAAATAATAAATAGACCTCTCAGTGTGAAGCTAGTTAGCTTTTACAACACCAGCAGAATGTAGGTTGTAAATACAGTTTAATTCAAAAGAGATGTTTATGTACATGTGTTAATGGCATATGAGAAGATACAGATAGAAAAAGACAATTGTTTTCAAATTTAGTTTAAAACGTAGTGCAAGTTTTTAGAAATGTAAACTTTGTATTTATGTTAGTTGCAAATGATTTTGAAAATATAAAATAAAATTCAAGAGAAGTTTCAATGTAATGACTCTAAAAGTGTTTTGTGGTGTAACGTTGAAGGAAAAACATTTTCCTTACACATTTAATGCATGTGAACATACACATTTTCATTTAATTCATTAATTTCAAAATGTTCCATTTTTTTCAAAGTTCCAATACCATACTGTTAAAGAATTTGGGGTCTGTAAGATTTATTAATGTTTTTGAAAATAAGTCTCTCATGTTCACCAGGGCTGCAATTATTTGTTTAAAAATACTGTCAAAAGAGTAATATTTTGAAATACTATTACAATTTTAAATATCTACTTTCTATTTCAATGTCTTACAATGTTGCCTAATTTATTCCTGTGATATCAAAGATACATTTTCAGCAGCCAGGACTGAAGTAATGGCTCCTGAAAATGTACTATTTTTATTTACTTAAATATCATTCATTTTGGGCAAAGTTGCAACACATTACTAAAAAGCATCATGTCAGTAACACATATTTTCTGTTTATCATGTCAACAATTATTCATCATTTGATGCATTTGAGCATACAATATATTATATGTTCTGTGAGTCCTGGATTACAGTGGCAGGGCCATGATGTAAAATATACCACATTGCAATAGTCTGCTGCATCCTCCACAACCTAGCACTCAGGAACAAGCTCACAGATACCCAATTTGTATAATTCCTTTAATAAATCGGTGCTAAAGCAACACCTAGTGTGAAAATATATACAGTGGGGAAAAAAAGTATTTAGTCAGCCACCAATTGTGCAAGTTCTCCCACTTAAAAAGATGAGAGAGGCCTGCAATTTTCATCATAGGTATACCTCAACTATGAGAGACAAAATAAGAAAAAAAAAATCCAGAAAATCACATTGTAGGATTTTTAAAGAATTTATTTGCAAATTATAGTGGAAAATAAGTATTTGGTCAATAACAAAATTTCATCTCAATACTTTGTTATATACCCTTTGTTGGCAATGACAGAGGTCAAACGTTTTCTGTAAGTCTTCACAAGGTTTTCACACACTGTTGCTGGTATTTTGGCCCATTCCTCCATGCAGATCTCCTCTAGAGCAGTGATGTTTTGGGGCTGTCGCTGGGCAACACAGACTTTCAACTCCTCCAAAGATTTTCTATGGGGTTGAGATCTGGAGACTGGCTAGGCCACTCCAGGACCTTGAAATGCTTCTACGAAGCCACTCCTTCGTTCGGGCGGTGTGTTTGGGATCATTGTCATGCTGAAAGACCCAGCCACGTTTCATCTTCAATGCCCTTGCTGATGGAAGGAGGTTTTCACTCAATCTCACGATACATGGCCTTATTCATTCTTTCCTTTACACAGATCAGTCGTCCTGGTCCCTTTGCAGAAAAACAGCCCCAAAGCATGATGTTTCCACCCCCATGCTTCACAGTAGGTATGGTGTTCTTTGGATGCAACTCAGCATTCTTTCTCCTCCAAACACGACAAGTTGAGTTTTTACCAAAAAGTTATATTTTGGTTTCATCTGACCATATGACATTCTCCCAATCCTCTTCTGGATCATCCAAATGCTCGACGGGCCTGGACATGTACTGGCTTAAGCAGGGGGACACGTCTGGCACTGCAGGATTTGAGTCCCTGGCAGCGCAGTGTGTTACTGATGGTAGCCTTTGTTAATTTGGTCCCAGCTCTGCAGGTCATTCACTAGGTCCCCCGTGTGGTTCTGGGATTTTTGCTCACAGTTCTTGTGATCATTTTGACCCCACGGGGTGAGATCTTCATGGAGCCCCAGATCGAGGGAGATTATCAGTGGTCTTGTATGTCTTCCATTTTCTAATAATTGCTCCCACAGTTGATTTCTTCACACAAAGCTGCTTACCTATTGCAGATTCAGTCTTCCCAGCCTGGTGCAGGTCTACAATTTTGTTTCTGGTGTCCTTTGACAGCTCTTTGGTCTTGGCCATAGTGGAGTTTGGAGTGTGACTGTTTGAGGTTGTGGACAGGTGTCTTTTATACTGATAACGAGTTCAAACAGATGCCATTAATTCAGGTAACGAGTGGAGGACAGAGGAGCCTCTTAAAGAAGAAGTTACAGGTCTGTGAGAGCCAGCAATCTTGCTTGTTTGTAGGTGACCAAATACTTATTTTCCACCATAATTTGCAAATAAATTCTTTAAAAATCCTACAATGTGATTTTCTGGATTTTTTTTCTTATTATTTTGTCTCTCATAGTTGAGGTATACCTATGATGAAAATTACAGGCCTCTCTCATGTTTTTAAGTGGGAGAACTTGCACAATTGGTGGCTGACTAAATACTTTTTTGCCCCACTGTATACACCACTATCAGCGGGTAGAATGCATTCTGTAAGTTCCCCTTTAAAAGTTTTGTAATGGTCACACAGGCCATGCTTTCCAGGGGTTTATGAACACAAAGTACAGAAGACTGCACAGCTGAGGCTAAATTTATGTGTCCCCTCTCTGAGTGAATTTGTAGGATGATGCACATTATCATAAATTAAGAGCTTTGTACAGAGAGTGCTAGTGGGGGAAGTGCAGCTTGTGGCTCTTTCCCCTAGTGCAAGATCAGTTTTGACATGTGTTTACTCCACTACATAAATATTTAGGAACACAAAAATTCTCTCTGGTTCAAATCTTTTGCTCAACTCTTTGGTCAAGTCCCCCATGGCCAGTGTCTATGTCTCAAACTGTTATCCATATTCATTAGCTCAGCCTGATTGCTTCTTTTGGCCTTCCAGCTTCTGTTTTGGACTGATCCACTGTTTCATAAGGAAGCTGTGTGTGTGTGTGTGTGTGTGTGTGTGTGTGTTGTGTTTGTGTTTTTGTGACCTATGAAGACACAAATTTGAATATAGTTTCCTATAAGGGGTAGGTTTAGGTGTAGGGTTGGTGTAGGGCGAACATATGCCATACGGACATACATAGAACATATGGTTTGTACAGTATAAAAACCATTACGCCTATAGAATGCCCCCCAATTCACAAAAAAGTGTGTGTGCGTGCATGCGTCCGTCCATCCGTCCATCCAATAAAAACAAATATATTTTTTTTCTTTGATCTCACAATTCTGATTCTGATTTTACAATTGTATTTATATCTTAATAAATAAAGGTAATTGTTACTTTTTTTTACAATTTAGACATTTTTCTCGCAATGTACATCTCACAATTGAGACTTGCTATTGTCAGTTATAAACTTGAGTTGTGAGTCTTGTGAGACTTGTGAGTCAACATGTTGCAATTCTGACTTTTTTCCTCAGAATTCTGAGTTGCATTTTTTTATTTTTTTATGCCACAAAAAAAATAATATATATATTAGGGATGTCAACGATTAATCGACGATCGATTAATTGTCGATAAGAGATATAATCGATAAAAGCTATCGATAAAAGCTTTAGCAGTTTCATTTTGGGGTGCGTGCGGCTCATGCGCAAAACACGTGCAAACGAAGATATTTTACTAATAAAAGTTGCCGTGTTGTTTGTGCACTGCTCGATCTCTGATATCTGTGTGCAATAATATGTGTGTGCGTGCATCTATGAAAGCAACGTAGCCTCTGCATTAAGTTTTGTTTTAGCTACAAGCCCGACCCGAGCCCGAAGCTATCCATTAAACATTAACCCGAAACCCGAAAGTATTTTGGGATCCGCGGCCACGGGTCGGGTAGCAGACCTCTACGCACGTCACAGCCCCATGCGCTGTACTTGCGTTTGGGATCATTTTATTTTAAATCCCGATAATGTCAATTGCAAACATTGCTATGATGTTTTAAAAATAAAAAAAACGAGCACCATTAAACCATTTAAAAAGGCACATTCAGCGATCTCCGTGGCAGAATATGAAACAGCACACAAAGTATAATGATCCAACTCTGTTTGTTTGTCCGAGGGAGCAACAGTAACTAAAGGGGGCGGGGCTTACCGATAGGTCAATTGTGAGTTAACATCTCAGGTTAGAGAAAAAAAGGCGGTCAGAATTGTGAGATGTTAACTCGCAATTGCAAATGCATAGCTCTGTTTATACTATATCTTGCCATTATGAATTTACCTTGCAATTGACCCTTCGCAGGAAGTTTGATTGACTGGCAATCTGAGCAATCATAACGCCGAATCTGCCATTTTGTCCGACAAACTAACCAGATAGAAGAGTATAGTCTCAAGTCTCAAGTCACAGTACAAACAAATCAAGCAAGTCAAGTCAGTGGCTCACCTCAAGCAAGTCAAGTCTTAATAATGGTCAAGTCAAGTCAAGTCACAGTATCAAACAGGAACAAATATATATTTGCCACACGACCTTATTCCATTTTTCCTCAGAATTGAAATGTAATTATACATTTAAAATAATAATGTTATAAATATAACATTTTGAATTTAATTTCATATTTATGTTATATTGAGTTTGATCATCCTAGGAGACACAGATAATATTTATCATGTTTGAAAATGATTTTGCACTATATATCTCCAGCGAAGACTGGTATTCAGTCTGGGAGCATACTAAATCATTTCAGTGTGTAACAAAACATGCTATTAAATTTAAAATAACATGCTGACTCCAAATCACCCCTTATATCAGAAATAAAATGGACCCAAAATTTTAATTGTACATAGACACCCTATTTGGACTGTTTCTTTCACTTTGCATGATTGCCTACATTGTTTTTGAAAACTATTGTCACCATTGCTCAAAACAAGAAGCCTATTGCTTTTAATGTTTCTGTATCTTCCCCTGTAACTTATCGATTTCTTTGATTTTATCTTAAGAACTAAATTGAAAGCTGTGCATTTATGGTCTGCCTAAGTTTTCTTTTTGTTATGAAATTAAATGATAGACCTACTCTATGACATTGATGCTGCCAGTAAGTAATGGCAAATCACTGTTTTATCACAGAAGCGTTCAGTGAACTGATTCATTCAAAACAGTTGATTCATCATGAACAAGCAAAAATAGGCCACTGAACCAATACGTTCAAATCCCTGGATTCGTTCAGTCCTTCAGTGTGTTGCTTAGAAACTCTAGCTGTGGGCTGAACGGAACTGTTGGCAGCCGCGCTGAAAATATTACTAAATAGCATATGTTATAAATATAAAAACTCATAATATGCCCATTTTGACACCATGTCTTGGATTTTGGGTTCAAGAGAAATATCACTAACTAATCGATATAACACCGTTTCCGTGGTACAATTCCATATATTGATTTACAAAGAGGGATACTTGACAATGACACTAAAGCACTGTTTTGAGAGGCAAGCGCCAGCAAAATTAAAGTTTGACATTGTTAATTACAATCACGAAATTAATAATTAATAATCACTTTAATTTAATGACAGACCTAAGCTGAATTTTGAGACCAATGCTGTTTTCAACTAACGAACAAGCTTTACATACCTTTCCGTTATGAAGTGGTGACATCCTGGCTTTGCAAATGCATACAGTCTCGAAATGTTAATCCATACATCTCTGGAGATTCTCTTGCTCCCTGTATTTGGCGCGCTGTGTTCCTGTGCTCGTGCAGTGTCATGAACTGCGCAGACTCTGATCACTTCTGCTGTTGGTTCAGTGGCTTGCATTTTGTTTACCAAATTATGTCGCAATGATTTAAAATAATAATTAGAGTTGTTATAAAGTCAAGTCCTGCCAAGTTATGAAGGTCAGGTCTCAAGTCAAGTCTCAAGTCCCTGGATCTCAAGTCCAAGTCAAGTCGAGTAATTTTCTTTATTTAGCCAACAAGTCACAAGTCCTAAAATTTGCGACTCGAGTCAGACTCAAGTCAAGTCAGGTGATTCGAGTCCCCCACCTCTGATAAATAGTATGTCAATTAAAAATGAAAACTCGTGGTATTGATACAAAAAAATAGACTTTGGCGTGTGTATGCTACACGATGGGTAGGATTAGGGTTGTGGAGTAGATGCGTCATATGCACGCGAAAACTGCGTATTATGTGCACGCCAACAAATTTCATATCATATGCATGCGAAAACTGCGTATTATATGCATGCCAAACACGTTCGTATCATATATTCGCCAAAGTACGTTTTTTTCGTATCAATACCACGAGTTTTCATTTTTATTTGGTGTACTATTTATATGCATTTTCATGAGACAGGGCTCTATTTTAAGTAAATATGAAAATATGATCAGCTCACATGCCGCTTGAACTGACACGGTACAGCAATCTGTCATGACACATTAAAGAGCCACAAAATGGTTATTGTTTGAATTTCTTAAAAAATTACACAACTTGAAATGTAAGACTTTGTTTCATACCAAAAATAACCTGCACTTTCTTGTCTGTCTGAACATTGTCCGTGTTCTCTTTTCTTTGTGATGTATTTTTTCACTGTGAGAGAACATGATGTGTGGTGTAAGAGCGACATGGTTTTTCAGACAAAGCAGTGGTGACTGGGGGGTTGGGGTCTTCGGGAAGGGTCAATTCTGACAACAACAAAATTGTGAAAAAGTCCGAATTGTGAGATAAAATGATGCAGTTACCCTTTTTATATTTTTATTCCATGGCAGAAACAAGCTTCCATAGTTTCAGGAACCGATGGGGTGTTAAAAATTGGACAAAAGCTGAACTTTCGTAGCTGTGACTACTTGAAATTAAAAGTGAACTGCTATCAGAAGTCAAAGTACAAAGTATTTTAATATGAGATTTGATTAGATTAACAAAATTAGGGGGTTAAGCAGATCACTATTGACCTTATTCACTAAGCTTATCCTTAGCCATGATGTTAAATAAACAAAAACATTTTCACAGCCAATAAATTAGTTCTTAATCCAGGATCAGTGGAGGAAATGGCCGCCCTGCTGTTGAGCAACAAGAGGTAAATGCCGTTTTGTTCCATGTAAGTTGCCCACTGCTGATCATCTCAACAAGACTAATGGCTGAGACTGCTTTCATTTGCGCGAGAGCCCTGTTTTTTTGAAGCAGGCGGACTGCAGGGATGAATGGCATTGAGGTTAATTATGTTAGTAAGGTGCTATGTTTGTGGCACCCTGCAGATCTCTTCCCTGTCGAAACTGCTCTCTTCCTGCCAGGCGGCTCACGTTACTACTGTCAGAACACTTAATTGCCTGGAGTACTTAATTAATTGGCGATCATAATTTCTGGTAATCGGGCGTGTTTAACGTGGTCCCCCTTCCCCATTTTTCCTCCTGGACTTTTACTGCATGATTATTCAGATCCAGACAACTTGTTGGATGCAGGCTGGTTTAGATAAATGTCCAGATTCCTATGGCCTGCTTCATTACTGCCTGATTTACTGTGCACTCTCTCATGGAAAATATGGGGAGAAATGCAATCACCATTATGAGATTGCGCATTCCAGAGAATTAGATTTCACTATTTGGGTCAGTGATAAATATAAGTGCCCACAAGACAGGAAAATCTTTTAAAAAGTGTAAAACTGTTTTTTTTGTTTTACTCTTTACATTTCATGTTAGTTTAACATGGTTTTGAAAACCATTTTGCAAGGAAAGTCTGTTTTCATGTTACCACCAAGAACATGCATCCTGCATACATCTGAATGTACACATTTGAATCATTATTTTCCCCCAAAAACTTTAAACCTTTATAATAAAATTATTATTATTCATTAATTAATCACACTACATGATATATATGTGTATGTATGTATGTATGTGTGTGGCGGCGCCGTGCATTTCACACCTAGGCCTTCAGTGGCATCGTAATGTTACATTACAATACAACACATAAAGCGATTTTTCTTTTTTTTTAAGTCAAAAATGAAATTTAACCCATCTAGTGTTTTTTTCATCTTCATGAGTCTTTCACTGAGCCGGTGCCGAGGCTGTGGTGTGGTTGTTTTTCGCAGTCATTTAGTACTTTAATATTTACATTTACAGAAGGTGAATATTTTTAAGAATGCTCTGAAAATCAACAATAACCCACTGTACACAGCATATACGTTAATAAACCTGAAAAACAAAGATAATACTGTGAAAGCAAAAATGATTTACAGATGTTGTTTGCTAGCTCTGACTAGTACGCTCTCTGTACATCCAATCAAAGGATGTGAAAATGCTGATTTTATCGCAAGCCTGCTAGATGGCCCTGGTGCTGCCAACTCAAAATCTGATTGGTTAAAGCAACGATTTAATTGAAATTGATTTTAAGCTACAGACACCTGAACTGTTGATTCTGAAGAGCCCTTAGGCAGATTTATTTTTCCCTGGCAACACGGTTGCTGAAATATGATTGGATAAAAGCTCTAATAATATAAACACTCTACTGGAAGCAGCGGAACCAAGAGAAAAGCTATGAAAAGAAGAGAATTGACTATTGAAAATAATTTAATACACATTCATGGAAAAATATATTAAAACTAATCAGTGATTCTGATAGTGTTTAGGCCAGCAGAGAAGGCTTTGCCACTGATATATAAATATATATATTAGTATTAAAAATAACTAATTAATCATACATTTTATATATTGAAATTAATTAATCATTAATCTCAACATTAAAAAGTATTTAAATATACTTTTATATTGTAATAATTTCACATGCAATATTTAAATAAATGTATAAACAACATAAATACAGTATTTTTATTTTTGTGGCATCCTTTTTATCACTGAAGCGAGTGTAACTGATACCAACACTGATGTCTATATGAAATAAAATTTTTTTTTTTCTGATATTTAACCATCGATTATAGCCATTCAGCATAACAGTATAAATGGGACCTATCAATTTTAATATTTATTTGACTTTAAAAAAATTACATATTTTAATTTAACTTTAAACAATCTTCACAAACACGTTATGATAAATGTCGTATTTACCTCTTCCCTTCAGCAAGTAGGAAATATACAGAAATTGAATAAAGTTATCAAACTTGTTACTACTTTGTTACTATGTTATAAGACCACTATAACACTGACAGGATAAGGATATTCATTTTTACGGTTACACATTATAATAACTGCACTCTATGAATCATTAGTTAACTTTCGCACGTGAGTTTAAAACAATCTAGCTGAGCCCCCAGGGTGAGTTTTTTAGGCGACCGTTATTTTAGAACGTATCGTCTTATTGTTTCCATGGCGACGCATCATGCTTGTCATGTGACAGCGCACGCAGCCACATAGCTTTGTATGACATGTGGATTGCTTTTATTTCGTTTTTCCTTTTTTATTCAAAATATTCACAAACATGCTCACTATATTATGAAATATTAGTAAATATATTTGGTAGTTTAAACACTTTTATAATGACCGTGTTAGTTGATCTATACCGGCTGATGGGCGCCGCCATGTTATTTTGCGCTGAATCCTAGCTGTGGGATAAACAACATGGAAATTCATCCTCTCCTCTCGAAACACGTTCAAAATTAAGTCTCCGGTAAACTTGGAGAAGAGCAGATTAAATTTTATAGTTACCTACACAATCTGCATATGATATCAATAAAACAATAAATCAAAACAATCAATAAAAAAAGCTGCAAAAAAAAAAACTCTGCTATTTCCTCAAATAAATAAATACAAATTAAAGTGTACAGTTGGACAGTTTATTTTTTTTTGCATTTTGAAATAAATGTTTCTGAGTTCTTTATCCCTCTGTGTAGTGTTTGTTTGTTTTTTCTGTTAGGAAGATAACTGGGCCTTTAAATCTCCTTTGTTATAGATATGCTTATAAATCAAGAATTATTTAGCTGTATTTATAAACTGCTTACTAATGACTATTAATGTTGGGACAATGCTTTATAAAGGATGAACTGACTATTTACTAATGCTTACCTAATGATTCATAATGTGCAGTTATTATTATAGTGTTACCGTTTTTACTGATATATGGCCTGACAGCATCTCATCTGACCACAGTTCACTGATGTTCTGCAGGAGCTCCTTGTCACCTGTACATTTTCCACGCTCATTTGACTACCTGCTGGTACTGAGAAGAAGTGGAGTGCTTGTCTGAAAAGTCTCCAGTTTAATGTGGTCATAAAGATGTTCTGCATCTAAATATACCCAATTCTTGTCAAGAAAAAAGAGACAGAAGCAGCTTGTGAGTGGGGTGGTCAACCCTGGCTCCGCCCCTGCATTAACTCGTAAAAGTGAAAAAATCTGTCTGCCTGTCTGTCTGTCATGAATATATATGTATTTATTTTTATTTAATTTTTTACAACCCTTTTGACATTATTCAAAGATCCCCAATATAGGTTAAAATATATTCAGTATGTCTAAAATTCCTGCTGTAATTATGATAAAACTACTTCTATTAACACAAACTGGGAGTATTTATATAATAAATTGGTAACACTTTATTTTGATAGTCCACTTTAGACATTCTACTAAGTAAGTAACTTTGCAACAACACGTCAACTAGCAGTCATTAGAGTATTAGAAGACTGTCTGCTTAATATCTTCTAACACTTTATTTTGATGGGTCCACAGCATACATCATTCTAAGTATGAGGAATTTTGCTAGAATGTCAACTTGTTCTACTAACCCTAAACCTACCTTACTGAGAGTTAGTAGACATGTAGTTGCAAGTTAATGACAATTAGTTGACATGGAGTTACAAAGTTACTTATAGTTAGTAGAATGTCTAATGCGGACTATCGAAATAAAGTATTACTAATACATTTAATTAAACACATTTTTGTATCTATATTTTTCGAAAACTGTATGTTCTTTAATTAAAATATTAGTTATTGTTTTACCATATAAATGTAGATTATAGTTTGATTATTTTATTACATCAATAATCAGACTGGTTGAGAGCCACTGATCTTTTCCATAATAGCTTATAGAAACCCATACTGTATAATGGAACCACAAAGGCCATTTTTCAGACTGTCGAGACATTTTCCCAGGGTGGCCCAGTGAGGGTATATTTTGCCACGTTCAGCGGAGGCTTCTGGTAACAGATGTCCTCTGTTGCATGATGCTAGCATCCCGTCGGCCAGACTGTGCCACAGTGCGTGTTTCCACCCACTTGGCTGGGCCAACAGTCATGTCTGTCATTGTTCTGGAGGAAGGTGGTGACAGTTTGAAAACAAAGCTCCTCAGCAACAATTACACGTGCTCACAATAAAGTTCAAGTGGATGCCATAAGTCAATTTTGATCAGAATTACAAGAGCACTAAATATCACAAAATTAATGAATGTCTTTGCGCTTTCTTTTATATCCTGTCTGCCCCATTTAATTGCGAGTGACATTGCTTCCCACCTTGCCTTCAGCCCGAGCCGACAGATGTAAAGGGTAGAGAACAGACAGAAACTCACACCAACACCTTTCTGTAGCTGCCCTCACACCAGCACGGCTGGCACACATCTTGAAAGAGTTAGCTCTGCCCACGCTCGCCTATCACACTGAAGTACAGAGGGCGATGAAGACAGGTGAATCCACCCTGCTTGTTTTGCTTAATGTTAGAAGTACTGTAGCAAAGCATACGTTCGAAGCTCTCTGCTGTCGTTTGCTATGAAATATTCATATCTGTCTGCATTAGCATTAGCAAGCTACTAATTGAGTTCTGTGTATTCAGACATGATTAACTGGCTGGCATTCCTCAAAGGAGAGACCCAATTAGATAGCACTTGCATGAATTGCCTTGCAACTTCCCTCCTCGCGCTGTTGTTACTGTTTGTGTGTGTGTGGTTGCATTGTGTGTGTCTATGGAGCAGGTTATAGCCCTTAATTTTCATTACTTGCATGCCTCTCCTGTAATGTAGATGTAACCAGGCAGAACATGTGACCATTTGAAGCCTGTTTTGTAGCTTCTTTCTTTGAATCAAACTTGCATCACTTCCTTCAAGGGAGGAAAATATGTGACCTCAAGCTGACCAAATGGAGTGTCACTTCAAGCGCTGCCTGCTGAATTTTGGCTCCATTATAAGATGGATCTGGAGCCATGTGTCAACAGCAGTCACATTCTGCTTTCAAGATGATGTTAAGATGGGCAGACAGTATGAATAAAGTTTAGGAGAGGAAATGAAGACAAAGCAGGGGACCAGGCAAGGATTAGGATCAATGACATGTTGCTTATTTTTTTTGGCCATATCTATGAATTTAAAAATACATTAAGAATGCATTGCTATCCATAAATTAAATTGTTATTAATTGATCAATTCAAAGTGTGCGTGTATGCGTGTTTGTATAATTAAAGAAAAGGAAAATATCATCACTTTTACTTGATGGTTACACGGAATGACATTTTTACAGTTAATAATTTAGTTTTTTTTTAATAATGTATACAAATTGTTCTGTATGCATAAGAAACCTTCATTAATACAAGTATATTTTTAAGAACCTGCCCTATGTATTTCAGACTAAACTTTATATATATATATATATATATATATATATATATATAATTCCTTTTCTTTATAAAGGACACTTTTTGTGATTGTCCTTCATCAGAATCTTTTACTTATATTTCCTTTGATAAATAGATTAATAGAAGTGTTGTAAGGACTGTATGGTTTTTGAGTGAGATCTTTAAGAAATACTGGGATATTCTACAGTAACGGAAACCTTCTGAGGTAACTGCCATAGTGAAGTCAGTAGAGGAATGTTTCTGAAATGTAATGGCGGGGTGACGTCTTGGGAAAAGACTTGGCTCAGTGCCTCTGTATTCATATCCAATCCCCTGTAGCTCTCTTTCCTTTAACTCTCTTTATTTAAGTATCTCAAAGGATAGTTTCTCTGAGCACCTCACAGTAACAGGGATCCAAAGTGGCAGTTTGGTTCTAGTCTGGTTTTGAGTTCACTCAATGCTATGAACCTTCCGTCCACCTGTCACCCATTACCATCTATCAAGACTAGTTAAAGCTGACATCCTCATTCTTAAGACCTGTGTATACAGTATGCATGGTTGATAATTTAATGCATTTTCTTAATTTAAAAACTAAATTCTGTATATGCTAAAATTTGTGTGATTATTCATGTCTTCTGACCGTATAAAGGCCAAACAACACTTATGTATATTAATCATGCAGTTAATTACATAATTTTTGTAAAAGCCCTGGTAATTTTACATACACACACAGACTGTTCAGCTGAAAGGAATGTGAGGTCTTAAGTCAATGATTCATCTATTCAGAGTTGCCTACTGACATTTGACCTCTCAGCTACAGTCAGTGAGTTCATAGTTTTCTTTGCTTTTTTAAATATAAATTCACCTCATGATCTGATGATCTTGATTCTCACAACAGAGTTATTTTTATTTATTTATTTTTCTGGGGGACGTCTGTATATTATCATATCGCAGAGAGGTGCTCTAATGTGAAGTTGTCATATGTACATAAATGAATATAGAAATTTGGTGCTGACAGACAATCAAAAAGTTTTATGTGAAATCCTGCATGATATATTTATAACAACTCAAGGCATTGCTCTGGAATTAAGTATTAAAGCCCATTTTGGATTTAAAACTATTTGGATTTGAAGAAACTATCAGGATACGGTTTCTAAAGTAAATGCAGTTGGCAGAGTGACATTGAATGATACAGGTGTTGTAATATTCTGTGCAAAACAAATCATATAAAATTGATAAAGCCTCCTATTAAAGAAGACATCCAGTAACTTCAGAGTGTTTTTCTTAAATAAACATGAGCGCCGTAAATTGGCAGTTGATGCTTACAATATGTATATACATTTTCCTTCATGAATATCGGTTCGTTCCTCACATTTTATCTTCACATTTCACCTTCTTTTATTACATCCTATCCAGAAAGTCTGCTTTCTGTTTTATTTAGACCAGTTTTCAAATAAGTATCATCATTTGTGATCTGCAAAGCTTTTTAGTCGTTCTTATGTCCAGCACTATGCAAAGTTGTCCTGTAAGGGCATTCTTTGTTGTGTTTGGAGATTAGCTGTGCTGCACCCACAAAAATAAGAGTGGCTGGAAGAAAGAGAGAGTTTTGGAGCACTTTGTCAGGAAATTGAAAAAGCAACAAGGGAAAGAAGAGGCTACAATTGACTTCAATGCTCTCCACTCACCCTTTCGTTCAGAAAGAGGCTGTCTGACCTAAATTCATTCTACCTCATCTGCCTAGACGTTTGTTTAGCCTTCTGGGCAAACACTTAGAGAAATGTATGAAGCTGAAAAAAGAGGAATATATGTGAATACATTACACTCTGGCAGCGGAGAAGAGTAAACTGAGAGCATGAGTAGACGTTTAGTGCCCTCTAGTGGCTCTCCAAGCTTGTATTCTTCCACCAGATAAGCCAATAGTGGTGCTCTGTGTAGATTTTCCTAAACCATCTTTGAAAGTTATTACCGGACGGTAAATCCAAAGCATGTAAATCAAAACTGCTTTGACGTCAACATAAAAGCTGCAGCAAACTAAAAAGCTGTGCTAGGGATGAGAGGTCTGACTGACCCAGACTTCACTGTCACACTGTCTGCACGATGACTCTGGCACGACGTATTGTGTGAAATCTGCTCTGAAATGTGAAAGACTGTTTTTGAATGTTTCTTCAGAAAACTGTAAGCAGCAGGGATCCAGACTCTGCTTCAAGTCCATTAAAAAAGCGCAAAGACTCAGGTTAAACATTAGACTGTGTTCCTGAAGGATATATACAGGCTGTCGGTCTTTCTATATGTTCACCTCCCCCTCTTCCTCGCCTCAGAGTTATGAGACGAGCCTCAAGGGTTCTCAGTGGCAAGCTTATTAAAGGCTTTATCCGTTTCCAGGATTTGCAGAGGATTGTGGAACGGACATTGTTTGTACACAAGTGTTGCTCTGGGAAATAATGTTAATTTCAGTTATACTCGTGAAAGAAATTACACAAATTAGAAACTTGTGTACCTACGGCCTTCTCGGGCCTTGGCGATCCCTCAGTAGTCAGTCTTCCTAGACATGCCATTCTAAAGCTGACTTGATCTAAGAATGATGAGCTGATGGTAGGAGCTTAGTGCCAAGTCCTTTGACCCCCGCCTAAGCTTGCTGGTGAACCGAGAGCATGGGAAATTATCCCAGAGCACAGGCAGTGCAAACTGAATTTGGCTGTGTTGATACATGGGACTTCTTCCAGTAAATTCTGTCCATGCAGCTGAAAACTCTATAGAGGCCTACTACAGATCTGTTCCAAGTGAAGGATATATTCATAAGTGTCAGATTTCTAACACTGTACAGTACATTGGCAGGAACACTATGTGTCACGTAACAGCCGTCCTCACAATAAAGTGCATGGGAGACTTAGTTGATTTCAGTAGTTTGACTGTTAGCTTAGTTGGATGCTAAGCTAACAATACAGTACTCAAACAACCACAAATATATCTAATGTATTTTTATCAATACTTTTTAGTATTAAATTAAATGACTTTTTAAGCACTTCATCCTCCAACTTGGATAAATCTTCTCTGCAAATTGTTTTCTGGGTGTGCAATGCTAGCTTTATAATTTGGCTAAAACTAGCATAAGAAAGATTTTCATTTCATAATATGTTGCCTCTCTTGGCAAGTTTGTGTGCAGTGTGCAAGCTGATATTATCTATGTGTCAGTCACTTTGGGAAAGGTCCATGAGCTGGGATTCGAACTCGGGACACTTTGCAAAAATAAAGCCTTGAAAGAGTTTGACAAAAGATTATGTATACAATTAATATGTTTAGAAAACAGGAAGCGAAGTAGGAGAGAGAAGCGGATGAATTACCATACTGTATACTGTACAGTACTGTAACAGCCAAGTTAACATACTGTATCAGACACATAATTATCATCAAATAATCATTATCGACTAAATCCCAGATAATAGGGATATCCTTTTTGTCAATATCGCACAGCCCTAGTGTAAGCGAAAACCCACAGGACTGTCAGCCCTAATCATCTGGGCTCGTTTGTGCGGCAAACGTGATGGCTTGCAGTGTTGCCACACATGCACATAGGCATGGAAGTCTGTGTTTGAAAACAGTGCTGAGTGGCTGTGCCAAAAAGATAGGCAGCCAAAGAGGACAGCTGTAGCCTGGAGTACTTACACATACTGAGATGTGTGTCTGGGCGACTGAATCCCAAATGGAGAAATCCAAGAAATATTTGTGCATCATAGCCTCTCATGCGAAAACAGTCTCACACACATGCTTTCAAAGAGAAACTCATCCTATAATTGATCACACACAGATGATTTCACCATCCTTTGCTGTAATTGCTTAGCTGGAGGGGAGGGAGGGGGATAGAAGATTCTTTTATATGAAATATCGAAATAACAAATCCAGGGCTCGGGGTGGACATTAAGAAGAGGAATGTGAGCGAAAAGTCATCAGCTGGCCCTCGGCCCGGTATCCGTGGCAGAGGAAAAGCCTGTAGTCATCAGAAAGTGGACGTATTTATTGCTGCGCCTCTCGCAGAACGAAAGCGAGAGTGAAAAATGACTTGGTTTGTGAATCAGAGAGTAGCTAATCAGATCTCACTCTCATTCCATTGCTCACTATATATACTTTACATCAGAATCTCCCCACTTTTCCCACAGGCATTTGAGGACAGATACACTTGTGACAGCCATTTGAATGCACACATTATCCTACGGAAATCCATTAAATGTTGATAGATAACAGATTTAAAGGGTCTGTTCGGCCAAAATGTAAATTCTGTCATCAGTTACTCACCCTCATTCCAAACCTGTTTGACTTTGTTTCTTGTGAGGAACACTAAAGTAGTAATTTATCAGAATGCTGGTTAAAAGCTTAGTTCGCCCCAAAATTTGAATTTATTCACCCTCATATCGATTCCAACCCCATAAGACTTTCATTCATCTTCCAAACACAAATAAAGATGACAAATGTCTGTCCAATCATTACACCAAAACTCTCAGGCTTCAAAAAGTTAATGAAGACATTATAAAAGTAATCCTAATTGTAAAGCAATTATCTTTGTGATTATATGTATTTCTTTATTCACATATAAACATGGATCAACATACAGTACATATGACAGAACATGCAACATGAAGTCTTCTGGGTTTGGAATGACATCGGGGTGAGTAATTGATGTCAATGTTTTTTTTTTGGTGAACTCTAACCCTTTAATAGCCATTTTTTATCTGTGTATTTCTTATCATTTTAAATCAAGCATATTTTCACTTTTGTTTAAGATCGAAGGTTATTCCGACTGCCAAGCCATGACTCTCTCTATCACAGCTTGAATTGTGTGCTGATACAAATCTCAGTTGCCTTTTTTCTACAGTTTGCTTTGAGCTTGTACATTATGAAAGATCTTTGTTTCTCTGTGTTTGATTTTAGAACACCCTGGAGACCTGCAACATATGTAGTAAGCCCATAATGGAGCGTATCCTACGGGCAACTGGGAAGGCCTATCATCCCCAGTGCTTCACCTGTGTGGTCTGCCATCGCAGTCTGGACGGAATTCCCTTTACTGTGGACTCCTCCAACCATATCCACTGCATCGAAGACTTCCACAAGTATGACCATTCACACAAATATGTTTCATATTTTCAAATACTACATGGACATATGTACAATACTACATGTAAATACTACATGTAAACATATGTACAAACATGTTGTTATATTAATCTCAATTGCATTAACTTATAAACATAATCAAATATTTTAAAGCTATTTTTCAATTATCACATTCAAAATATTATTTACAGGTATTATGACTTTTAAGTAGCCTGTTCATCTTTTTTTCATGTATTAAGGAACTGAAAGGTTTCAGAAGGAATATGGGATTATGAGAATATGATCACAATAGAAATGCCATTGTGTCGAGGAACAGTTGGGCTGTACCTGGATTGTACTCGTTGTTACTATTGTGGTATAATTAGGCCACCATCTGCTGAACTTCCCCTTTTTTGCTGTTTGTTGGTAAAACCCAATGAAGAAGTGAATCACCTGACTGTTATGCTTTGTGTACACATACTCGCCTCTTCTCTCTCTGTTCCTGTCCTATGTTCTCAAACTGCTGAACACACAAATGTAGTCATTGTGGAGCTTTGTAAAACATTTATGTCTTTTGAAATAAGTTCCACTGGGCAGTAAAATTAGCTTATTGATGGCTTTTACCACTTTCAAAAGTGTATATATTTATTTATTATATATAAATATATACTTATAAATATTTATTATCATTTATTTTGAAAGTATGTTTAATTTAAAAAATATAAAATATAATAATAATAATAATTATTATTATTATAACAATAATTTGTCATCATTTACTCACCCTCTTGCCATTCCAGACCTGTATTGACTTGCTTTTTAAGTCTATTCCCTTATAGTCTTGAGAGCTCTCCTACTCATACAGGTTTGTAAGAATATAAAGAAGAGTAAGCAGTGACAAAATGTGTATTTTGATGAAATATCAATTTAATGAGTCAGAGTAATCGCAGGTGCACAATGACCGATACTATCTAGATTATTTTGCTTTAGATGACATAATACAAGTGTGTTACTTCAAATCTAGAGCAGAGGTGGCCAACTTTACTATGAAGGGCCAAAAATGTAAACTAAGGCCCAAAAATAAATATTACACTACCGTTCAAATGGAACGAAATAAAAGAAACACAAAATAACTGTCAGTCTCCCTCGGACTAGGGCTCCATGCAAGATCTCACTCGTGGAGTTTCAATGATCATAAGAACGGTGAGGAATCAGCCCAGAACTACACGGGAGGATCTTGTCAATGATCTCGAAGCAGCTGGGACCTTAGTCACCAAGAAAACAATTGGTAACACACTACGACGTGAAGGACTGGAATCCCGCAGAGCCTGCAAGGTTCCCCTGCTCAAGAAAGCACATGTACAGGCCCGTCTGAAGTTTGCTAATGATTCAGATGAGAACTGGGTGAAAGTGTTGTGGTCAGATGAGACCAAAATCGAGCTCTTTGGCATCAACTCAACTCGCCGTGTTTGGAGGAGGAGGAATTCTGCTTATGGGCCCAAGAACACCATCCCCACCGTCAAACATGGAGGTGGAAATGTTATGCTTTAGGAATAGTAAGGGGACAGGACAATTGAAGCCAGCCAGGGCATTGAAAATGGGTCATGGATGGGTATTCCAGCATGACAATGACCCAAAACACAAGGACAAGGCAACAAAGGAGTGGCTCAAGAAGAAGCACATAAAGGTCTTGGAGTGGCCTAGCCAGTCTCCAGACCTTAATCCCATAGAAAATCTGTGGAGGGAGCTGAAGGTTTGAGTTGCCCAATGTCAGCCTCGAAACCTTAATGATTTGGAGAGGATCTGCAAAGATGAGTGGGACAAAATCCCTCCTGAGATGAGTGCAAACCTGGTGGTCAAGAAACATCTGACCTCTGTGATTGCCAACAAGGGTTTTGCCACCAAGTACTAAGTCATGTTTTGCGAAGGGGTCAAATATGTATTAAAAGGCTAATCAATTTATAACTTTTTTTAAATGCGTTTTTCTGGATTTCTGTTATTCTGTATCTCACTGTTAAAATAAACCTACCATCAAATTGTAGACTGATCATTTCTTTGTCAGTGGGCAAACGTACAAAATCAGCAGGGAATCAAATATTTTCAAATATATATATATACATATACATAGTAACATTATAAATGTCTTTACTCTCATTTTAATAAATTTAATGTGTTGTTGCTGAATAAAGGTATTAGTTTGACTTAAAAAATCTTACTAGCCTTAGACTTGTGAATGATAGTGTATGTTTTGGTTTGGTTTGGAACTGTCTTTGACAGTTTTTTCCTTCCCCTTTTCAAGGAAATTTGCTCCTCGTTGCTCTGTGTGTAAAGAGCCCATAATGCCAGCAACTGGCCAGGAGGAGACGGTGCGTATTGTGGCTTTAGACCGTGACTTCCATGTGCATTGTTATCGCTGTGAGGTGAGTCAAAGCCCTTGAGTAGTTGGTTAAAAATTCCTAAATGTCTTTGGAAATAGAAGTTTCATACTGACATTTTTGTCCTTTTTCAAAACTATTCAAATAATTGTTCCCCTGTGTGTGTGTGTGTGTGTGTGTGTGTGTGTGTGTGTGTGTGTCTGTGTGTGTGTCTGTGTGTGTGTCTGTGTGTGTGTCTGTGTGTGTGTGCTTGCTCACTGTAGAATTGTGGCTGTCTTCTCTCTGAGGGAGACAACCAGGGTTGTTACCCTCTGGATGGCCATGTTCTCTGCAAAAACTGCAACACCAGTCGCATCCAGGCCCTCACTGCCAAGGCCACGACTGACCTCTGAGTAACACACATATGTACATGCAGGTCCCTAATATCGCTGCGTTCATAAAATCCTGAGAAACACCATATCCTGTCACATCACTGCATACAAATATTTATGCTCAGACAAATACACATGTACACATAAAGCTGTCATTCCACTTAAGGGGCCACGACTTATCTTGTCGCTCATGCACCTCCACACACTGTGCCTTGTATTAAAACTGCACTCATTTATTCTGTCCAATCATTTTTATTAGCAGACATGTATTCACCAGAGCCCGCTACATCTGCTTGTAAACACCTAAACGACGTAGGCCTATGGATCAAGACTGTTAGATTCTAACTGATGTTCACATAGCTGTTCTGTTGAGAAGTGGGACATTAAGAAAACCCTTATAGAATATCATAGAATCTACCTCTAAAAAGGGACCATGCTGTCCGATCACTATGCATTCAAGCATGTATCCAACCTACAGCTTTCATTTTATTTTGAATCTCTGCAGTATATTGTCACAATCCATCCCAACTTTCACATAGAAAGTTGGGATGCTTTCACATAGCTACTAGTTACACATGAAGTCACACAAGCATACATTCTCTGCAATAACTTTATCAAACATAAACATATTAAACATTTATGAAACATATTTTTTTAATCTTCTTATGGCGGCTGTGAAATGGGAGGTTTCATGTTTGCTAAGGTACACAAGTCAGTATAGAAAGACCTGGACCTTCACCTTGACACGTGCATCACACATGCTTCATCAGTATGTTTTTGTGAATATACTGTACATGTGTGTGTTTATGAATGCATATCCTTTCGATTTACATTTCTGAATTTACCCTTTGAGATGAAAGTTACCAAAGAGCTACATTTACTTTCTCTGGGACAGCGTGTATGTATATTATTGTATGCTTATGGAATCTAATGGGAAAAGTGTTTTATCCTTTAAGGACTGTGAATGACCTTCAGTAGCTCAGAAGCCTAAATATTTTGTGGTTCAGTCAGTACGATTTCCTGATTCTTCCTCAGTGTACCGCTTCAATTCAAGTGATGTTAGTAAGAAATAATCAGCGCTTGGAAATTTTGTTGTTTGAGGATTTTTTATTTTTGTCTTTTTTGTGTCTTTTTTTTTTATTGCGCTCCGCTATCTCATTTATTTGTATATCATGAGTGGAAATGGTGAAAAGGTCTAAGGATAAAATGTATGTATTTAGATATGCACACTGAATTGTGAAATAATGTCAAGGCAGATTGAGAATTATTTGGTATAAAATTCAAATTCTCAGAGGAAAAACTGTCAGATTAGTGATACAATGTGTGACAATCAGGGCTGAAAGGATGTTGGAAACGTTTTATTTTATCTAATTTGATCTAAGACTTTAAGGGCTGATGAGAGACAGCCTGTTGAGCAATATTTTAAATATCCTCAAATTGTGAATTTTTTGTAGTATTCGTTAGTTACGTGAGATAGAGATAAGTATTAATAAAAATAGGAAAAATCATTTTTCTTTCGTAATTTTGTACATGGACAATATCATTATGCAAATGTCTTCTTTGTTGTTGCATTGACACTTTACTAAGAAGGATATGCAGACTTTTTTATTCAACGAGAAAGTGTTCAAGCTGTTCTTAAAGCTACAGTGCACACATTTTGGGAAAATCTGAAATTATGTATATGTATCTACAGAGTGCCATTATAAATTTTGAGGTTTAGAGAGTTAACACCTGAGGAAATTTCCAGTTATATCAGTGTGCTGCAGTGATGCCTCAGGGAACTTCCCCTCTGGTTGAAGGGTAAATTCAGATGTGAATGTCATGATATATATGCAAACTGGATATAAATACTCGGTCATGAGCACCTCTTGATTTATTATGGCAGTTTGTAAATTGTTAGTGTGTAAAATTAAATGCGCTGTAGCTTTAAGCCATGAGAGCTTCATTAGTGCTTCAGTGCTTCAATCTGTACCTCTCTTACCTTTTCTATATGTGCCTTTTGTGTGAAACTGAGGTGGTGGTGTTTGAACACAAATACAGCTGTGGCTTGTGGCTGATGTTATGTGTTTGAATGGTCTGTTTTGTTTTAGTTATTGTTTTTTTTCTATCTTTTTTTCTATTCACACTATTTAGAGGCTATGCATGTTCTTAACTTGAACCAATCTTTATTTCAATGTTTTATATAGAAAGACCAAATATTGTAATACTTAATTAGGTATTTCATAGTATTGTGTCTTTAAAAACATTAAGTGTTATTGGAAAGATAATTATTGCTGTATTACTTGGCACATTTAGGTCTTCCTTCCTCTCTTTTGCTTCACTGCTTATTCCCCAAACCCATCTCAAATATTTTTTTCTTTTTTGAATTGCTTATAGATTTGCTTCATCTGTTAAGCATTTCTTCTCATTTGAGTTGTTCAAATGTATTTGTTATGTTCAAGTATTTGATTAGGATGCAATTTAAAACACTTTGTACTAAGTTTCCCCATTTGTGATCATTACAGTAGCAATAACCTGATGATTATATTAAATTGTTGTTGCGGCAGATGCAGAATTCTGTCATTCAGGTGCGGTATATTTGAATTGTCATATATAGGGCACTTTGATGATATTCTTTTTTTTCGTGAAGAAATTATTGCATAAAACAACCTAATCTGTGCCCTAGTGACATTCTAAGTATATACATGGATTCTGTTTTACACTCTGTTGTTTTTGATCCCATACAACTTACTCTATAATTAATAAACCTTTTGGAAAAACGCTATAGTGATTATTAGATTTTTTCTGTTTGTCATGTTTTTTTCCCCTTCCTAATGCTGCTGTTAATTCATATTTCAGCTCTTTGCAGCATTTGGCAGGTTTCCCAGGGAACAGAGACAGATTTTCATTGTACCCTTTGTAAAAATCTAAAGGAGAATTTATTTATCATGCTACTTGCCGCTATCAGTGTTTCATTCAGCGATTAGCTACTTTATATGGCATTTGAAAGACAATCAGCACAGAATCACGAATTAAATGAGCTCAAAATGCTACTGTCTGACAGCATTTTTCGTCTTTTGTTGCTTGGATATTTAATCAGTGAAATCAGTGTGATATCAAGTGGGTAATGAGGCTGAAATAAGGCTGATGGAGTTGTTAAAATAATTTAAGAGACTCAAAAGAAAAGACCATTTTCTTGGGCCCTCTGAGTCCCTGCTTGATTTAATCCTTTCAATTTGTCATCCTGTGTTACAGGAACCGGCAATAAGCCACACACTATTTTTTATTCTTTAAAAAACAGTGCTAAATTGGAGCAGCACATCCACAATATTGGAGTTGAACGTGATCCCCGAGGAATGCATAAAATGAATAATAGTTTAAAAGAAGCAAATAGTAAAAAACAGGGCGATATTGCATGTTTGTATTTTATTGCTGGCAGAATTTTGAGGGTATTATTGGAGACCACCTTACGCCCCAACCTTTTTCAAGTAATATTATGGCATTATCTCTTTGGAATTGGGCACAGTGCAACAGTTTTTTTAATTATTTGCATTAACCATAAAGTCTCTCAACCAAACATGTGATTTAGAAAAAAAAGACAAGATTATGGAATAAACTTTTGTTATGGAATATCCTTGTGGTTATATTAAAGCGAGAGAAACAACAAAACTGAGCTTTATAAATATATATGTGTATGTGTGCATATAGTTGCTCTCTTCATGTGTGTGTGTGTTCCTTCAGGGACCCAGTATAAGACTTGGTTTTACCACGCGCTAATCTGCTGTTTACAAACAAATTGATGAGTGTGTGTCCCTCTGGCTAACATGATGTGGCTGCTAATCTGTGTGTTTGTGTAAGCATGTTTGTATGAGTGCATGTAAGAGAAAAAGCCAGGAGGGTCCCTCCAGGAGCTGGGTAAAATATTTCTGAATGCCTGCTTCTAAAACTCAGGATGTGGGAAGTGCACGATAGCTCAGTTATGAGTCACGATCAAACACAGTCTGTCCCTGCTCCTTTAAAGAAAACAGTTGTTGGGTCAGATTTACATAACATTACAATGTAGGTCGGCATTGTTGTCTTGTTCTTTTAATGTGCTCTGAGTTTGCTGTCATCGTTAGCTTTCAAATGAATCGCCCTCAGTGGTGCGCTGGCTTTGGAGGCCTGATTTTGCGGATCCCTGGTTGCACTGAAAGATGTGATGTAATGGCTGAGTCAACTGAGCCCTAAAGAAGCATCGCTGAAGAAAAGACAGCACTGGAGAGGTGATTTTAGGGAGACTTTTGAAGTATTTTCAGAGATGAAATGTGTCATTCTTGCAATTCTATTAAAATAATTTTCCTATTTCAATTGAATAGGCAGTGACAGTGACCATTTCATATGTTTTGTTTAGTTTTTTCTCCTGAGAAGTGTTAATACTCTGCCACTATCAACACATTACTCCGTTTGAGGATCTCAACCACATAGCAACCTAAAGTCAAACTATGGGATATAAAGTTCAATTGCGCAATTTAAAAAAAAATACAGTATATACTTCAGAATTCAGTGTCTCAGAAAATTAGAATATTACATAAGATCAATAAAAAAAGGATATTTTACACAGAAATGTCAGGCTTCTGAAAAGTATGTCCATTTATATGCACTCAATATGGAGGTGATCAGCCTGTGGCACTGCTCAGGTGTAATGGAAGCCAAGGTTGCTTTAATAGCGGCCTTCAGGTCATCTGCATTGTTGGGTCTGGTGTCTCGGAATTGGCTCGGTAGCCCTTTTCCTGAAGATTTCTGAGCGTGGTGACTCTTGATGCACTGACTCCAGCTTCATTTCACTCCTTATGAAGTTCTCCCAAGTGTTTGAATCGGCTTTGCTTGACAGTATTCTCAAGCTTGCGGTCATCCCTATTGCTTGTGCACATTTTCCTACCCAATTTCTTCCTTCCAGTCAACTTTGCATTTAATATGGTTTGATGCAGCACTCCTTGAACAGCCACCCCTTTCAGCAATTACCCTCTTTGTGGAGGGTGTGGTTTCAAATAATAAGAGATACCCAGAATTTATAATGTATGGATGGTCATTTATTGAAACTCATATGTAAATATTCTAATATTTTGAGATACTTATTTTTGACTTTCATTAGCTGTAAGCTCTAATCATCAAAATTAAAACAATTTTTTTTTTTTAAGTTTTTATACTTTAAAAGAAAAAAAAATCAACATATTCATTTTTTTGGGATGTATCTGCATGTATGTATGTATATACTTTGTTATATAAATGTTGTATATGTTATATATTCTTTCATCATTCATATATATATATATATATATATATATATATATATATATGCACTGTATGTATATATATATATATATATATATATATATATATATGCACTGTATGTATATACTGTATGTATATATATATATATATATATATATATATATACTGTAAGTATGTATGTATATATACCTGTATATATATGTATATGTATATAATGTATGTATATAAATATATATGTGTGTGTGTGTGTGTGTGTGTGTGTGTGTGTGTGTGTGTGTGTGTGTGTGTGTGTGTGTGTGTGTGTGTGTGTGTGTGTGTGTGTGTGTGTGTCTATATATATATATACACTGTATATATATATATATAAGACACTTTGCAAGATATCAAAATGTGATATATAAACTTGCAATTATGAGAACCCAAGCTGCAGCTGAGCTATATAAAGGCGCATTGCGAGAAAATCACGCTATGAGATATAATACATAACAGTTCAGAAATATTAAATTTACATTGTGAGTCATTATGATATTAAATCGCAATTGCGAAAAACTAAGTTGGTATATAGAATTACATTATGCAATAAAAGTCACAAACTCTGAGATATAGTTGCAATTGCGATATAAAGACACTTTGCAAGATTAAGTCATAATGTTAGATATAGTCCTAATATTTAGAAACCGTGTTTCAGTTGCAAGATAGATACTTTATTGAAAAGTCAAACTATGAAATAGTCACATTTACAAGAAACACTTTTAAAATATAGTTACATTGCTCAATAAAAATTACACTGTGAGAAATAGTCACTTTAAGGTATAAAATCACAAATGTGAAAAACAAAGGTGAAATGTAAAGTTACAATATGCTACTTCCCTATATAGTCAAGAAAAAATTAAGTTGCAAGCAAATTGAGAAACTCACATTGTGAAAATACAAATTTGCAATCATGATAAACAGTCATATTTGCAAGAAAAATCTTTGCATATTGTGGCGTAAAAATATATTGCGTGATAAATAGTCACAAATGAAAGATGTACACTGCAGAATATAGTTACAGTATGATATATAAAGTAGCAACTATGAGATACATAACTGCAGCTATGAGATGTTAAGTCTGGTAGGGAGAAATAAAAACACAAGGACCTCTGAGGGGGAAATAGGCTTCCATACTATTGCACTCCAGTCTGTCCTGGATGAGGGTTAAGATAAATGCAGACTGCGGGGTATGGAAGAAAAAGTAAGAGCTAAGTAAAGGGCACAAACTGTTTTCTGTGTAAATAACGTGCAAAGACACTCAGAGAACGTCAAAACATAGAGGCCAATGTTGGGGCAGCCTGTCACCGCAATTCACCATCACACATCACCCAAGGGGTTTAGTCATGCTGTGATGCTGTGGTGCACTCTTTGTGTGTGCCTGGCTGTTCAGATGAAGTATTTTCTTGCCAATGTTCCTTAACGCATGGCACCATCACTTTTAACTGTATAAATAGTAAGAGCTGGCCTAGGACTTCAAGCTATGCACCACATTGACAGATTCCTGGTGCACCGTTAAGAAAAGTGATGTCTCCTGATAATATTAGAAAGCATGTTTTCAGGTCGGCAAAGAGAGATTCAAATATTTTTTTCAGCTGGCAAAGCTGAGCTGAGGTCAGCTTGAGAATGTTAACAGTCTACATTTGAATTTCTCAAATTCCAACATGTAATATTTCATATGTATGTCTTGTCTCCAGCTGCACATCTGTGATTGCTACTGCATATCAGTGCAAATACTGTACAGCTATGGAAAAAATTAAGCAGCAAGACCACTCCATTTGTTTTCTTAAATCAGCATCTCTATGTGTATGGTAGCGATAACATTCCAGTGTTTGTTGAAATCCAAAATAGGCACACCTTATTCTGTTTAAGAAAGTACTGAATACGTGATCGCCTCAACCAAATCCCTCTACCAGGTTCCACCAGTGACTATCACTATCCTCCTGCAATAGGATTAACTGGATGCCAAAAACAGTGCTAGTAGTACCTCTAAAATAATTGGAATCAAATAATAACTTTTGACCATGTCAAAATGTTCTGAGTGAGGAAAAGAAGGGTTCGATTCTGGCTTTACTGGCCGAGGGATACATTGAGCATCAGGTTTCTTCCATCATTAAACTTTCAAAGTGGTTCATAAGAACAAGGTCAAGCTGCAGATATTGGGGACAACAAAGCTACAGACCAGAGGGGGTGAAAACAACTCTCCACTGGCTGGGATGACCACCAACTCCTCCGAATGTCACTCAACAACCATAGGATAACACCAATTGACCTACAGCTTAGTTCGAAACTTCATCAGTGAGAAGTAAAGAAGAGCCAGACTGAGATTTGCAAAAGACCATAAGGATTGGACCTTCTTTGATGAGTCCAATTTTCACCTTTGCAAGGTCGTCTAATGGATAGATCTGGAAAGTCCTACAGGCCACAGTGTCTCGCACCCACTGTGAAATTTGGTGGAGTATCAGTGATGATCTGAGGGTGCTTCAGCAAGGCTGGATTGGGGCCTATTTGTCTTTGTGGAGGGTATATGAATCAAGCCACAAACAAGGTTGTGCTGGAAGAAAACTTGCTTCCTTCTGCTCTGACAATGTTCCCCAACTCTGATGATTGTTTTTTCCAACAGGACAACACTCCATACCACACAGCCAGGTCAATCAATGTGTAGATGGAGGGTCACCAGATCAAGGCCCTGTCATGGACAGCCCAATTTCCAGACCTGAAACCCATTGAAAACCTCTGGGATGTGGTCAAGAGAAAGATGGATGTCACAAGCCATAAAAACAAAGATGAGCAGATTTAATCTTTGCACCAGGAATGGTATAAAGTCACCCAACAGCAATGTGAAAGGCTGGGGGAGAACATGCCAAGACGCATTACAGCTGTGATTGAAAATGTAGGGTTATTTGCCCAAATATTGATTTCTGAACTCTTCATAAGTTAAAATGGGACCAGTTGTAATTTTCCTATAATTTTATGAATTTATCTAAATGATAATATATTGATTTGGAATTTGGGAGAAATGTTGTTAATAGTTTATAGAATGAAACATAAATGTTCATGTTACTCGAAAACACATAACCAGTTAAACTGATAATATTGCAGTGGTTCTTAATTTTTTTTCCACATTTGTATCGGTTGCATTTTGTTTTGTGATTCATTGAAACATAGCAAGATGGAGCAGTGTCACTCAAGGCAAGTATGTTCCCTCTACCAGGGCCCACCAGTTTTTTTTTTTTTTTTTTTTTTTATAGACTTGCTAAATAGAGACAGACTGTGTGTACTGGAACAAACAAAAACTAGACCGGAGAATACAGTAAATTATATGGATCAAAAAACAAACTGCCAAAAATCAAAACTGTCGGAAATCTGTTTGATATATTTTTTTCCTAATTTAAACCCTGTTTTTACAACCATAAACACTTCCATAAACAGATGACCCATATTTGTCCCACATCTGTGAGCTACATAACATGTTTTTTTTTATAGTAGCAATGTTCTTGGACATTTTTAAATACTAACTTCAGTGAGGAGTTAGAGAGCAAACATCTAGACTAGAGCAATCGTATTAGATCGGTCACTTTTCACAGTTTAATATTCTATTGTATTTTGTGCTTTATAGTGCTTGATTTTGTTCATAAAGTGTACTTAATTTGCAAGTAAGCCAAATGGGCCACAAACTCAAACATTTATGCTCACAATGAGGTCAGACTTACAGCTAAAAGTACAAAGTAGTGGTGAGCTAATATTATATTGTGAATACATTCATGGCTAAAGACCCTTGTTAGGCATGACTTTACATTAGATAAATACACTGTGTCATTTATTTTTAACACAGTGTATGATAGTTCCTCATGCAAATATGCCAGCTTATCCCTTCGCATTAGAAAACATTAATTTCTTGTCATTTAATTGAAACCAGACCAGCTACTGACCAATCAGCATCAAGGATCAAAACTATTCTTATGTTTGTCATATGACTTCACCAAAAAGTAAAACAGTAACATTTTCTCATAACATATTAGGGTTGGAAATGTCTGCATACTGTTTGAATGACACTCAGCCAATCAAATTCAAGGATCACAACTAATTTGTGATGCAAAAATTAAAAACCACATGTACAATGTTCGTGTGGTTGAATACACTACAAGCTTACTGTAATGTGCTACTTTAATCTCCAAAAAAATCAATTTAGGCCTTTGTTGTGATAGTCAATGTTCAGTAAGACATGAGAAAAAGGTCAGTGATGTGGTAGAAATGCTGATTTTCTGCATGAGGCTTGATATTTTAGTTCTGTTGTGGTCCTAATTTACCCTCTGCTGCTGGCTTTGATTTTCCTCTCAGTGACTCTGTCCTCGAGAAATGGCAATTAGCTGTGCACAGCTAGCAGGCTGTTCAGTAGTCTGTTTAGAAAACAAAATAATGAGATTACGCTAGGCAATTAAACCCCCAGTTGTGCTGTGCGCTGCGCTTATCTTTAGCATATGTGGACTGGGCTATTGGTTGGTAATGCAAGGTCATGAGGTTTGCATATGTCTGCATTACTTTAAACACCCTGCAAATGTACAAAAAGGTCACATAAAAGATGTCAGTGCTGTTTAGCTTAAAGGAATCCTTTAGCACACCCAAAATATTTACTAATACACATTGTTCCAAACCTATGTAACATACCTTTTTTATATATATATGGAACACAGAAAAAGAAAGTTGGAACAATGCATTATTTCTGTGCAGTTACATTAATGTGCATATAAATTTTCAAGCTTCAAAACACACCATATAATTACTATAAATCTAGTCCACAGTAGCTTTGTGTGAGGAATTAAAATGAAATTAAAGCCAAAATCAATCATTCATTTGAGTCAGATCTATTCTATGAATTAGTTGATCCAATTAACAAAGTGGTTCTAAATGATTTATTCACAAATCTGACATCACATTTCAGTGAATTAAAGGACCTGTATTACTTTCTTCTATGGAACATAAAATAACAAATCTCTCTCTCTCTCTCTCTCTCTCTCTCTCTCTCATTTTTGGGTGAACTGTCACTTTAAATGTTTCTTCATTCTTCACACAAATCTATCTTGCAGCTTCAGAAGATTTGGATTGGAATGCACAAGCCATATGGACCACTTTGTGTGTAGTTTATTGTGCTTTTGTGTCCTTTTTGAGAATAAATTATTTATAATTGCATGGAAAAAAATAACCTGTAAAACAACACAAGGGAGAATAAATAATGTTAGAATTTTATTTGTGGAATGTGGATGAAGTATTCCTTTAAAAGATTGTGTAGTTTTTATTTTCTTCCACTAAGCAATCATTTAAAATGTCAAAATGTTTAATATTCCACGTAATAGACGTAACATACTGATGTATGTATGAAGAAGCAGCTTAGAGCTACCCATGGGTCTGGAGAGATGCATCTCAAGAACTGTCTAAACTTATTTTGGCTGGGCTATGTTAAGGATGTTCCCTTGCTGTCAAATTCGAGAAGATACATACTATGCACTCAACAACAACAAAAAAGGAAAGACTCAAAAACCTACAGATGGGTCTGTGTACTTTTACGTCAATTCATTTTTTTCTTATTTTTTTTTTTAGCATAGCATTTAAAAATACAACAACCATTCTTAAAAGGGCCATATGATGTGATTTCTGTTTGTGTATGTACAAGATCCGTACAGTTGCAAAGACTAAAGTCTCAAACCCAAAGAGATATTCTTTCTTAAAGTTAAGACTCGTCCATGCCTTACTAAAATGCCTCATTCAAACAAACCCATAAATCTATGACATTGTGTGGGAATATTTGCATAACACCGCCCAAATGTTTACACAAAGAAAGAAAGCATACATTTTATTCTCGCTGTAGTATTATTGCCGTTGCCGCCATGTTGTGGAGATGCTGTGTGTTTACAAATGTATTCGGCCAATCACAATGCACTGCATAGCTGGCCAATCAGTGCACACCACGCTTTTCAGAACGATGAGCTTTGTAAAAATCGATGTGTTTCAGAAAGGCGAGGCAAAGATGAGCAACAATAACGTACGGTGTGTGGAAAATAATGTTTTTTTAACCTTAAACCACATAAACACATTGCATAACACTGAAAATAGTGTTATTTTTAGCATTGTCATATGACCCCAAAAACAATAAAATTAATGGACACAAAAGTACACGGAACCCAGATGTCCCATGGAGAACCGAGGCCCCTGCATTGGCAACAAGGCCAAAAAAAACAATGTTATTTCCCTCATCAGTTCCTTCTCTTGGCACTCATGAGTAATAAGCACATGAGTGTTTGCTCTTACTAGCTATTTTAGAAGTTCAAGCTGTCTGCTCTGCATTGACAACCATTAATCAATTATGAGCCCTGCTAGTGCCCCTCATAAAGATTTACTACCTCATGTTCCTTTAATTCAGTCTGGCTGCACACTCTAACATCAGCGTCCAATGAAAACAAGAGCTCTTAGTTTTATAGCTCTCTGTGACTCTTTTCCCAAATCGCAAAACAAAGCAACACGAGAAGTACCCACTGAGTTAGGGACCATTAGAGGTTGAGATATGCTGAGATATTTTGTTTTCCATGCTTTCATGCAAACAGTTTGCCACCCTGTGAGATCCTCTACATTAACATAACAAGGTTATTCAATTGAATGTAGTGGTTGGTGTTCTGATCGTATCTTAAAATTTGGAAGGCCTAATTTAGCTGTCCTTTGGTAGAACTTGCGGTCAGCACTAGATTATCGTGTTAGCCATTCATTCTTACACTCCCAGGACATTGTAGAAGCAAAACTGTAAAACTCCCTTGTTAGGTCTCAGACTCCATCACAGCTAATGAGTTGCCTGTTCTATCCATCTCAGAACAAAAAAGAAAGATATCTTCACTTCCTTGTATTCATACAGGCCCTGACAAATCAAGTTCATCTTGATAGTGGTGTTCATACTGTAACGGGCAGAAGAATCACACGACCAGGGGAATGCAATAAGGACCCCGGAGGGGTATTTATTGAGGTGTGGAAAAGTGTAACCGTGTCCTTGTGCTCGTGAAGCAGTGCTCTGTGGTCCTGTGCTCAAACGCCGGGCGGGTCCGTCACACACTGCTCTCTGTGAAGACAAAAGGCACACATGAGTCAGGGATATCTTCTGGAGGCATTGCTCGCCAGTGTGTGCTGTGCCGCGGCTTTTGTAGCCGTCTCCTAAGCCGCTTCAGCTGGGAGCGATCAGCCCGTGACGAATGGGTGCAGGTGATTCTCCTCCGTTTCCAGGGTGATGCTGATAGGTATTCGGGACACGCGTCACCCCCCCTAAGCGTCGTCCTGGCCCCGCGAGACAAGGGGGAGATTGGGGATGGGGGTGGGGTGAACCCTGACAGACCTGCGAAAGCTGCCCATATCCGCGAGAGTCCGTCGGCGTTGGCGTTGGCCGTCCCTGCCCGGTGGCGCACGGTGAAGTGGAAGTCCTGGAGCGCCAAGAACCAGCGAGTTACCCGGGAATTCATGTCCTTGGCCCGGGCCATCTACTGCAAAGGAGCATGATCAGTGATCAGGGTGAACTTTCTGCCGAGTAGGTAATACCTGAGCTCCAGGACTGCCCACTTGATGGCCAACGCTTCCTTCTCCACCGCGGCGTATCCTTTCCTTCGACTATCCTCACTTGTGTCCAGCAGTTTTTTAGCCGTTCGTCCCCGAGTTGCTCTTTTGCAAAAGCCCCTCCTCCCTTAACCTGTTGGAATACGTCATAGAAAAGGTTAGTAGATTGGGAGGGGGACTCACCGTCTCTGGCGCTGTCCGACGCTAGCAGGACAGGGCGTCGTCTGGGACGTTGGCGTGATTTCTTTCTTTGGCGGTTCCCGGCAGGGCTGACAGGCTGTGTAGCGGCGGCCAGCAGGCGATCAAACCCCGGCCAGTCTCTCCCGAGAAGCATAGGTACGGGCAGATCCTTCACTATTCCTACTTCGACGGGCCAAGAGCCTGGGGCGGCTGAGACAGTGACACGCCGGGCAGGGACGTGACGGGTGTCGCCGTGTATACAGGTGATGGGTAAGCGGGCTTTGGCTCCCACCCGCGGGGGAAGCACTGTGGGCTGGACCAGGCTAACTACGCTGCCCGAGTCCAATAGGGCCTGATAGGGCCGTCCATTTATTCTCACCTCGACCTGAGGGGCCTCCAGCGCCGGCCTGCCGACTGTTCGGGGGGTGCCCTCCGGCGTGCGTCGCTCCTGGAATATCCTCCGGGGAAACGGTGGCGCTCGCTCCCCAGCCTCGCGTCGCTGCGTCGCCTCAGCCAATTCGATGGCCTCTACCAGCTCTATCTGCGGGTTCCGCATACCTGCTGCCTGCCAAAGGGGGCGGGGAAGGGCATGAAGAAACCGATCCACCACCACGCGCTCCATGACTTGGGCGGCACTGGGATCCCCGGCGAGCAGCCAGTGTTGTGAGAGACGAGATAGTTCGGCGGCTTGGGCCTGGGCTGGCACCCGACTGTTATATTCTCAGGCGTGGAACAACTGGGCCGCGGAGATGGGTGAAAGACCGGCCACGGGCCAGGATTTCTTTCCGGAGCGCGTATCAGAATTGTTCAGGTTTGTGGGCATTGAGAAAGTCGCCGCCTGCAGAGAGAGAGAGAGAGAGAGAGAGAGAGAGAGAGAGAGAGAGAGAAACGTTGATACGTCATTTGATGGACCAACTTAGACCATTTAGAAACAAAGTAAAATCAGCTACCCTGGGTTAAAAAAAGTATACTTCTATAATGTACTTAAAGTGCTCCATTTTCACGTGCTAATTTTGTACTTAATATGCTGAAAATTATCCTTTAGTACTTTTTAAGATAAACTTAAGATCAACTAAGTGTACTCACCTATGCTATTTTGGGACACCATGAATATGAACTAAAATGCACTTTTAACATACTATCTCTCTGTATTTAAAAAAATATATTTAATTACCACTTACACTTGAACCCATCTTTCATACACTAGTATACTCAAATGTACTACAAGTGGTGACTAAATACATTTTGTCATAGCGTGTCATTCCCTCCTCTGGCCTTTGACAGTCATGGCCTCCTAATAATCCCTATCCACTTGATTGTCTCTATGACTCTCTCTCCTCTCCACCTGTAGCTGGTGTGTGGTGAGCGCACTGGCGCCGTTGTCCTGTGGCTGCCGTCGCATCATCCAAGTGGATGCTGCACACTGGTGGTATTGTAAAGTGATTTGGGTGTACAGCAATACACAATAAAGCGCTATATAAATGCATCATTCATTCATTCATGATTCACTCAACTCAGTGTTGTTATAAACTCTTGAAACTTTTTTTCTGTAAAAGAGTTCACTCTAAAAAATACTGGGTTAAATATTGGACAGAACACATGCTGGGTTGTTTTCAACCACCAGTTGGGTTAAATGTTTAACCCAACCTTCTGGGCAGTAACCCAGCCGCTGGGTCTAAACAACCCAATCGCTGGATTGTATTTAACCAAGCATTTTTTTATGTATTTTTTTAAAAGAATATCCTGACCATTCTTTTGAATATAATTAAAGTGAATGAGGACTGACAAAAGTATCATAAAAGTGGTTCCTGACTCCTGAAGTATTCCAAGTCTTCTAAAGCCATTTCATGCTTTGAAACTGACAGACATTTAAGTTACTAACTAAAATCCTTTGTAAAAAAAAATATATATATATTTATCTTCAGTGAATCAGTTGATCAGCAAAACTTGACTGTGATTCATTCATGAATCAATTTCAGCAAATTATTTGTTTCTTGACTCAATGATCCAGTATGAACAATCAACTTGAGTATTACATTACCAGTTACCAATTTCTTAATTCAAAGCTCTAGAATAGCTGGAATATAATGCATAAGTTGTATGAACTGCTTGTAGGTCACTTTTGGATAATTTTTAAGCATGACAGCCCTGTCTCTCATTCACAATCAACCATAAACAACAAAATCACAAGGGTTGAATTTCCAAGAATTTCCACCCTTTTTGGGGTGAACTATCCCTTTTAAGCTGGTTATTTTATTTTATTTAGTTATTTTAGGTAACACTTTATTTTAAGGTCTCTTAACTAGTTGCTTATTAGCATGCATATTACTAGAATATTAGCCATTTATTAGTGGTAATTAAGCACATATTAATGTCTTATTCTACATGACCTTTTTCTACATCCCTAATCCTACCCAATACCTAAACTTAACATCTAACTTACTAACTAGTAATAAGCAGCAACTTAGGAATTTATTGAGGGAAAAGTCATAGTTAATAGTGAATATGTGTTCCCTATTCTAACAAGTTATTTAATTTAATTGTATATATATTATTTATTTCCCAGAAGCATATGGTACTTTTTTACCATCTTTGCTGTGTAATAAAGGATGGCATTTCCTTTTATGTAAAGGCATTAATCCTTAGTCACTGCTTCTTATTCACTGAAATGAAATGTGTTTGACAGCTTTCTCTTCAAACTTGACCTCCTGCTCAGAAAGGAATGCCTCTGCCCTTCAAAGCAGCTCGATGCACTTTCCCGTGTCACTCAGTTATGTCCTTACCTTTGATCCTTAATCACATCATCCACTTTCAGCAGCAGCTTGCACTGCACTGTTAAAATATATTCTCACCCATTTACTTGATGAGATGCAATCAGTAAAAAAAAATACAAATAAATCCCAGCCTTTTACAACGGCAGGCGTTTGTGAGCAGTTCCTCATTCTCTTCCTGGATCAGCGCGGTCTTTATGTAACCTTAACTGGTAAGCCAGTCTTGGACGTTGCCTGTTTTATATGCACCTCAAACCGCCCCTCAGATCCTGCTAAATCCACTGAATTTACCCACCAAAGCACAAGGGGCCTCCGGTCCAACCCCTTCTAAAGCTAATAGAGTTTTCATAAGTTTAAAGAGATACTTCACTCTGTGACCTTCTAACCTTTAAAGACAGACGTGCAGTGCAGTGTATTTAGTCTTTTATAGATTTCCCACCCTCCAGAAAATAGCCATTTATTAGTGGTAATTAAGCACATATTAATGTCTTATTCTACATGACCTTATTCTACATCCCTAATCCTACTCAATACCTAAACTTAACATCTAACTTACTAACTAGTAATAAGCAGCAACTTAGGAATTTATTGAGGGAAAAGTCATAGTTAATAGTGAATATGTGTTCCCTATTCTAACAAGTTATTTAATTTAATTGTATATATATTATTTATTTCCCAGAAGCATATGGTACTTTTTTACCATCTTTGCTGTGTAATAAAGGATGGCATTTCCATTTATGTAAAGGCATTAATCCTTAGTCACTGCTTCTTATTCACTGAAATGAAATGTGTTTGACAGCTTTCTCTTCAAACTTGACCTCCAGCTCAGAAAGGAATGCCTCTGCCCTTCAAAGCAGCTCGATGCACTTTCCCGTGTCACTCAGTTATGTCCTTACCTTTGATCCTTAATCACATCATCCACTTTCAGCAGCAGCTTGCACTGCACTGTTAAAATATATTCTCACCCATTTACTTTATTTCACTTGATGAGATGCAATCAGTAAAAAAAAATACAAATAAATCCCAGCCTTTTACAATGGCAGGAGTTTGTGAGCAGTTCCTCATTCTCTTCCTGGATCAGCGCGGTCTTTATGTAACCTTAACTGGTAAGCCAGTCTTGGACGTTGCCTGTTTTATATGCACCTCAAACCGCCCCTCAGATCCTGCTAAATCCACTGACTTTACCCACCAAAGCACAAGGCCTCCGGGTCCAACCTTCTAAAGCTAATAGAGTTTTCATAAGTTTAAAGAGATACTTCACTCTGTGACCTTCTAACCTTTAAAGACAGACGTGCAGTGCAGTGTATTTAGTCTTTTATAGATTTCCCACCCCTCCAGAAAATCCACATTTATTAGGTATATGAATATTGAATGACCAGATATAAATATGATGAATAATTTAGCACAGCTACATGGAATGCACGCCTGATTTAGATGAACTCAGTCACTTGCTGATGAGGTTCATGACGCCCATGTGAGGTTGCTGGTAGCTGCTGAAATATTCATCCCTTCCATGAAGTGCAATTAACTCAAGTTTCTAGATACTTATATGTTTGTGTATAAGTAATGAGATCATAAAACATCTTTGTTAGTTATTATTCACTGTACCAGTGTACTATTTTTTCAAAACATTAACATTCATCTGATCGCTCTTGGTTAATTCAGTCTTTTTTTAAATTACAGTGCCTTTCAATATGCATGTAATTCATAAACAAAATGTGTGATTAAATCTAGGCCAGGTTCCTGGAGACCCTTTATCTAATAACCTTAAATAAATCACAGAGCAAGATTATTTTAGGCCGTGCCACTGTGGTGCGATCGGATGCATGCATTTATTGTTGGGAGAATGTTCTCTTTGATAATGTGAAATTCTAACAAAATAAATGTTTAACGCAATGAATAATTTAGGCCTTTCTTATGAAGAGCTAAGTTTTTAAGCACCCAGGACACAGTTATATATTTGTCATTTTAAAATGAGGAAGGGATAAGGAGCTAAAAGATAGCATGCCCATGTGGCTTGCATAAGTTCTGACAGCTGAGAGTACTAAAACAAGAAGCCTTCTTTGAAAATCCCTGGACTGACAATTATTTGATCACGCATAATAACTTCAGCCATAAATGGTATTAAAGCTTAAAATGCATATCCTTTGGATAGAGAACAAAGCGCGTTGAAACACAGGCGTGATAAATTATTCAGATCAAACTTGTCAAACTTTTCTCCCACCCCATGTTTGAAAATGCATTGTGCAGAGACGCTTCAAACTCTCATTCCCCTCCCTTCTCTTTCTCTCATATATAAACTGTCCACCCAATTGCACACAATGTAGGGTGATATGCATTGTAAACCCTAAAGAGAGCATTGTGGTTCAATGTGATAACATGCCGACTATGTATATATATATATATATATATATATATATATATTAGTGATGGGGAACGATTAATCGTTTAATTAATTAAACATTAAAATAAATGTTTTTGTTTACATAATATATGTGTTTGTACTGTGTATATTTATATAACTTCTAACACATGCATGTATATATTTAAGAAAAAATATATTACATGTATTTATATGTAATGTAAATACATGTAAATCATTTCAAAATATATACTCTGTGTGTCTTTATATACATAATAATTATACACAGCACACACACATATATTATACAAACTTTTTTATTTTAGATGCGATTAAACTCGATTAATCATATATATATATATATATATATATATATTACTGCCAGTTAATGATTAATCGAGTTTAATCGCATCCAAAATAAAATATATATATATATTTATACCGGCCAGTTTATTAGGTAAACGTGACTTTGAACGTGGAATGGTTGTTGGTGCCAGACGGTCTGGTCTGAGTATTTTAAAAACTGCTGATCTACTGGGATTTTCATGCACAACCATCTCTAGTGTTTATAGAGAATGGTCCGAAAAAGAGAAAATCCAGTGAGCGGCAGTTGTGTGGATGAAAATGCCTTGTTGATGTCAGAGGAGAATGGGCAGACTGGTTAGAGATGATAGAAAGGCAACAGTAACTCAAATAACCACTCGTTACAACCAAGGTATGCAGAATACCATCTCTGAACACACAACACGTCAAACCCTGAAGCAGATGGGCTACAGCAGCAGAAGACTACACTACAGAAAGCATGGATCCATCCTGCCCTGTCTCAACGGTTCAGGCTGGTGGTGGTGGTGTAATGGTGTGGGGGATATTTTCTTGGCACACTTTGGGCACCTTAGTACCAATTAAGCATTGTTTAAACGCCACAGCCTACCTGAGTATTGTTGCTGACCATGTCCATCCCTTTATGACTACAGTGTACCCATCTTCTGATGGCTACTTCCAGCAGGATAATGCACCATGTCACATAGCACAAATCATCTCAGACTGGTTTCTTGAACATGACAATGAGTTCACTTTACTCAAATGGCCTCCACAGTCACCAGATCTCAATCCAATAGAGCATCTTTGGGATGTGGTGGAATGGGAGATTTGCATCATGGATGTGCAGCCGACAAATCTGCAGCAACTGCATGATGCTATCATGTCAATATGGACCAAAATCTCTGAGGAATGCTTCCAACACCTTGTTGAATCTATGCCACAATGAATTAAGGCAGTTCTGATGGCCTATTCACAAAAGGCCTATTTCTCTCAAATATCGTTCACAAATCTGTCTGGTGTTATGCCCATTTCACACCAAGCGTGAGCAGCGCATATTTTTTCGGCGTGCATGTTAACAAATGAGTGCATTCACACTGCTAGCAGGAGCAGCGCGTGAGCATCAAGCAGGAGTGTCAAGTGAGCAGCAGTGCTGCGATCGTTTCGGCGCGAGTCTATTTTTGCTGCGCCGCTTACGCTGAACAGTGCACTGTGAACAGTCACAGTGCATTTTTCTTGATAAAAATTGACCCGATAAACATTAAAAATAACAAATTTCACCATGAAATTATGTAAGTGCTGTTTCATGTTTCACAATCACCATATGAAAAAATTAAATGCACATCAACACATCACTTCCACGTGCTGCTCCTGCTCTGCATGTGCACTGCTTCTGCGCCACTCACGCGCCTCTCAAGCTTGCGGTGTGAAACAGGCGTTAGTGAGCACTTCTCCTTTGCGGAGATAATCCATCCACCTCACAGCTGTGGCATATCAAGATGCTGATTAGACAGCACGATTATTGCACAGGTGTGCCTTAGTCTGGCCACAATAAAAGGCCACTATAAAATGTGCAATGTTATCAAACAGCACAATGACACAGATGTTAAAATTTTTGAGGGAGCATGCAATTGGCATGCTGACTGCAGGAATGTCCACCAAAGCTGTTGCCCGTGGATTGAATGTTAATTTCTCTACCATAAGCCGTCTCCAAAGGCGTTTCCGAGAATTTGGCAGTACATCCAACTGGCCTCACAACTGCAGACCACGTGTAACCACACCAGCCCAGGACCTCCACATCCAGCATCTTCACCTCCAAGATCGTCTGTGACCAGCCTAGAGGTCTGCTACCCGACCCGAACCCGCGGGTCCCGAAATACTTTCGGGTTTCGGGTCGGGTTTCGGGTTAATGTTTAATGGATAGCTTCGGGCTCGGGTCGGGTTTGTAGCTAAACCAAAACTATATGCAGAGGCTAAGCTGCTTTCAGACGCATACGCACACACATATCAGAGATCGCGCACAAACAGCACGGAAACTTTTATTAGTAAAATAGCTTCGACAGGCTACTGACTAAGTCACAACATTATATTTATCTGCAATGAGGCGGCAAAATCGCTGTTTTGAAGTAACTAAGCCTCATTGCTTGAAGAGAGAGCGCAGACGAGGTTCACATGCAGCAGCGCAACTTTCCTCGGTCTCTCGCTCGGTCTCTCTCTCTCTCTCTCTCTCGCTCGCTCGGTCTCTCTCTCTCTCTCTCGCTCGCTCGGTCTCTCTCTCTCTCGCTCGCTCTCTCTCTCTCTCTCTCTCAAATAAATGATTAATTCATTCAAATAAATACAATCTTATTTAAGAGCTTATGTCTGATTTAAAGTAGACAGAATGCTAACGAGCCTTAACTGACAAAAAATGACCATAATTTGCACGGTCATCATCTTCTTGTCCAAACAAAATTCATAAACTCGGCAGAATGTATGCGACCGCTGCACCTGATGTTCACAAACTTTCATAACTGGTAAATGTTTGTGAAATGGCAGAGCCTTGATTAATCCGTTTCATTGCATGCAATTGTGAAATGCAATCTTTTTCTTTTTTTTTTTTTGGGCGGTGGGGGGGGGGTTGATTTGGGTCGGGTTCGGGCTCTAAATTTAACTGCGCCGCTCGGGTCGGGTCAGGTCGGGTCAGACGATCTCGGGTACGGGCCGGGTTCGGGCTTCAGTTTTGAGCCCGTGCAGACCTCTAGACCAGCCACCCGGACAGCTACTGCAACAATCGGTTTGTATAACCAAATAATTCATGCACAAACTGTCAGAAACCGTCTCAGGGAAGTTTATCTGCATGTTCGTCGTCCTCATCGGGGTCTCGACCTGACTGCAGTTTGTCATCGTAACCGATTTAAGTGGGCAAATGCTCACATTCGATGGCGTCTGGCACTTTGGAGAGGTGTTCTCTTCATGGATGAATCCCGGTTTTCACTGTACAGGGCAGATGGCAGACAGTGTTTATGGCGTCATGTGGGTGAGCGGTTTGCAGATGTCAAAGTTGTGGATCGAGTGGCCCATGGTGGCAGTGGGGTTATGGTATGGGCAGGCGTATGTTATGGACAACGAACACAGGTGCATTTTATTGATGGCATTTTGAATGCACAGAGATACCGTGAAGAGATCCTGAGGCCCATTTTTGTGCCATTTTGTGCCTTCAACCTGCCAATAGCCAGATGTAAGATCTAGAATCGAAAAGAATCTTGCATGTCCCAAATGCCTCCAATGCTTCCTCTATTCTTGGTAGAGGAAAAGCATATCTGGTACTGCAGGAATTCAGTTTCCTGTAGTCCACGCAGATCCTCAAGGTGCCATCTTTTTTTGAGACAACAACGATCGGGATGCATATGGGCTTTTGCTTGGACGAATGACTCCAGCATCTTCCAACTGTGACCTATGGCCTCCCGTACTTCATGGTACTGAGATGGGGATATTTTCCGGTAAGGGAGGCGGAAAGGTTTTGGGTCTATGAGGGGTATCTCATGTTGCACAGTGCAATATGAGTATGTTAACACTATAACACTAACGCTATAACACTATATGTCCATAGCCCATAGAGTGTTTGGAGAAAACATTCACATTTCTCCTCAACAAATCCTGGAGCAATGTCAACTGCTCCTCACTTTCCACTGCTGCAGCACCAAGATCAACTCCACATATCATACCATCATTAGACTCAACACTAGTAGTCTGCTGATGACTTTGAAAAGAAAATGACATTCTTGATGAGAAAAGCATCTCCAAGTAGTGTCTTTGGATTGACAACTACATCCTTTTCAGACAGATTCAAGATGCGGACTGGAACACAACCTTTCGTCACATTAGCAAGCAGCCTGGCAACCATAAGGCCTTCTTGTGGCGGTTTGGAAGAATCACTTTCCACCAGAACTGTGTCCTGTGCTTTCTTTGGTCCACCCATAACTCTGCCGAAATAAGCCTGCTCCTTAACAGCAGGTATCTGCTAAATGACTAAATGTAAATGTATTCTTATTCTGTGGCCAGCATACTATACTTGACCTACTTTATCCTCAGCTCCACCAGGTTCACTTTTACTAATAGCCAACAATGAGGAGTGCCACTCAGGATTAGTCATCTTTACTCTGGCCAGATATTTTCTGTCATATGATGCTTGGAGGTCATTTCTGGAAACCCTTATTACATTAGTCCCTATAAGCAATGGAACACTGGACTGGTACTCTGTTACAGGGACAACGGAAGCTGGAGCATTAGAGTAGACCCTTCCCAAAAACTCTAGGTTGATAAAAGCACACCAACATAAGATAGACAGTGGCACCTTCAATGGGGACGTCTGATGGCTGCAATTTCTGAGTACAAAGGACAGGATGTCATTGGCAAAACTAATCAGTAATTGTGGTTACTTGAGAGTCAGAGTAAATGAGAGCCTTACACATCTCTCCATTCACTTCAGTGTGTCAGCTGGTATAGGCATGGCCATCTCATGTTGCTGGGGACTCCGCCACGGTGCCCCGGCAACCACAGGCCTTACACATTTAAATCCTGCCTGGTCTCTGCTCCATTTTCAGCTGGGGCCACCTCATTCATTCATCACTGACACAGACGTGCAATGTGTCCAGGTTTTCCACAACGATAGCATACTATGCGTACTTCAGCATACTAGCATACACTTCAGTGTCACTACTCCCTTGAGATCTCTGGGGCTGAGGAATTGCAGCATGTGGTGAGGCTCCAACTTGAGCCTCTAACTGGATCAGCCTATTTATCTGATCTTCTTGTCTGCTCAACAGTTTCTTTACCAAGGCTGTGAGTTCAGACATATCCGAGTTCAGTTTGTTTGCTTTGTCTGTTCTTGAGTTTTCTCCACTCTGGTTAAAACGTCTCGGGTTACTCGCGTAACCCTTGTTCTCTGAATAGGGAACGAGACGCTGCGTAGCTTTAGGCTTCGGGAACGCCCACTGCCGGACCGAGTCTGAACCATATAGAATCCGCCAATTCATTGGCTGATGGCGCGGCGCCGTCTCTGGCCTTAATGGCGTCGTCAGGTCATACTGGCGAGCAGCGCCATCCACTCCTCAGATTTCTCTGCCGAAAAGAACCCTGTTCGGCAGCGTGAGGAGCTTGGCAGCAACGCGGCGTCTCGTTCCTATTCAGAGAACAAGGGTTACGCGGTAACCGAGACGTTCTCTTTCATAGGTAACTCTACGCTGCGTAGCTTTACGCTTCGGGAACGATATACCAAACACGCCAAGCTGAAAAACGCTGCCTATCTGGCCCAATAATGAACCAACAACATACGGTCAGTTCAAACAGACAAGATCTGAGAACCCGGAGCCGTATCAACGTCAAGGTTGTAAAACCTGACAAAGGTGTGCGGAGAGGACCATCCTGCCGCAACACAAATATCCTCCAGGGGTACCCCTCTAAAAAGAGCTTGAGAGGAGGCTACGCCCCTAGTAGAATGCGCCCGAAGACTAAGAGGTGAAGGAAGGTTCCGCACCTCGTAAGCCAGCGAAATGGCATCTCTCACCCAGTGAGAAATTCTCTGCTTTGACGTGGCAAGCCCGCGGCGACCAGCACCAAAACAGATCAATAGCTGGGGAGATTTTCTCCAAACCTTGGAGCGATCCACATACAGCTTCAATGCCCTGACCGGGCAGAGCAAGTGGAGTCTTTCATCCTCACTTGAAGCAAAGGGAGGGGGATGGAAAGAGTGAAGAGTGACCACTTGAGAACGGAACGACGTGGACAAGACCTTGGGAATGTAACCCGGCCTAGGCCGCAGGGTAACTTTGACTAGACCCGGGGCAAAGTCCATACACGTCTCACTGACAGAAAAAGCCTGCAGATCTCCAACTCTTTTCAGTGACGTAAGCGCCAGCAAAAGAACAACCTTAAGAGTCAGTATCCGATCCGAAGCTGACTCTAAGGGCTCAAAAGGGGCCGTCACTAGTCCTTCGAGGACGACTGACAAGTCCCAAGAAGGAACTGCCGTGGGCGAACAGGCCTAAGGCGTCTGGCCCACGCATGAAAGCGGAGACCATCCGATGTCTCCCCAAGGGGATCTCATCCAGCTCTCTCCGAGCTGCAATGGCGCTTCATAAACCCTAAGGGGTGGTAGCCCTCGCTGTCAGCCTTTCTTGCAAAAACTCCAGCACTGGACCAACAGGGCAGTTAACTGGGTCGATTGCATGAGTCAAACACCAGGATTCAAAGGCGCCCACTTGGAAGAGTACAGCTTCCTAGTAGCAGGGGCTCTGGTACTGGCTATGGTTTCCTGAACCGGCAGGCAAACCATCAATCACAGCCCTTGGCCCTGTATGGGCCATACCCACAACTTCAGAGCTCCGGCTGAGGATGCCAGATCTTGCCCTGAAGCTGGGACAGTAAGTCCTGCCTGATCGGAATCTCCCAAGGAGGCCGATACAAGAGGAGAGTTAGCTCCGAGAACCAGGTCTGGGAGGGCCAGAATGGGGCTATGAGAAGGAGACGGGCACCGCTCACCTTCACTCTGCATAGTACTGCCGGAATCAGCTTTATTGGCGGAAAGCAGCGTACAGACTGACATTCGGCCATGGGTGGGCGAACGCATCTATGCCCAGAGTCGTCGGGAAACTCAGGGAGAAACAGAGCGGGCACTGGGATGACTCTTGAGAAGCAAAGAGGTCCACCTCCGCTTTGCCAAACAGATCCCAGATCTGGGATACCGTCTGACGGTTCAACATCCATTCCCGGTTTGAGCTTCTGTCTCGACAGAAAATCGCCGCCAGGTTCAGTACTCCCGAACGTGAACCGCCCTCAAAGAGAGGAACTTGTCTTGGGACTAAAGGAGAAGATGGCGCGCAAGCCTGTCCAGGGTGCGCAACCTTGAACCCCCTTGGCGGTTTATGTGGGACACAACCGCCATATTGTCCGTCCTGACTATGATATGATACCCCCGAGAACGGGAGAAAATACTTCAAAGCCAGGAAGACAGCCCTGAGTTCCAGGCAGTTTATATGCCAAAGAGGAACTCTTCCTTACACTCCACTTCCGGCCTTCCTTGAGACCGCGCCCCAGCCTGTCATTGATGCGTCCGTCGTGATCATATGGCGGCGGTGGATCGCACCCATTCTCACCCGCTCTGGAGAAAGACGGGTCTCGCCATTAACAGGTGTCGACAGCAACTGCGCGACACCCTGATAAGGCGAGTAGCTGGTACAGTGGGGTGTAACCTCAGCTCCCTCATCCACCAAAGGAATGGCCTCATGTGAAGCAGCCCTAGGGGCAACACAGGGAGGCTGCCATAAGGCCCAACAGCCTGCGGCAGGTACCTTACAGAGACATGATGGCCTGGCTTGAAGCGGGCCAGACATGCTGTGAGAACTGGTATCCGGGCAGGAGCCAAAGCGGGCCTGCATCTGAACGGAATCCAAACGAACTCCTAGAAACACAGTTCATTGAGATGGGAGGAGCACACTCTTCTTGGCGTTCATCCTGAGGCCAAGAGAATGGATGTGGCCGAGAACGATATCCTGTGACGACTCACTAGCTCCCTGGAGTGAGCCAGAATGAGCCAGTCGTCCAGATAGTTCAGTACGAATGCCCTGGAGCCTCAAAGGGGCCAGTGCAGCATCCATGCATTTGGTAAATGTCCTCGGAACCAAAGCCAGGCCGAAGGGCAGGACCTTGTATTGGTAAGCCTTCCCTCCAAAGGCGAACCGAAGGAATCTCCTGTGTCTTAGAACGACCTGGATGTGAAAATACGCATCCTTCAGGTCGATGGTGACAAACCAGTCTCCCTCCTGGACCTGAGACATGATGGTTCTCATCGTCAGCATCTTGAACTTCCCTTTGTAGAGGGAAAAATTCAAATGCCGTAGATCCAGAATGGGTCTCAGGCCGCCGTACCCCTTCGGCTGAAGAACCCTCATTCGATGTCCGACTGCGGTATTTCCTCTATCGCTCCTTTCTGTAGGAGGGAGGAAAGCTACAGCTGTAGAACAGAAGCCTTGGAGGCGCTGTTTACTATCGTCAGTTGAAACCCCGTCGAGAAGGGGGGGATATTCCCCAAACTGAAATGTGTAGCCGGACCGAATCGTGAGCAGCGGCACCCTCCGCCACGAAGGAGAGCCCTTGGCGTCCTTGTCCGGGTTGATGGAGTGTGAAGTGCTGGACTGACAGGTGGCCAGCACGGGGTCCAACGTTGCAGGAGAATCGACTGTGTCCCCACACACACGGCCCGCCCGGCGAGGACAGACTGTAGCAGGGGAAAGACAATGCGTCCCCAACTGCCAGACTGAGAATAAATGAGGATGAACTCGACCCGCACGCCAAGCCCCTAGGGGTGGCTGTAACGGTTTTGAGCGAGGAGAGCACATTTGAAGCGGGCAGAAACGCTTTTGCGGTCTGACCTCGCCCCGTAGCGGTGAAACCCCTGCAGGTCCGAACGCTGCAGGGGAGAATCGACTGTGTCCCCAAACACGCGGCCCGCCGGCGGCGAAAGGACGGACTGTAGCGGGGGAAAGACAACGCGTCCCCCAACTGCCAGACCGAGAATAAATGAGGATGAACTCGTCCCGCACGCCAAGCCCCTAGGGGTGGCTGTGACGGTTTTGAGTAAGGAGAGCACGTTTGAAGCGGGCAGAAACGCTTTTGCGGTCTGACCTCGCCCCGTAGCGGTGTAACGGCTCTCCTCTGAGGTTTAGCCACAAATGGCGCTCTGCGGCCGAACCCGCCATAAGGCGCCCCACGGCGCGGTGTGCTTAGTGGCTCTGAGAGCTAAGTCAGTGGCTCTGCGCAGCTCCTTTACAGCCTCCGGAGTCAGACCAGTCACCTCGGATTTCCTTGAGGACGTCCGCCCGGCAGGCCTGAAGGATGGCCATCGTATGGGGGGCTAGGAAACAGATAATCCTGCGTGAATTCAACCGGTGAATTCGCGTGCACATGCTCTGGTGAGGGAGGGAGAGAAAGGCGAGGCCTGTCTGCTCACTCTCCTTCTCCTCGAGCTAAACATCCGAACATCCGGTCGCGGAATCACGAGAGGCCGCGGATTCATGCAAAGCCGCGGAGGCCTCCTGTGCGCGGCGGGGAAAGAAAATGGATGACTCCTTTTCACACACCTCAAGCCGAAAGCGGAGGGTTATGAGACGGAGATTCTCACAAAATTACATTTAAATCACAAAACCGCATGCGTAAAACCCCAAACATATAATTTACTTATCTGTGCGGGTCATAGCGGCGATGAATCGCGCCACGGCATGGCGGTATAGCCCTGCTCCACGAAACCACGAGGTTGGTGAAGTCAGCGGCCGCCGCGTTAGTAAGGCGGGAAGAAAAAGGCTGTTTCCAGGATCTGGAAATCTCCTGATGCAGATGACCGAAAAACATTTTGGAATTTACACCGCTAAGACACCGCTCGTCGAGTTTCGAAGAGCGAGAGTCGCGGGGCTCATCGTCCAATCCATGCGAGAGCTTCTCAGCAGCGCGCGAAAGCATGTCCACGAGCTCAGAGTAGGCTGGTGAAGGCCGCGCCTCCTGACCGCTAAGCGGTAGCGCATCTGCTAAACTAGGCCCGAAATCCTCGGAGTCGGGAGGCCGCAGTTAGCAGAACATAATCCATCCCGAAGGAAACAGTATAACGTGCCCTCGGGCTAGGAAACAGATAATCTTGCGTGAATTCAACCGGTGAATTCGCACACACATGCTCTGGTGAGGGAGGGAGAGAAAAGGCGAAGCCTGTCTGCTCACTCTCCGTCTCCTCGAGCTAAACATCCAAAACCCAGGTCGCGGACGCGATTCACGAAGCCGCGGAGGCCTCCGGAGCGACGGGGAAGAAAATGGATGACTCCTTTTCACACACACCTGCCGAGAGCGGAGGGTTATGAGACGGAGATTCTCACAAATTACATTCAAATCCCATAAACCGCATGCGTGAACCCGAAACATATAGTTTTACTTATCTGTGCGGGTCATAGCGGCGATGAATCGCGACGGCGGTTGACAACGGCGATATTCCATGGCACTTCACCGCGAGGAGAACGAAGTTCCACTGAGGCAGTCGCCGAAGTGCAGATGGTGATCGCAAAAGGTAAGTTGGGTCAGAAATCGCAACAACGAAGGGTAATGTGAACGCTTCGTGAAGGCAGAGAAATCTGAGGAGTGGATGGCGCGTTCGCCAGTATGACCTGACGACGTCATTGCATCAGAAACGGCGTCGCGCCATCAGCCAATGAATTGGGTGATTCTATATGGGTTCAGACTCGGTCCGCAGTGGGCATTCCCGAAGCGTAAAGCTACGCAGCGTAGAGTTACCTATGAAAGAGAACTGGCAGTTGTAAACTGAGCCTGGGCCTACGTCCTTTTAGCCTTTGGCTGTGACTGAAACTTCTTTGTTTCCCAAGCCAGGTTACAAAGTTCTGCTTGAAGTTTACGAAAACTTAGAAGCCTTGGCTTCAATGGCGCACAGTAGTGTGTTTAGGCACCACGCAACCCATGCAATTGCATGGGGCCCCGCAGTACGCAATTTTTACCGATGGGAATTGAGAACCGGCATTCTTTTGGACCGGTGCGTAATTGGGTCAATACCCAATACCTACCAATAAGCTTGAGGACAAACAATACTGTTATCGATACGTGCATTGTTTTATCTCCGTACTTCTGTGTTAATGGCTAATTAAAAGCTGTTCTCATAAACCGATCTCAAGCTGTCTTCCGTCAGAGGTTTGGCACGATATGCAGCGGCACAGTCTCAAATTCTGTCCGGCGTGTGTAAAATAATATAATGCTGAAGGTGAGGTACATATTTCTTTATTAAATAACTTATAAAATAATTTGAAAACCTTATGTGAGGCGTAATTTTACAAACAGCATGAGTTCTCCGCGAGCTCTCTGTCAAAATGTTAAAATGGCTTCATATCACCACACAATCCTCCTTCCCACAAGACTTACCTAAGAGGGGAATTCACCCCATTTTCAAAAATGAAACTCAGGACCTGAATGAATGTCTGTAGAAATCCTGATTGGAGATTGACTATAAATAAGTCTACGTGTTAAAAAGAAGCCCTTTTTATCATGTAGATAAAAACAGAGATAAAAAGCCCCTCTAAAATATAGAAGGACGATCTATGTTAGGAGAAATCACACCCACTCCCTGAGAAATTCAATATTAAAATTTTCTTTAATAAAAATAGCTAGAGACGTCAGAATTCTCTATTACATTCTGTTGTGCTCCTATGCACATGATGTTCAAATATGTTGTCTTATTGTATGCTGAGGAAATCTCGCTCTTTCTCTCTCTCTCTCTTTGAAGGGCCTTTTTATTTGAAAAAAAATTCTGTTTGCTTGGAGGCATTCGTAATCTGCAATAATAAAATAACTTGAAATTTGTACATAATTTATTTTTGCACCAAATTATAGAGAGTAGTATGGATAACTGCATTAATAAGTATCATATCAGTAGCGATAAAATGTAAACGATACCCATCCCTACCCCAGAATTGATCGCAAAATCCACAGAGGGGGGCCCCTCCGGGAACACTTGCTGAGGCCCCCAAAACACTAAACATGCCCCTGATGGTGCAAGCCTGTGATAAACCTCTTCATCACTCAATCCTCTCAGGAACTGATGAGTCAGATTGCTATCACGGTCTGGAAAAGGTTGGCCTCCAAACTGTGCCTCTTCTACTGAATGTAAAGTGGCCTCTAGGGTGATGGAATATAAACACACCGATTCACCATGGCGCTGGCATCTCTCATAGAAATCTGCTAATGGGTCCAGAGATGTCTGCATATCACTATACTCAACCCGTAATTCTCCAATAGCTCTGCCAGTAGTCTGTTCATTAGGTGGGAGATTCAGAACTAGCCTCCTGGCTTCACCACTCAAATGTCGCACCAACAGTAGCAAAACCCAGATTTGCAGTCATCCCTCCAGCATCAAGTAGATACTTCATATCCCGTATCAAGTCTTCAATAAGTATTTTGCAGTCAGGACCACCGCTGAATAGTTGCACATTTTGTACTTGGTGTGTCTGTGTAAAACTATGTTGTGCCATGTTCATTGCAGAGTTATGGGAGTTTGCGTCTTGCTGATGAGCCACCCGTGGAGGTGCTATCTGAGGTCGTTGCATGGGGAATGGTTGTTGTGCATACATATTTGAACCACGATATACTGGCACTGTCATAGGAGCATACACAGGAGTTGGGGGTTGGCATAATTGCACAACTTGAATGTAAAAAGTGCTACTTATCATTGAAGGTTTGATCAGATTGTTTTTAATTGAAGCAAAAACAGATACAAAGGTAAAAATATAAACAAAAAACATACTCTAAAAATATACAAAGTGCAAAAAGTATATGAGGTTACATAAAGCTTTTTCATTCCACGTCGCCCCATCAAGCTCTCGCTGGATCCGCTCCTCGGCTATCAACGAGAGGAATGTATGTACTTCCTCAACAGACAACGAAACAGCAATTTTTTGGGTTGATACAAAAAGGTGCGTTTGTTCAAACATAAGTTGTGTCCGATCCTTCGCTGGCTGTGCTGATTTAAATCTAGCGGGTATATGTTTGGCCTCGTGTGGCAAGTTCAGTGACGCAGTAAAGACGATTTTCTCCAGCCAATCAGTGATCAGTAGAGTTTACACGTCACGTTTTGGTAACGGTACGGATCGCTTGGAACCTTGGCCGAGGTGGTACTAAAAAAGTATCAGGTACCAGGTACTGTACCCAGTGGAAAACCCCCCAAACGTGAACCGTACTGAACCGTGCAGTGGAAAAGTGCCATGAGAGAATACATGTGCATAGTGGTTGGAAGTCCAGAGGGGGTGGTATCTGAGGCTTGTGGATGAGCTGAGGACTGATGTTGAGCGGAGGGTGTGGGGCGGGTTCCCAACTGATGCCAGCTCACTGCAGATGGAGGTACATTCTGTGTATGCGCTACTAACTGTTTCGACTTTGGCCTGACAGACTGTTGAGAATTATTGTCTGGCTGGGACATAGTCTCAGTGCTCAAATCGACAGGCATGTTTATTTCAAACTGTTGGAGTTTGTTTTGCTTTACTGGTAACCATGGGGTGGCCTGGAAGGGCTGCCTTAGTGGTACTTGGGGACGGGGAGGTGGGCGATGAGGGGTGGTTTCAGGGAACCTCTGCATTTCTCTTCTCACTTCTTTGACTCTTATTGCCTGTGCAACACACAATGTGTATGTAGTGTGCAACATGTTAGCAAAGGTACATTTATGAAAAATGTAGTCAAATGCAAATTAATGCAGCAAGTGTATGCATTATGTGTTTATTATTTTACCTCTATTCACAAAGCACTTTATCGAGAATTAAGGTAAAGAAAAGTAGAGAAAAAACACTTTAAGAGCTTTAAATATACTCAAATACTATACACATGCACAATATTTTTGTTTTCAAATAGCACATCAATTCTCAAATTTGTTGCTCAGAAGGACAAATTAACACAATATCGTTTTTTTCAGAAACAGAAAAGGAAAAAAAATTCTCCTTAAGCAAAACTCACTTCAGTCAAACAATACATTCAACACTGTCACTTTAATACAAAGGAAAGATGAGGGGAGTAAAAGTTTTTTTTGTTGTTGCTTTTTTTATTATTATTTAACCCCACTCTACTAACACTATTTATACAAAAGCTTACTTCTGTTACGTGAAATACAACGATCCGTGTCTCGGCACCAAAGATGTAACCCTCTTTGTCGGTGTGCTCCCCCAAATGTCTCTGCGTTGTGTTGAGGTGAGGGGTAAATGAGGAGGACACCAAAATCGTTGAGTCAAACAGAGCAGCTTCCTTTTATTAGGCTCCTTTCTCCACATAGTCACTCTTACAGCAGAACAGAATGGCGACAGCCCTTCACAATGGAAATAGAACTGTGTTCATTTCAAATAACCTCAAAATTTCAATACATGATGAATTATAACAGGACATAATGAAGTTGAGACGCAACTAACTTAATAGTAAACTCATCATTCACAAACTCACTAAAACACAGGAAAGATAGACTACAGCATATGACAAAGATAAATGCTGGATGTAATCAAAATAGGAAGAATTAGACCATAAAATACACAAGTAGGCCTTAAACATAATATAATACACATGAAAATATGCTCAGCCACAGAACATCTGAAATGTGCAATAATATCAGAAATACAAAACAACCTATCAAAAATAATGTCTAATACACATAAACCAACCTCTCATCAACAATATATATTCTAATAACATGGATGGATACTATAATTAGATACATTTTATGGATATAGTGGAGCAATGTGATAACCCTCCTTACCTTTCACAATGGAAATAGAACTGTGGGTGAAAAGAAGGGCTCATTCCCTAATGAGAAACAACACACAGTTCCCTCCAAAGGAAGGGAGAACACATTACATTCCCCTTACAAGTGGAAATTTGAATACTCAACCTAAATTGGATCAATAACAAAATTAATATCTTCCCTGTGTCAGAAGCCTCTAGTTCCCTCCTACACTGAACAGCGACGGTCTTGCTAACAATTTTGTCAAGGATTAAGTGGTCCTGCTTAAGGGGATTTTGGGATTTGGCAGATTACTGCTCTGACGTTTGTAAATAAACAGTGGAATTTCAGTTCTTCAGATCCTGACTTGTAATCAGCAGGATGGATTAACTAAGATGCACTAATCAATTAATTAATTAAAACATGCTGACTGGTGATACTTTCGTTGTCTTTTATTTTTTTAACGCATATCCTGTTTTTAAGGCTTACGAAATAAAGACTGTGGGAAAAGTGCTGTGTACAGTATATTGCCTTATCCTTGCATCATGGAAGCACAAGGTGCAGTTTCTGTATGGGTGGTCGTCCCAGTTTTTAAGAGTTTTAGACAACGGATATAAACAATCTCAGGAGATACAACGCCAGCTTGACACCAAGTCCTGGGCTGATTTATAAGCTAATACAAGTACATTTGCTCTTCCCTGCACCCAAATGTCTTATTTAACTGTTAGTACAAGTAAACAAACTGGGGATACGTTGGAGATCAAACAGAACCCACAATGGACTCCATTAACCATATTTGGAGAATATCATGTGGGAGCTAGTTTTCGAATTTGACTCTGCTAAGAGGTTTTATGATACTTTTTTAAACCAGTTAAACTATTTATTCGGTGTAACAGCTCTTGTAGTGTTTTTCAGTTGCTGTTTAGAGAAGACGTGAAACATGAAGGGTGTTCAGAAGATGAACATCTGGTTATATCAACCCACCAGCAATTTGTTCAAATGTATTTTCTGCTGCAATTTCCATCAAAATATTTTGCTTTACATTTATGCATTTAGCAGATGCTTTTATCCAAAGCGACTTACAGTGCACTTACAGTTTTTGTCAGTATGTGTGTTCCTGGGACACCACTTTTGCACCATGTTATCTCCCAGCCTTTCATGAGACTTTTGTTATATATGCTAGATAGGATTGTAAGATTGTCTGTTTCAGGATCCTTTTTTGCTTGTGTGAGGGAGTTTCCTGTGACTTTGTTACAAAGGAATATTTTCCTGAGGATATATAAATCAGCTGTGTTTTACAAAGGCTTCGTACTTCAAAGTCTAGAAAGCATTGTTTTTTTTATAAGATTCAGTTGCATGCATCAAAGTCAGTTTGTTTATGATTGCGCTTTATTAATTTTGCAATAGGATCCACACAAAGGCTTCCTTGCTCTAGCACCTTTGTATACAGACAGGTCACTTAATGACAAGTCATAGAGGTGATGCTTTTAATAGTCTCGCATTAATGTTTAAATCTCAAGCTTTATGAAATGTTCAAGGCTGCCTCTTGTTTGCTTCTGGAATTCTCTTCTGAAATCCAACTTTGCGGATGACTGGGTTGCCAGTTCTTTTCAATCTTAATGTGGAACATTATGTTTGTATATTTCATATAATTTTTTTCTAATATCATTCTTGATTTGTGAAATATTGCATTTTAAGCACATCCCCTTAACCCCCGTTCCTTCATTCCCTTATGACCATCTGAACTCCTTCCTGTCACTATGTTGGATGTTGTCTGATAAAACTTTCATGCCACCAGTCCATCTGTTTTCTGGAAAGGATCTACCCTTTCTAAAATCCTTAGCTGCGCTCCAATTCACAGGGTCCCTACTCTGTGTACACTGCTCCCTACACATTTAGCAGGGAATATCTGTAGTTCACTTCACTTGACAAAATTGTTCATTCCAGGCAGTGCCCTACATCATCATCTAGAGAAGTGATACTCAAGTCTGGCTCACGAGAAGCACTTTCCTGCAGAGTTTAGCTCTAACCGTAATCAAACACACCTGAGCATGCTAATAAATGGCTTCAGGATCATTAGAAAATCACAGGTAGGTGAGTTTGATCAGGGTTGGAGCTAAACTCTGCAGGAAAGTGGATCTTTCAAGCCAGATTTGAGTATCACTGATCTAGAGTAATACAGAAAAAGTTCCATAGATTTAAGTAGAGGTGGGGTTTCAACTATGGTGAAATATTTGTACACTAAAAAATGCTGGGTTGTTGTATACACTAAAAAATGTATGTTATATGGTAAACTATGCTGTATTCACCCAAATAAATTAAATTTGTCTTATATTTTGTCCATGGGTGTTCTGGCTTAATAGTAAATGTTCATCTATTGATTATTGCTGTTACCTATAGTAATTCTATGTCTGGTTTTAATTTCCAGCCCATTTTTAGCCAGCAATACAATATTTTTTTTAAACAACATATTAAACAATCCAGTATGGTGGGGTCAAAATAACCCAGCATGTGTTCTGTCCAATATTTACCCAGCGCTGGGTTGCCAAATGAATGTTGGGTTGTTTTTAACCCAGACTTTTTTTAGAGTGTAGAAATATATACTATAAAATGGTAACTAAACTAACTGCTAATTTGCTGTTTATTAAAAGTATGTAGTTGTTAGTTTAGGCATAGGGTAGGATTGAGGGATCTAAAATATTGTCATGCAAAATAAGGCATTAAAATGTGCTTTATAAACAGCCAATATGCTAGTAATATGCATGATAATAAGCAACTAGTTAATAGTGAGAACACGTATTGATAACACTTCATAATAACTTTCATCAATAAATAATTAACAAACATTATAGAATGCTTAACAGATTGTTAGTTTACATATAATATGTTATATGCAAGTATGTATATATGTAAGTAAATACAACCCAGCACTGGGTGAAAAATGGACAAACCCAACGATTGGTTTGTTTTTATCCAGCTGTTGGGTTAAATGTTTAACCCAACCTTGGATAGTTTCATTTAACTCAACTATTGTATAAAATTACTATATTGAGCAATACATATGCTCAAAACTCGCGTTTGAATAGTCAGTGGCAGATTCTTAAAAAAATTAAAACATACTTACAGGCTGTGAGTCAGAAGCTCAGACTGTCCTTGCAAAGTTGGAATTGCCCCCACTTTATAGAAACAGCCTTTGTGCAAGCCAGCATTGTAGGCTACTCTTCCAGATTCAGGAAATAGTCCTCCATAAAATGCGCAACGAAACAACGAAACACAGCATCTCCAGGATATGGCGCTGGTGGCAGCAACAATTCTACAGCGAGAATAAAAGTCATGTCCTCTTTCTTTGCGTATACATTTGGGCGGTGTTTTGGAAATATTCCCACACCGTGACGTAGACATGTGAGGACATGTTTTAATGAAAAATTCATGTTTGAATTTTAGGAAGGCGTGGTCGAGTCTTAACTTTTATAAAGAATATCTCTTTGGTTTTGAGACTTTAGTTTTTGCAACTTCAGGGATCTTATCGATGCACAAACAGCTTGTAACACTCCAAAGAGAAAGGAAAAGTTGAAATCGCATCATATGACCCCTTTAAGCAAAGGCGTGCATGCCCACATGCCCCGACACATGCCCCCTCAGATTTTTGAGCCAAGTGGATTTTGAATACAGCTTCCAAAAGACAAATATGGCCGATTAATATTTTTTATATTTAATACAATCACACTGGCGTGATCAGATCATTTGTGTCGTATCATTCATCATCAGCTACTTAATTCAAATCTGCATTTGCTGGCTGGCGCTGAACCAGAGACAGACGCGTTTTTACAGCACTGCGCATTATAACTAATCTCACATGATGCTGTTTAGTTTATGAATGCAATGACCAATAAGGTGTTCAGATGAGTCATATCTAAAATGCGGGTGTTTTCTTCTCTCGCTTGCTGACTGAATACCTCTTTCAGGCAAATTTTCTTGTCAGAAACAACAAAGTGAATCTGTAAGATGTTAATTTCATAGTGTAAACAGCTTCAGTGATTTTAATGGGAGTTTTTGAGAGTACTTGAAGTAGACTGTCAGTTAAAATGTTCTTTGATAATGTAAATGTTCTTTGCTCTCTTTCTGTAGCTACAATGAAAGTGATTTGCAATGTTTTTATTCACATTAACTACATTAATTCCATTATCTACATAATCTATAAAGGTGAGAATCAAGATATTTCATGATATAGTTAATGCGTTTGGGAATGTTTCGAATAAAAATGACAAATTAATCAAACATAAGTGCTGTTGTGGCTGCTGTGTGTCACATGATGACCCCAACTTGTGCCCCCTCAAGTATAATGAGTGCATGACCCCCCTGCCTTATATGTATAATTAAGGTACTAATATATAGCTTTAAGGTACTTGTATGCACCTTTTAGGAGTAAATAATATACAAAACAATGTACCTTTTGAAAAGGTAAAGCTTTTGTACCTTTTTTCTGAGAGTGTCTGCCATTTGCAGAGCCCATTTGACTAAATGTAAATGCTCCCTATGGTTTAAATATTCACTTAAGATGGCCAATGGGTCTGTGAATTCCACTTTGCAGGGTACATTTGGGTGAATGGAACAAACCTGTTGTCTTCAAGACATAAGCAGGTGGCCGGAAGGAATTGTGTGGCAAGACAGCGCTGCTAGCAGAGCATAATGAAGTGCACCTGATGCTTGTTCTGCCTTGTCACCACTGCCATAAATCCAGCATTGTGCCTTTTGCAAAGATTTTTTTCCCTTGTATGCCCCAGGTGTTGTCAAGATCCACATATACTGTAGTGTTGCATTAGGGCACAAAATGAGATATAAATGTTTAAATGCAGTTTCAATAACAGTATAAAATGTAATTATTTATTTTTTAGACATACATATTTTTTTCTGTCCATCTATCTTTATTATCATTTTTAAATGTCAGTCGAAGACAACTTGGAGTATCTTGTCTGCATATTGTGCACAACTCAACATAAACAAGCCCAGCTTGACATGCATGTTGGGATATACTTTCATACCCTATAAGGTACACCTTTTAGCAGAACCTGATTTTACCATGTGCGACATCTGTGTTGACCCTGGAACAACATTGTTATTAACCAATCAGATTTGAAGAACAAGTTTATAATTTTTGTGAAGTTTAGGCTTACAATCAGTGTTTGTTGCTTGTACATCAGTGTCATTCATCTATAATTGCCTCTGATTTTAGGGATTACTCATGGTTAAGGTTAGGTTTAGGTGAAGGGAAATGGTCAAGATAACATTTTTGGATTAAAATGTTGTTCCAGGATCAACAATATATGTTGACCCAGGAACACATCTAACTCAGAAAAATCAGGACGTGCCACCTTTTACACTAATTCGGTTCCATTTCCATTTATATTTGATGTTTAATGTTATGTTACATTAGATTTCTGTGCCTTTGCCTCAGCCCCTGCACCCATAAAATCAATTCTACAGCCATAGCATAATTTAAACATCCTGTAAGATAATTAATTAACTGCAGCTTTTTCTAAAATCTCTTCTGAAAAGGTGTTTTATATTTGATAACACTGAATTTTCGAATGTTTCTGGTCAAGGTAAAAACAGGTTACAGAACCCCATTGCCAGGCCTCATAAAACCGCAATAGCTTTTCCAACAATACATTGTGTATGGGACTAGGTATATTGATGAATGAATAAAGGTTTAAAAATAGAGGCATAAGACAACAATTATGTAACTGTTATTTATAAATCAAAGAAGTTATATTTTTAAGTTTTAACGCATTCATGGGAGACACTGACTTTCAATGACAAACAATGGGTGAGGCCAATTGTTTTAAAGTAATTTTAAAATATTAAAACAATTATTACATTTAAATCTAAAGGTCATTTTCAGGGGGACATTTTTTTAGGTTTATCTCACAATCCCAAATTGTTCTGCCACCACTATCACAGATTTAAAAAAGACTTTAAAAATGAAGCATTTATATGTACAATTCTATTCAAAAGTTTGGGATAAGTAAGCTTGGGATAGGTAAGCTGTATTTATTTGATCACAAATAGAGAAAAACACTGTAATATTGTGAAATATAATTGCAATTTCTAACGTTGGTTTCTTATTTTAATATACTTTAAAATATAGTTTATATCTGTGATGCAGTACTGATTTTTCACCAGCCATTACTTCAGGCTCCAGTGTCAAATGCTCCTTCAGAAATCATTCTAATATGCTGATTTATTATCAGTGTTGAAACTGTTGTGCTGATTAATATTTTTGTTGGAACCAGTGATACATTTTTTGATGAATAAAAGTAAAAAAAACAGCATTTATTTAACAATAAGTAATATATATTTACTGTCACTCTTTGTCCATTTAACACATCCTTGCTGAATAAAAGATGTTCTTAAAAAAAGAAAGAAAGAAAAAATGTATTAACCCCAAACTTTTGAATAATAGTGTACACTGTAACACACAATTTATATTTTGAAATAGAGTTTGAGTTCTTCTGTTCTACTGTTCTAACATTTATTTATCAAATAATCTTGAAAAAATCACATGTCCCAATATTAAGCAGCACATCTGTTTCCAACATTGATTATAAATCAGCATATTATAATGATTTCTGAAGGATCATGTGACACTGAAGACTGGAGTAATGATGCTGAAAATTCAGCTTTGCTTTACAGGAATTAATTTTTTAAGGATATTAAAATAGAAAACTGTTATTTGAAATTTCAATAATATTTCACAAAATTATATTTTTTCAGTATTTTTGATCAAATAAATACAGCATAAGAAACTTCTTTAAAAAACATAAAAAATCGTTTTGATCCCAAACTTTTAGTAAAATCATACATACAATACAAAGCTTGTCATTCTTAATCTTCTGAAAATACCGGCATATTGCAAAGGAATGCAAACAAGTTGCATGACAATGATTTGAATTGCTATAGTTACAATACTTTCTCTGGTGAACATGACTTCTGTTCATAAGTGTTTGTTGGCCGACAAGTAATTACTCTGACTAAATTGTTTATCATTACTGAAATGATGGAAAACCTTACATTGGTTTGACTTCTGTTATGGAGATGGTTCGAACCATATTTAATTTGCACCCTGATGGAAGATCTCTGCAAGTCCCTGCATCCATAGTCCATGGTCTAATGGAAAGCCTTCCCAGAATGGAGGAGGACCAACTCTGTTATAGGACATTAGGGTGTCCACCTATAGTACTTCTGGTCATATAGAGTATATCCACCTATTAAAAATAGGCTCATAATTTTCAGGGAGTATTTGTTTGTGAAAAGTGCTATTTTTACCATGAGATCAGTTGGTGAGGACAGACAGAGGCAGAGGCCACATTATGCTCATTATTACACTTCTAATTTCATAAATCCTTATGTGGCTGCACTTAATGGTCAGCAACCTTGAACACAAACTGTGGGAGTTAAACCTCTAAATCGAACAGCAGTCAGGTGTGCTGGGGGAATGTGGGTATGAGCGAGAAAACATGTTCCTACAAGAAATCTCATCCGGACATGAATTGCCTTGACCTTTCAGTTGCTAGGGTGCACTGTTAATTCTAATATGTAACTATGACAACCCCCGCCTCTGCAAGCTGCTATGACGCACTGGCCAAATCGATAGCACGTTGTTCATAAATGTGCCCTGGCTTAACCTCTGGGTTCTTCAATTTATTTTCATTCACACTGCCTCACACACATACGGAGAGCCAGACAAGTCATCACTTAGCAGTGGCTTGCTTTTCTGCTCATCACAGACATTAACTCAAGGATGTTTTCTGCAGCAATCAGAGGCTCTGCGTGCGATTGGTTCGGTCCTATTATTTTGTTGTTATAACTCACCGAAATAAGTGGCTTCCTTTTATTTTTGAGAAATCCTTGTACAGCCATTCAATACGCTGTAGAGAGAGATCTAGACATTCAAGCCACAAATCTTGATTGTTTTTCAGTCTCATCCGATGCTTTGAAATTGAATGCACACCATTGATGGTGAGTAAAACAGATGAAAGAGTGCAAGTGTTTAATATTGGAATCCTGACTGAGCCCCTTCAGTGACACAGCTTTAAAAGATCCAAATCGCTTCATGCCTTGGGGGTCACGCTGTCAACATTTCAGAAAAGTCATGCTTAAACATTCCTGACACCTTTTATCCTGCAGACTAGAGTGCATCTCTATATTCTAAAAGGCTAGCTTCAGATGTGTTACGTTGGCTTTGTGGGAACACATCGGATCTAGTCAAGTCTTGTTAATTATTCAGCTGATGACTGAAACAGCATAATCTCAGTCCTCGTGTCTTTCTGTCCTTCTTTGTTTTTGTTTTTCACCTTCATCCCTGAGTCACGTGAGAAAAGGTTTGTCACTTCTGTCATTTATGTAATTATATTACACATGAAGTTTTTTCCCGAGCGCAGGTGGATCATTTGATGGGTTTAATTGGACATTCACTGCTTAAAATTGACTTGGCAGCCATAAGCCCCCTGAACCATTTGCCCTGTTAAAGTTTAATGGTGTCTCTGGGGGCGATTCTGATTTCCGTGTTGTGCTGGTTACTTGTATCCCATGCTGGCCATGCGTGTTTGGCATGCTCCTCATCTTCATGGTAAATCATTCAGAAGCTACATGATCAAAGACATCTGAAGATGTAGAGAGCGGTTTAGTGTTGCACAGTAAAGTGTTTCGTTCATCTCTTTTCCCAGCCATGTGGCAGTCTCCATACTCAAAAACCAATAATGTGGATTAATCTTTACATTACACCTTGGAAGTTCTGTACATCTTCAACATTTTTCAAAGGGTTACTCCCAGGGGCGTACTGGGACAAAATTTCAGGCCGGGAAATCTCCCACTCATCCAGGCCATCCCATGTACCCACAACAAATTCTGAAATATGTATAACCCTATTAGCCTATTTGTATGACAATCCCATAAAAAGGATTAAGTCTTTAGTCAGGCCGTGGAAAATAATTAAAGGTTCTCTTTTGACCTGCACCTTCACTTCCCTTTTATTTATTTTCTCCAATTTCTCCAATTTCTCTGTCACTACCTTTTTTCTTGTACCTGTCACTTCTTCACCAGCAGGTCTGCTGTTATTAACAGAACTGTGTTCACCTTGTTGCAAAACAACCACCTCATTGCAATTTGTTTGCAAATAATTTTGTTATTTCTCTTAAAATGACTTAAATACCCAAGATTTAACAAACCTATAATTCATAAAATACATTAAAACATGTATAAAGTGCCTAAATGCCAAAATGAGTACATTGAAAATCCTAATACTGTACACTATTGTATTTTTGGGCTGACTAATATTTTTGTGTTGCTGTTTGCTCTAGGTCCCTCCCTTTCTATACAATAAATCCAAGTGAATATCTGACTGCTAAATTTATTAATGTAAATTTCCAATCGATAATGATGTCCTTTAGCACAGTATTCTGACTGATGATAATAATGGGGTGCTACTGACAGCCTAACAGGTGCTAGCAGTTTAATACTCAACTAGGTTAAAAATACAAAACTAGCATATTACAGATGAAACTGACCTGCACTTGAAGCCCTGAACAGGTTAGTAATTTTGTTACATTTCACTGTTTCTTCTGGCCGTTTCCTCTCCTTCCTCAAGTCCCGCGCATCGATTCTGTTCAAAACCGTTTGACTGAGGCAAGGAACAAACGTGAAGCATGGCGCTGCCAGTCAAGCATAACTAATTTAGGATTTATTTTCGATGTATTAGGGAATGCCACAAACGGAAATTATCACTTTGGCACATTGGGAAGGCAAAAAAAAAAAAAAAAAACACACAGGGCAGTGGGCCAAATCAGCCGACAGACCCGGTGCTCCCAAATGGCCATGTCATTAATCACATACCCGCATGTCGTTCCAAAGTCTTCGGAACACAATTTAAGATATTTTGGATGAAAACCGATAGGCTTGTGACTGTCCCATTGACTGCCAAACAATTAACACTGTCAAGGCACAGAAAAGTATAAAAAACATCATCAGAATAGTCCATTTGCAATCAGTGGATCAACCGTAACATTATGAAGCTATGAGAATACTTTTTTTAGGCAAAGAAAAAAACAACTTTATTCAATATTTCGTCTCCTCTGTGTCAGCGGAGCACCATTTTGGAGAATATCCGCTGGACACAAACTGTGTACGCTGTTCTGTGTGTTGCTACACTGACACAGAGGAGACGAATTCTTGAATAAAGTATTTTTTTTCTTCTAATTATGTAGTATAGTGCTTTGTGCAACCTATTATACAGCATTGTTCTGCTAAAACAATTTGCGGCATAATGTACTAAATAAATTAGCTAAATAAGTTATTTCATGTTTAGAAAAATTGCACAAATTTTATAAGCTTACATTTTGTCTTGCTCAGTCTGACATGTAACAGTCACTTTTCCAGTTCCAATTAAATTCCCCAAAAAATTAAGTAGAACTTTATTCCCCTCGCTGAACATTGTTTCAATCTCTCTCTCTCTCTCTCTCTCTCTCTCTCTCTTTTGGAAATGTATTTAAGTTATGCCACAATATACAGTATGCAACAAATTATTTTTGAAGAAACCTATCATGGGTTGCCCAAGACCACAGTTAGTAATTACTGGCCCGGTTTCACAGACAAGTCTTAGACTAAGCCAGAATTAGGCCTTAGAAAAACAACATTACTGGTGTGCATCTAAAGACAAAACAAAGGCACTGATATGTTTTAAGATCAGTCAGTGCAAGTTTATTTCAGTTGAAACAGCTCAGACTTACATTTTAGTCTAGGACTAGGCTTAAGCCTTGTTTGTGAAAAGGGGGACTGTGTGTTAGTTTGTTAGTGTTACAACCCTGTGGTTGTTCTGTTTTCTCTGCTGTGTTGGGGCTGTCTGTGTTTCTACTCTCCCTAGGAAAAGCCATCCGATTGGCTCCTGCAGGCTGAACGTCTCCTGATTGGTCTACAGAACTTCAAAAGTCACAAAATCACTTCCTCTGGGCGATTTTTTGCCATCTTGCGAACGGAGCAGTTAGTTTTGTATAGTGCAGAGTTGTTAGATTGTGAGTACTGTTTGCTTTTGTTTGTTTTGTGTTTTGTTGCAAGTGTTGTATCAAAGATATACTGGTTTATTTGACCCATTTGCCTGTTTGACACTGATTTTTGGATTGCCCTCTAAACTTGGTTTTGCTTGTCCTTGTGTTTTGAAAATATTGTAAATACTAAATTGGGATAGTAGGGAGTCTGACGCCATTTTTGTTTGTGAATATTTTTGTTCTCTGTTTTGGTGTTAGGGTAGTGAATTGTATTTTATTTGATTTTGGTTAGGCAAGGTAGAGTTTTAAAAACCATAACATTTTGTTTGTTATTTTGGCCTTGTCGGCTCCTGAACTTAGGGGGGGGATAGTGTCAGGGTTCTGTCACTTCGGTCTAGTGTTATTCATGGTTTTGTGACAGAGCCCTGATACTCCCGTCATGTCTGGGTTTCATGTGAGTGCGCGGCTTCGAGTGTACTCGAGCCGTGCGCTCTCTCGTCTGCGTGCCTTGTTTTATGTTGGAGCGTGGTGTTCGGATCCCGGCACTCATGTCTTGAGTTTCGGTTACGTGACGGGGTTCGGACACTCACGCACCATGTTCTGTCTCTTTGTGTGAGTGTGCGTGCATTCGTGTTATATCTTATGCTGTGTGGCACGCAGCTTGTATATTCATTGGCTGCATGCTTTCATGTTGTCGTGTCTTGTGAAAACACGTGGCTTATGAGTTTTCTCATTAGCTGCGTGTTCATGTCCTGTTTTGCACATGGCTGGTGATTTGTTTGCTGGCCATGTGCTTGTGTTTTTGTTTTGTGTGAGCACGTGGCTTCTGTCCTAGTTTTCTGTGTGCCATGTGCTCTCATGTCAATTTGTCTTGACCCCACCCATCTTGTTACCTGTTTATTGATTAAATTTCCCCAGCTGCTTTCCCTCGTTACCCTCCTCATTTGCTCCCTTTATAATCTCCTTGTGTTTGCAGTTCCGTGTGGGTTCGTTGCCATATGTTGGGTCATCTATGTCTTGTGTCCAGCCCTGTCCTGCCTTGCCTTGCCTTGCCTTGCCTTGCCTTGCCTTGCCTTGCCTTGCCTTGCCTTGCCTTGCCTTGCCTTGCCTTGCCTTGCCTTGCCTTGCCTTGCCTTGCCTTGCCTTGTCCAGTCTGCCAGTCTGTTTTTCCCCTACGGGGTAGTTTTTGTTTGTTTTGTTTATCAATGTTATTAAAAAAACTCGTTTTCCTCCTGCATTTGGGTCCTCGCCTCATCCATTCACCGGTACCTGACAGATGGGGTGCTCATAAATGGAGTCCTGAGAACTTGAAGCATGACTGGAGCTCTGTATTTCAGTTAATTGTTCCACAATCCTACAGGGAGAATGAACTGGGTGTGGCTCATGACCATGAGCTATCTGGACATTTAGGTATTAAGAAAACCTACAATAACCTTCTGAAACATTTCTTCTGGCCTGGATTGAAGTCTACTGTGTCCCAGTGTTGTCGGTCTTGTCATGCTTGTCAAGTTGCTGGAAAACCAAATCTGGTTATTTCTTCTTTTTCTATTATTCTTAAAGCCAATTCCAGTGATGAATGAACCGTTTGAGAAACTTGTAATTGATTATGTTGGGCCCTTGCCGAGAACTAATTCCGGCCACTCGTATCTGTTAACTTTTAATGTGTTCTGTTACCAGGTTTCCCGAAGCGATTCCGCTGCACCTTGAAAACTCCTGCAATTGTGAAGGTCATCGTTAATTCTGTACAGCTTTTGGTTTTCCAAAAATGATTCAGTCAGATCAAGGACCTAATTTTATGTCCCGTGTGTTTCGCAAGGTAATGGAAGAATTGAATATCAAACATTGTGTATCTAGTGCCTACCATCCACAGTCCCAGGGGGTTTTAGAGAGGTTCCATCAAACTCTTAAGTCTATGGTTAGGACTTACTCCCTCCAGAATAAGAAAGACTGGGATGAAGAGATCCCTCTTCTGTTGTTTGCAATACCGTGCAAGGGTCACTTGTATTCAGTCCAGCTGAGTTAGTCTTCGGGCATTCTCTTCGTGGACCATTAAAGGTGTTACAAGAAAAGCTACTTTGTGTAAGTCAGTCAGATACCCCTCCCAAGAATGTGTTGGATCATGTAAGTTCATTTTGTGAATGGTTACATTCAGTGTGGCAACTGGCACAGCACTCTCTAGCAAACTCCCAGTCCAGAATGAAAGGCAGGTATGATAAAAAGTCTGTTCAACGCTCATTTAAGGTTGGTGATCAAGTCCTTGTATTGTTGCCTTTGCCAGGCTCTGCTCTACAAGCAAAGTATACAGGGCCGTATTTTATCGAAGAAAAGTTAAGTGATACTGACTATGTAGTTCGAACCCCTGAAAGATGGAGAAAGACTCGTATATGCCACATAAATATGCTTAAACTGTATATCTCTCGTCCTGACTCTAAATACTCTGCCAGTTCTTTAGTGTTAACTCCTGCTGCTGTAACTTCTGTGAATGTAGTTGCTTCGGAATGTTCTCCTTGCGAGGATGATCTTCATTTAGGAAGTGCTCATCTTTCTGGAGCTCGTTTGCAAAATTCTGAGGCTCTAGTAACTCTCCATTCAAAACTTTCCCATTTGTCTAGTTCATCTCAAAGTGAACTTGTACAGTTAATTGACAAGTATGATTTTCTTTTTTCAGATGTACCTACAGTGACTGTGTTGTTGCATGATATTGATGTTGGTGACCATCCTCCTGTTAAGCAGAATGTGTATCGTGTGAGTCCTGTAAAACGTTAAATAATGGAAAAAGAAACCCAGTATCTAGTTGAAAATGGTTTAGCTGTGCTAAGCTGTAGTCCATGGTGTTCCCCGTGTTTATTAGTCCCAAAACCTGATGGAACTTCATGCTTTTGCACTGATTATAGAAAGGTCAATACTTTAACTAAAGCAGTGTCAAACAGGCAAATGGGTCAAATAAACCAGTATATATTTGATACAACACTTGCAACAAAACACAAAACAAACAAAAGCAAACAGTTCTCACAATCTCACAACTCTCTAAATATAACCTCTCACAAAAACTCTGCACTATACAAAATTAACTTTTCCGATCACAAGATGGCAAAACATCGCCATGAGGAAGTGCTGTCGTGATTTCTAAAGTTTTGTAGACCAATCAGGAGACAATAAGCCTGTAGGAGCCAATCGGATGGCTTTTCCTAGGGATACCCAGCACAGCAGAAAATAGAACAACCACAGGGTTGTGATATTAGTAAGGGAGTAATTTTTCTCATTGGATATTGTGTTTCTCTCTCTTTCTCTTTTCAGAAAATGTACTTAGTAAGTTATGCCACAAATAGTTTTGAAAGAAACACACAATGTATATATTTTAAGAAATCTTTTTAAGAAACAAAAAATATTTTAAGAAATGTCTCTTTTTTTTTCTTTTAAGAAATTAGCACCTGCACATAGTAATACAGGTTTGGGATTATATGAGGGGGAGTAAATGATTGCAGAATTTAGATTTTTGGATGAACTATCCCTTAAAGTGTGGTCAAGGCACCAACTACACATGCACATGTTTACTTGTCTAATGCGTTTTTCTGAGATCATTGATTTACTGTTTAATCCCTCACAAAACCTAATTTTGATCATGAGTGCTTTAATGTTAAACAGCCTTTGTGAAGTAAATAAGTTAAAAGTTAAATTCCTAAGGTGCACCTAAGTACAATTCTGTGCCAGCTGAGCTACCAAGCAAGCTTGTTATGTCTGGAAAGCAAAACATATGGAACTGTAATCATAACTGTGTACGAAAACGATTACAAGTGTTTGCCTAATATTGTTAATTTATGTTGGAAACTGCTGTGATGTATACTTATTGTTACGTATTTTGCGTCTTGCAAAAAAGTTCCCACTGGTACGTTTTCATCATGAGATCAAGTAGCATGTTTCTGAATGTTTATCTGTTTGTATGTTTTGTTGGTGACATATACCTGTTGTAATTGTCAGAGTTCTAAATCCACCCAGTTGTCCTTTTTCATGTTCCTGTACTCAGTTCTGACCTTGCTCCAGAGTATAACTTGTACTTGGCTTTAAACAATGGCCAAACTATGATATCTATAAAACACACACAAACCATGCAGCCAAAATAAAATGAGAACAGTAAGTTAAAAGAATAGTTTACCCAAGAATGAGATTTCTGTCATCATTTAATTACCCTGATTCATCTCTTCATCCTTCTCTTCTTTGCAACTAGCCAGAGTTGGAATTTGGGGACCGTTTTTAAAAAGTAATGCATCACATGGTTTATTATTTTAATAAAATAATCATTTTATTTTAACTAACATTTTAGTAGCCAAAACTTCAACACTGGAATAAGAATTGCATTCAGGGCTATAACAGGGGCCAACTAAGTGTCAAAATACGTCTTAAATATGTCTTTTTCTGTAATTCTTAGTAGTTCATCATGTTCTTCTGTTTTTACCATCGTGAAGCTTTTAAGTAGTTCTATCACTCCTAATTGTTTTCAACATCTTCATGAGATCTTTTTTGTAAATGTAAACATCAAATACAGAAAGCTGTCTTTCCTGTTGAATTTTTGGTCTATTTGCAGCAGACTTAATACAATTATTCCCCTACCGTGACCTATTTAAGCCAAGACTGCTGCCAGCCATTAGTGTTATGAGAATTCACTAAGTTGCCACGTTGATGGGTTCTGAGAGGTTGTATTTTTCAAGTACACACGTAGGTGGAGGTTCAGAGACCTACTGTTTGTCATCATTTAAACTGTATTTTTTTCTGTTGCTATGGAAACATGCTTCCTTTTTTACCCTTTTATGAAATGGATTTGCTGCACCTCAAAGCATCCTCGTTGCTGGATGAGAATGCAGGTATGAATTATGTCTGGTACTTGTCCTCTGCTTTTATGCAATATTAACTGGATAATAGACAGTGGGAATGAAGATTAATGACCTGTTTAAGGTTGAAATGATAAGCTATGTAACTTTAACCTTAGGTAGATAGACTCATCTTTACCATACCAGCATACAAGGCCTTGACATGAAACGTTATCGTCCTTTATGTGTGGTCAATTTGTATTTTAATACCTTACAAAATCAAACTAAATCTGAATAATATAGAACCAGTTATCCATGGAAACCCAGACCACCTAACAAACATTGATTGCTGTAATTAAACAGAAATAAGAGTCTCCATTTGACTTTGTGTTTTTACAACCTAGTAAAATTGCTCTAATTTCACAGGGCGTCATTCTTGGGACTCTTGGAATCTTAGAGTTAATAATGACTTATGCTTTAGGACATTCCCAGTCCTTAATCTCCTCCGAAAGGGCAGAATCTGGTCAGCAGATGGTTTCAAATATAGCAACGTGCAGATTCTTGGTGTATTGCAATTATACTTTGATTTAGGCTTTGCTTTGATATTATATCATATAATCGTGACTCATATTGACAAAGTCACGGTAAGAAAATAAGAAAAATCAGGATACAGATTATTTGACCACTCAATAAAAAAATACTCTTTTTTTATGTAGCTATTCAATTCTGTGTCAAGCAAATTTAACTAGTGCTGGCAAAATACAACATGGTGAGATAGGAGAATACTTCACTTTCTGTAGTCCCGTCAGACCTGTAGATGGGAAAATTGAATCTACACTTTGCATAGATCATTCCTGTTGTGCTGCTGTGCTGTTAAATCAATTAAAAATCTAATGGGTCTGTGAGTCTTTTTTTTTCTTGTGAATTATATTCATTGAAGAAAAAAGACAAATGGTAAACTAAACAATAGCTATACTTAAGCAATATCACACAGCTAGAGTGCTGTAATCAGCAGGTAATCACAGCTGCTATTCCATTATAAAAAATGCATTTTTAATAAAAAAAATTAGTTCCCTGTTTTTGCTCCAGCACTGAAAATTCCATACTAGCAACTTGCATCTATGCAGCACATGGTGATATTTCAATTGAATGAATTGGTGGTTTTAAACGTGGCGTGAATGACTCATTGTTGCCCCCTATGGTGTTTCAGAACTTTCAGAAGGAGTCACTGCACAATGCACAGACTGGAATCAATTACACACAAACACTGACAAACAGATACAAAGAGTAAAAGGTGCCAGTGTTGTTAGGTTGTGTTGTGTTCTTAATTAAATAAAAGTTTCTCGTCAGTAAACTCATAAATCACTGCTTATTGATAGTAAGTAAGGTAGTAAGATAGTTATGCATAAGTATGGGGTAGTTAAGATATCTACAATATGGTCATGCAGAAAAACACATTAATATGTGCTTTATAAGTACTAATAAACCGCCAATGTACTAGCAACGCCAAGTGGACAAAGACATTTGCGGTTCAGAACTAACTAATTTATAATGCTTACTATTGTTTTAATGTTTATAAATGCTTTTATTTTATTTACTTATTTACTTCATAATGTATTTGCTATATTATATATTTTTTTGTGGTATTTTATTATGGTGGCCGAGAGAGCTCAATGCGCTGCAAATGAAAAACACACGCAAATAGAAAAAATACACCTGCAAATTAAGAAAACATCATCAGTTTGACAATGTGTGCTGAAAATCCTCACAATGTGACAAAGTACAGAAATGTGTTGCAAAAACTGAAACGTGCTGCAAATATATGCACAGACCACATCGGAATTGTTAAGGGAACCGCAACAATTATGTGAAGAACCTGAGACATGCTTATCAATGTCTGCTCTGAAAGGTGAGATTTTTGTTTCTTTTAACATCCTGATCAGATTTTTTTATATTATTAGCCTTAATAAGCTGAAAAAATATAATTACTGTAACTGTGAACCGTTATGTAAGCTGGCTACTTTTACAACTTCCCTTACAAAAACTTGCCTATATATATAGGTATTTGTTTTTTATATAAAAACTTAATACAAATTAAAAATGGGTTATATATTGTTAAACCATGCTAACCTCAAATGGTAATCAATATAAACCAAAAAATATTTTCACTACACTTTTACTATAATAAAACCATGGTTGATTTTTGTAAGCATAGTTGTCCTCCTGTTGTGGTCTGTGCATTCCTTTATTTGGTTGTTGTGAGTATCTGCAGTGAGTTTTTGTATTTGGTTGTATTGTGACGTGAGTATTTGCAGCATGTTTCTGTATTTGATTGTGTTGTATTTGCAGTGGGTTTCTGTTTTTGCAATGCGTTTCGGTATTTGGTTGTGTTGCAAGTATTTACAGCACATGCTGTCAAACTGATGAAAATCTTTTTGTAATTTGCAAGTGCTTTTTCTATTTGCATGTGTTTTCTTAAGTTGCAGCGCGTTGAGCTCTCTCTGCCATCGTGTCTTATGCTATTTATTTAAAACCTCATGGTCTTCCTGAAACGAAAATAGGCAAGCATGTGAAACATATATTTATGTTAACTTTTGTCTTTAATTAAATAAGACTATTTAAGTATGATAATAAATGTCTTCGTTTCTACATTTATTCTGTTTGTGTTTCAAAAAGAAGAGAATACCTGCAAATCTCAGCATCCGTTGCTGTTGTTACTGAGAGTCATGTCATTGAGGACGAACCCTTGGGGCTGTGTGTAAACACGCACATGTCAGAATATCTAAGTTCAGAGGGGCAATGAGCCTTCAACTTTCCTGACCTGCCTGTTGATTTGGCTCGTTTCACTATCAAATCACATGAACAAGCTGATGAAAACTACAACAGGAAACAGTCCCATCTTCTTGGAGATCCCCCCCCAAAAAAAAGCTCATTCATGCTCGAGTCATTTCAGTGTTACGTTACATAAGCCTATGACTGATTGCTAAATTATTGGTTTTTTTTTCATCTCCACATCCTGGATGTATCTGAGTCACTCAGGTTGTATTTATTATCAACGGGACTAAGAAAGAGTGAAGAGGACTGAGAAGACCGCAAGGGGTGTCATTTGTCATCGCCCGTGGTAACCTCATCGGTCAGAAAAGAATCCGACAAGCATGTCAGAGCAATCTCCTCAGTGCCTATATCTCCGACTTCCCTTTTACTGCTGCCCTGCTCCGCGTCTCACCACGCATCAGATCCCAGAGGGCAAAAAACGATGTGGAAACACAACAACAGTCAACAAACACAACCCTAGCTGGCTGATACACCTGTCACAAAACCATTCTGCCTCCTGTGATTCTTCATCACGAACAAAACAAGTTTTAGTAACCCAATATGATTTCCCAAATAAACGCTCTGAACAATTTTGACGCTTTTCTTGCCTTTCTGTTAGTTTCAAGCAAACAATACAGATGAATCCTGAAGGAAAAGTAGGTCAACGGAAGGTTATTTTTAGAGCCTAATGCACACTCCTTACAAATGGGCAACCGCAGATGCGGAGTCTCTGTACGAGACATCAGCCGAATGTATCATGCGAACATACAGAGAGTCGAGATTTTCAATTTACCGGCGAGTCGAGTTAGCTATTAATCCGGTTTCAAACTTTAATGCCCTCCTGCGGGGATGAGAAGCCATGTCAGAGCATAGCGCGTGTGCATGTGCGTGTGAGGGGAGAGCCACGTGGATTGTCTTTGATGATCGAGGGACGTGTAAGGATTTGTTAAACCCTCAGTTCTAAGTGGACCCCTGTTTCATCAGCCTCTCGGCTCTTTTCCTGCTGAGGTGTTGTACTTTCACTTTGCTTTAGAAGAAGACACTCTAAAATGTTTGCTGTCTCGTACAGGTTTTTAGCTGACTGATTAGGGATGAAGCAGGAGAGAATCGGGCAGACAAGCTTTACAATTTGGCGGCCCAAATGCAGTTGCGCCACTGTCAGAAATGGGTCCTATGATACACCCGGTGCAAAGTGTTTTTTGCAAGTTTCAGACCGACGCAGTTATCATTTTCACGTCCGGCGTCACCTTATTTAAATAGCAAATGCATTGCACCCATCTGTTCGCCCATGCACGTGCTGGTCTGAAAACGAGGTGTGTCCAGGTGCATTGCTATTTTGAGGCAACTGAAAATGATTGCGCCATTGATCAAATCTGGTCTAAAGTCAATGGCACAGTATTTTTTTCTATTATTACTTTAAGAGATGCGTTTGTCTTATGCGCCACGGGAGCAAAGCACACATTCTTTACTCTTGCAAATTCCACCATGTAAATAGTGAATCTGCCATAGTGCAAGCAAAACTGCCTTTTAAAGGGAATGGGAGATGAGACTCTGATTGGTTTATTGCATGTTACACCCATGGCTCATTAAGAGAATAGGTAAAACCTTTTTTGGACCATGCGCCTGCTGTACTGACCATTTTTTCCCCGTTGTTTATCTATCGAAAGTGGATTTGGAGATGCCCCAAGTGCACCTGCACCATGCGCTATCCTAGGTAAGAGAATCACTTTGTTACATGGGCGTAACCACCATATACTTTGGGGGGGACATGTCCCCCCCAATATTGGAAAAATACCAATCTGTCCCCCCCAATAATAGGCCTATTATATTGTAATATGTGACATATGATATGCCCTCCTTTTATGAACCCTGGTTGTAGCCTTTTTGGACCCCCCCAATATCTATACCATGGTTACGCCCTTGCTTTGTTATACAGTGAAACCTATCCAGTCATCCAGCACACTGCAACCCCACAGTTACATACTCCAGCTCTCCAAACACATAAGAAAACCAAGCCCAGTGGAGTGGAATGCAAGTAGGCAACCAGGCTGAAAATGTACTGTAATCCTATAGGCATTGCATGGAAAAAAACAAGCTCCCACCGTTAACTCCAGAAATGCCACAGAGTTAGCCTTATTCGATTCATTTGGAGAAATTCTTGAACTGCTGAGCATATACATTTCCCATTTGGAGCTCATCATAACATATTGTGTCTGTGCCGACTTCCTCATGTTTTGGGGAAATGAATGTTTGACTTTAATAAAGGAGAACATTGTTCTTTTCACCATTATTTACGCACAGATCACCTCAGATGAAGCGTGCACAGAGAAATCTGGTTATTTGCATGTCGTACACGCACACCATGAACAGCAGGTGTAGGTATGTTTGTAGTTTGCCATCGCCGCCGGTTGTGCGCACACATCAACGGAGTTTAACAGCAAGACAAGTGCAGAGGTGCATGGGACCATCTGGACGTAGAAAGAGGGTCAGTACACTCAGATAACCACAGGGTAATTAAACATCTCACAGCAGATCACTCGTGAATGAAATATAAGTCGTTTATGAAAGAAACTTCCCCGAAAAACACATTCGTAATTTACTCTGCACCTCGAAACTCGTTGGTTAACACCACCTGACCAGCATAAGGGATTTTCTTTTGTTTATTTGTTTACTTCAGGCCAAAAAAGGTCAAGTGGAGAGATACTATGTGGGCCAGCTGGAGTGAAATGAGGCAGAAATGCAAAACCTTAAGACGGATTATGGCAGATCCGATCAAAGTTTTGGTACTTCTTAAAAAGGGTCAAAATGTCACTCCGTTACCCAGCACTGACCTCAAAACAAGCTGGGGTTACAGCAATGATGTGGTTCAAACAAATCAGATGTGCCATGCAACGCAGCTTTATTTTCTTGGGACAGAAGCTGCCCTGATATTCAGCACAAGGTGCACAGCCTCAAAGGTTAAACCAGGCCTATATGATATTAAATCAGTTTTGAGTTCATATCAGATCAGCAATTGGAGGATGAAAATGTTCTGCCTCATCAAAGCTTATTTTCATCATAGGATATTTTTAAGGGCAGGGATTAATAATCATGGGGGATTTTCATTAGGAATGTAAAGATATGTGCTTCGTGGATAGATTTGTTTGACCCATGTCCCCCACAGCAGTCCATTCAAAACTTCTAATAGTAATCAGAAAAGATCAGCTCAGCAGAGGCCTGATCCATTCAGGTCAATGAGAGTCAACAGTATATTAGTAGCAGCAGCACTGTGTGTCTCAGAGGCAGCTCCTACTCTCTCTCCCCAGTGTCTGTGGTGTGCCATCATATCAAACTTGTGAGAACACTACCACCCTGTGCCCAATGTAAGAAGTGCTCTCAGATCTGCTTCCTATTTAATTATTGTAAGGTGTGTTGGAATTGAGACCAGCTGCAGTTTTCTGAGACAGCAAGTATTTGTCTTTGATGAGTGCTGGTTTACAGGGGTTTTGACTGGAGGTCAGCATTTAGAAAATAATAAAAGGCACGAAGCCTGAGTGATAATTTGCCATTGACGTTTTCAGTCTCTATCTATGGAAATGATGAGAGAGAAAAAGTATGTCAGGGTCTTCTATTCTTTAGCAGCATAAATAATAGCAGATGGTTCTTTTAACAGCTTGATGCCTTAAAAGGAGGTTCAGTGTGATGTGTTATATTCAAATGAATTCCTATTTATCCTAAACAAATTATTCCACAAAGTTATAATATTTGTTTTTACTGTAATATGACTGAATTTGACTTACCTGGTCAAGTCAGGTCACATTTATTTATAAAGCACTTTATGCAATATTGATTGTTTCAAAGAAGCGTCACATTAATAAACTACAGGTAAATAAATAACAGTGTTGGTGTTGCAAAATGAATAAATTATGAAGCAAATTCTATTTAAGCTGTAAAACTACTCTACAGAAGGTAATAGTGTCATTATTCAGCTCATGTTTTAAGTATCAGTAAAAGCTGTTTCAATTTAGTTCAATAGTTGTGTCAGTGTTGCAGAATTTATCAATTATGAAACAAGTTCAATTCAGCGATATCTAACAGCTCTACAAAAGATACTAGTGTCATTATTCAGCGTTTATTAATTTCAGTCAATGTTGCAAAGTGTCATTATCCAGCTCAGTTCAAATTTTGTTCTCATCTGACAAGTTAAATAGCTAAAATGACTAAATGTGAATTTTATTTTAGTCCCCGACTAAGGCAGGCAAAGGCAGCAATGAACAATGAAAATGTATTTAAATAATAATGAAAAAAAAACAGATGAATGCTGATTAATTGTTATTTTAAAGTGTCACCACCAGTGATTCATATTGTAAAGATTTGTTTTACATTTGCAATCATTTGTCACAGTCTGTCACAGTGGAGCAGACTAAGTACCGTCACATCAGCTTGTGCAACATTGTTTACCTTCCTGGACATACTGGCTGACTCTGAGGAGCTGCTGTCAGGAGAGGAGCTGTCAGCAGTCATTTGGAAGAGGTCTCTCTGGACTCTCTGGTCAAATGTTCTGGTCCTCTATGTACAGGGATACTGTACCGCTGTGCGCAGTAGCTTGTCTGCCCCTTACTTGTCTTCCGCTCTAGTGTTGAAGTGATACAGTCAAGAGGAATACAGATGGATGAGCATGAAACCATACCCTCCAGACATATCAGAAGAGGCAGGTTACTGCACAGTCAGAGCCCTCGGAGAAGTGATTATATGGGTGAGAGTGTTACTAGCATAATTAGCATTGAGTTTTTCAGAAATGTAATCTAGAGGCAGTTTTGCTCCTTTATACTCAATTCCGATGTCTTCTCTTTTGAACACATAGGCCTACACACCAACCAAACATGATCAATTTAATATAATTATATAATATAATACTGTACTTAATATACTATAATTAATTATAGTATATTCCTATAATATGTAATATACTATAATTAATTATAATAATTTAAATGTCCGTTGAGTGTTGAGAAAATGTGTATAATTTATATGAATGCTTTATTAATATAATATAAATACGCTTTAAGGAAAATACATTTATTTAATTAGATTTATTAGACAGAAAAGTAGTGAAATACATTCGTTTCATCAAGGATTGCACAATAAAGTAAAAAAAAAGAATCCATTGTGGTCCCTGGATGTCATCCAGCTGAGTGATCAACTGCAAAGTTATTGAGGCTTCATAACTGTCTTTACACTCCTGCACAACATAACCAGTGGCAAGGGTCACTCTGCCTCAGAAACCCAGTACGCACTCACGCAAGCTTCTAATCATCATATCAAACAAGAAATACACTCACACAAATGCAAACGACGCACATTACCACAACACTCATGCATGGCCAAATACACAGCGAGTTCAGCTCATTCTTGCTCAGTAAACAACACAGCTGTGGATCCCCTGGGATGTTTGAGGTTGTACAACCTCTGCTGATCAGGCACACTGTCCTGAACTTCATTTAAGCTTCACTGGCATTTGGCCCAACAAAGATAAATGCAGTCGAATAATTGAATTACAGTGTCTCTACCCGTACATGGAATTCGGAAGATCGCCACCTGCTTACGCTGTGCAACGAGGCATTTGAGCAAGCATTTGAACACATGGCACTTGCAGAGGTTTGTTATTGTCAAAACAGCAGTTGTGCACAGTGGACACAATTTTAGATACACAAGGGCACATGCGTGATTCTAAAATGCACATATACAGGGGTCATGTGATCATGCTAATGTCTTTTTTGACCGTTAAAAGAGCCACATGAGGAAGGACTTGTTTCCTGTTCTGAAAATCCATGACCTCATTTGTCTATTTCTCATGCGGTGTTCTAGTTATTTGAAACCAAAAGGGTTCAAATAACATGATATGACAAAGCAGAAGAAGATATGAGTGCCCTACTTTTCAGTGACCCATAAGATCTTAGTAAGGATGTACAAGATGCAGTTTCATCTGCAGACCACAGACAATGTATTGTAAGAAATAATGCTCCATCAGTTTTCTTCCTAGAAAGCCAGAGTCAGTTCTACTATTTTAGTTGCATTGACACAATATTTAGTTTGCAAGCTAATAGGAGTTCGTAAGAAAGCAATTTAGACTTGAGCTGAATGCAAAAGCTGCTCTGTGGCGCCTGCTGAGTGTATTTACTTAGATTATGCATCTGAAAATAGAATTTTATTGTATCAAATACGGGGGTGTGAAGCAAACATTACAAAGTGTCTCTCTCACATACACTCAGTTAATATGCTTTTGAAGGGGAATTGTTACTGCGCAGATTTCACTTTCTTTAAAGAAAAATAAATAAAAATCTCATCGAGCAGGTTGAATAGCTTTCTCTAACAGGCCAGTTAAAGTGCGTCGTGTGGCCAAGAAGCGTGTCACGTCAAAAGCGATTAGCAGGAATGGAAAATGACACCTGAATGGTGAAGCCTTTTGATGCATTGTAGAAGGCTCTAATGCTCGAGAAATCCAACAACAAACATCCCACTCAAATAATTGTTTGTCTGAATATTTGGGGCTTCGATCGGCTGCTTGAATTGGTAATTTTGGAAGGACGCGTCTAAGGTGGAACATAAGCATAAAACAGGAGTAAACAGCACAATGTATCTGTGTAACAAATTGTTCCCATCATGTCCCTCTATGCCAGAAGATTAAGCATAAGTGTGAAATCCTAAATGCTGTCGAGAAAAAACAGTTGCCAGTTGTCTCAATGTGCTCATTGTGTAGCGGGAGAAATGTGGGTGGTTTGGACTATTTGAATTGATGTCAAAGATGGGAAAGTAAAATAACCACAGTCTGATTGGGTTATTCAAGGTGACCCGAATTAGATATTGAGATTAAGAGATTTATGAACTAATTAGTTCTACTTAAAAGTCTTGTTACTTACTGTTGGAAAAGCATGTATTTCCTATAGCCTACTCAAGCGTGGGAGTTGCTGTCCCTTACGAAAATTAAAAAATGTTTTACTATAGTAAAACTGTGGTTAACCGTGACTGTAGTAACCGTGTTTTTTTGGTGCAAATCATGGTTTTAAAAACCATGGTTCAAGTACCACAAATTAACTATGGTTGTAATACCATAGTTTAACCATGCCTTTACTAACGCACCTCAAATTACATTTAAGCCTAGTTATTCAACAAACATCTACAAAATAAAAACAGAAAGACAAGTTACTCTTCTATGATACAGGCTTTATTATAGCAGTTACATCATCTGAAAGAAAATATGAACTGTAGCAATTGTTGTCACATGACAACATGATTCAGAACTATGAACTATAACTTTATAAAAAATGGTGATAAAGCACTGCAGCGGTAGACAGTGTTGGGGAAAGTTACTTTTAAAAGTAATGCATTACAATATTGCGTTACTCCCTAAAAAAGTAACTAATTACGTTATTTAGTTACTTTTTATGGAAAGTAATGCGTTACGTTACTTTTGCGTTACTTTCACGTTACTTTTTAAATATGAGCAGGGCTTGATTGTTTGTTTTTAATACAATACGTTCTATTTATAGCAAATGTAAAAGCCTTTCACACCAAAAAGTGTAATGAATAAACCTCAGGCTGAAGGAAGAGTAATTCACGTCTGTACAGTAGAATGCAGAAGTTCAACACTCTTCAGCAATAAAAAACAATGAAGCACAATTGCTAGTTTATTAAGTAATTTTTGATTATTATTATGGTTGACCTGGATCATCAAAAGTCAGCAGCAAACACATCAGTTAATAAAATGAGATTAGATATATTTGTGTTGTTTAACAAATGTAATTATTGCGGGTTTGCGTCATATTCTGAGTTTGCATTTCACTGTTTTAATTAATTTTGATGAATACTGAATCTGTTTTTTGCGAGTGGGATGAATTAATACACATTCACATTTAGTCTAGATTAGAACTACAGTAAGATCATGTTCATGCAGCGCACTGTCAGTCAATAAATGGAAAAAAGAAACTGGCGTTACTTTTTTGAAAAAGTAAATCAGATATTTTCTAGTAAATTAAAAAGTAATGTGTTACTTGACTAGTTACTTGAAAAAAGTAATATTATTACATAACTCGCGTTACTTGTAATGCGTTACCCCCAACACTGGTGTTAGAGATGGCTTTCTGCTAATTTACAAAATAAAAATAGCAAAATGTTTCACAGTAAAAATTTTATAAATTCTATATCTCTAAAGAAATTAATTACATGTTGTACAGATAAACATGACTTAGTGCACATTTACAGCATTATACCGCCTACCTATTTTACAATATCTTATGTAGTTCTGCCTGCAACTAACAATTTTTTTGATGATCAATTTATCTGTAGATAAATTTATTATTAATTGGATAAACATTATTTTAAACAATGTAATTTCACATCCTGCCTATGCAAACAAATATAATGAATGTATCTATGTAGGCTCTGCTGTACATTATAAGCATTAAAGTGTTAAAATACAAACATTACATTCTACACGTAAAAACAACAGATTGCTTGCTATTTTAAAACAGAATTTAAAACAATTTAAACAAAAACACAAAATGTTAACTTGTAAGAGGTACGAGGAACAAACACAATCATTCGTCTGAACAGAGTAATTATATTATATTAATGGACAATCCCAACAATAGTGCCTTTAATGTTACTGCTCTCATAAATATGATAACTTGTGTTACATGTAGGGTTTTAAACCTACACTTAATTTCTAACAAAACATATTTTAATAAAATGTGTATTTTAGTCAGAATTAAGAGCGGTCTGTTTGTTTTGATGCACTATTCAAATTTGTTGATGATTATTTTCATTATGGATTAGTTGTTATACAACCTGTAAACACAAGCCCAACACAGGCATATGTGTGCAGTCCATAGGGTGCATCAAGGTCGCATGAACAACCTTGATTACAATATCAATAAAGGTAAAAAAAGATTCTTTCATTGGAAAAGTTTTACATACTTCAAAATACATTCACAAGAAATGAGAGGTACTTTTAAGAATGTTTAAAATTATATCAACTCACATGAGATGAAGATATCAGTCATTTCAGACCTAAAGCAAGCTGCTTTATTCTACATCGAGTCACCTCATGGGGACTGATGCAGGCCAGATGAAAGGAAATGCCTCTCTTTTCAAAAACTTTTGATGCTGGCATGCTGCATACATGGCAGTAGTTGTCAGTATTTAGTCTGATTGGCATGGCACCATATTCTAATTTTTAGAGATAGTGAATTGGTGGGTTTTTGTTAAATGTGAGCCGAAATCATCACAATTAAAAGAACCAAAGATTTACTTCAGTCTGTGTGCATTTAATTGATTTAATACACAATTTTCACAATTTGAGTTGAATTACTGAAATAAATGAACTTTTCCACGGCATTCTAATTTATTGAGATGCACCTGTATTATCACTCCTTAAGCCACAGAACAATTTTTTTTAAATCAATATCGGGTTACCATGAAAGATCAAAGCACATTTGAATTAATGTTAGATTCAGTTAATCGGTCTTTGTCAGTCACATGCGTTTATTATGTGTGATGTCACCGAGGCGCCATTTTGAATGTATCGTTGCATTGAGCAGTGAACAAAAAGTGTACAGAGCCGTACAATAAAGACAGATTAAATCTTCATACTGGAGAAACAGATGCAAACCAAGTAGATACGGTACCGAGATAATCTCAGCTATTTTTTTAGGAACCGTAATTTATATAATTTTGTCATTGATGATTAACAATTAACTCATCCATACTACCTGACTCAAAAAGTTGAGTGCCACTAGCATATCTGCCTCCAACCTCGTTGGATATATGATTATCTTGTTTACAATATAAAAACTTTCGTATACACTTATGTTTTGTTTTTGTCTATCATTGATTTGCACACCTTCAAAATTGTCCGTACTTTATTTGGCTGATAACAATTACAGATAAGTACTAATAACAAGCAGACAATCAAAAACACATTTATGAAAATGGCATTATACATACTTTATTATTACCGCAACACTGTTAAAAATCTGTTTCAAAATGCATAACAGAAGATGTGGCAAGCATGATGAATCATCAGCACACTGTTTTCTTAAGTGGACACAGTGTAAGTCCTACAAAGAAAGCTGAATACATTAAAATTATGATTTGTATATCTGTATAATACTTTAAGATCACTGAAAAACTATCAGAAATCCTGGGTTTACACAACAGCGGTCAAATTTCTTCTGCAGACACACAGGTTACATTTAATTAGTGACACTGAGTGGTGTCATGTGTAGCTAACCATCTCCTCTGGCCTTCAGTGAATAGCTGACCATCTCCTCCGGCCTTCAGTGAATAGCTGACCATCTCCTCTGGCCTTCAGTGAATAGCTAACCATCTCCTCCGGCCTTCAGTGTGTAGCTGACCATCTCCTCCGGCCTTCAGTGAATAGCTGACCATTTCCTCCGGCCTTCAGTGTGTAGCTGACCATCTCCTCCGGCCTTCAGTGTGTAGCTGACCATCTCCTCCGGCCTTCAGTGTGTAGCTGACCATCTCCTCCGGCCTTCAGTGAATAGCTGACCATTTCCTCCGGCCTTCAGTGTGTAGCTGACCATCTCCTCCGGCCTTCAGTGAATAGCTGACCATCTCCTCCGGCCTTCAGTGAATAGCTGACCATTTCCTCCGGCCTTCAGTGTGTAGCTGACCATCTCCTCCGGCCTTCAGTGAATAGCTCACCATTTCCTCCGGCCTTCAGTGTGTAGCTGACCATCTCCTCCGGCCTTTAGTGTGTAGTTGACCATCTCCTCCGGCCTTCAGTGTGTAGCTGACCATCTCCTCCGGCCTTCAGTGAATAGCTGACCATCTCCTCCGGCCTTCAGTGTGTAGATGACCATCTCCTCCGGCCTTCAGTGTGTAGCTGAGCATCTCCTCCGGCCTTCAGTGTGTAGCTGCCACCAAATTTCAATTTTTAACGAACTTTGGATATTTTAACATCTCATATTCAACACTATGCATAAAACGATTGCAAGAAATTTAATGGGAACGTTGCATGACCCGTTTCTGCTCACCTGCTTCCTGGTAGTTTATTAGCATCGATGACCCTGAATAACATGTGAATGTAATGTTGGCAACTTCAGAAATCAGAAAACAAGCACATCTAAAACATCTCTTACCTTTATGGAAATGTCGAGGGTAAATGAACATACATGAAATATGTAGGCAAATGGGATGATGTTGCGTATCACCGCTGAAATCCAGGCCATCAGGTGCGGCGACGCCTCTTGTTGTTTTGTCTTTTTTTTTCAAGTGTGAGATCTAACATGTCCTCCTTCGTGGTGAGGTTTTGAACTTGTCAATCACGCAATTAACTATTGCAGACGTTAACACAACAAGAGCGTACCATTTTGAAGCAAATGACAAAGACAATTCTCCAAATATAGAACACCTCGGCTTTGATACCTCACAAATGGCAGCAATACCTAAAGCTTGGAATACACTATGCGATTTTTGTCCTGATTTCCCCCTATTTTACAGTCTGAACAAGTTGAGGCTAGTTGAGGAAAGGCTGCAGATTACAGCTGACAGATTCCACTGAAAATTACGTAGTGTATTATGGTCGCATACTCCGATTTTTTAGCTTCAGACTTTGATTCTATCCAGTCGGAGGATATCAAACATGTTTGATATTTTCAGCCGATTTTAGAACACATATGTTTTCATTTGTCATGTCTCCTATAGCAACAAGGTGCAAGTTTCTGCGTGAGTTCGTTGTGATCGGAACAACTTTAAAGTCTGGTAGTGTATGATCTTCAGACACCTAGTGTATGATGCCCAGTTTTCATTTGTCACATTTATAAAGTCGGTAAGTGTATGATGCCTAGTGTTTTAAAAATATGTTCAGATTTTAAAAGTTGTGTAGTGTATTCCAGCCTTAAGATGCACTTCGATTCTCGTGAGTGTGACGTCACCTGACAAAGACCGATTCGTGCTTTGTGTAAGTGACGTCACCCACTAACAGTACAGCATATATTTTAGGCTAAATAAGTTAGACAACTTCCAATAAACCATTGACAAACTGACAGCAAACCCTTTACAAAGCTATCAAAACCTCTCATCTATGCATAAAGATGTGATTAAAAGCCCAAACTTTCATAAATAAGAGCTCAAGCTTCAGAGTTAGCCTAACATACCTCATCTGAAAACAGATGCTAGCGGACTTTTCAAGACTGTAAACGTCTCAGGTTACTTGCGTAACCCTTGTTCTCTGAGTAGGGAACGAGACACTGCGTTGACCGCTTCGGGAACGCCTCCGCGTGACCGAGTCTTGAACCCATATAGAATCACGCCAATTCATTGGCTGATGGCGCGACGCCATCTCTGACGCAATGACGTCGTCAGGTCATACTGGCGAACGCACCATCCACTCCTCAGATTTCTCTGCCGAAAAGAACCCTTTCGGCAGCGTGAGGAGCTTGGCAGCAAACACAGTGTCTCGTTCCCTACTCAGAGAACAAGGGTTCCGCAAGTAACCCGAGACGTTCTCTTTCATAGGTAACTCAACACTGCGTTGACCGCTTCGGGAACGATATACCAAACACGCCAAGCTGGAAGCGCTGCCTATCTGGCCCAATAATGAACCAACAACATACGGTCGGTTCAAACAGACAGGACCTGAGAACCTGGAGCGTATCAACGCCAAGGTTGTAAAACCTGACAAAGGTGTGCGGAGAGGACCATCCTGCCGCAACACAAATATCCTCCAGGGGTACCCCTCTAAAAAGAGCTTGAGAGGAGGCTACGCCTCTAGTAGAATGCGCCCGAAGACTAAGAGGTGAAGGGAGTTTCCGCGCCTCATAAGCCAGCGAAATGGCGTCTCTCACCCAGTGAGAAATCCTCTGCTTTGGACGTGGCAAGCCCGCGACCAGCACCAAAACAGATCAATAACTGGGGATTTTCTCCAAACCTTGGGCGATCCACAGCTTCAATGCCCTGACCGGGCAGAGCATGGCGTCTCTCATCCTCACTTGAAGCAAAGGGAGGGGATGGAAAGAGTGAAGCGTGACCACCTGAGATCGAAACGACATGGACAAGACCTTGGGAATGTAACCCGGCCTAGGCCGCAGGGTAACTTTGACTAGACCCGGGCAAAGTCCATACACGCCTCACTATCAGAGAAAGCCTGCAGATCTCCAACTCTTTTCAGTGATGTAAGCGCCAGCAAAGAACAACCTTAAGAGTCAGTATCCGATCCGAAGCTGACTCTAAGGGCTCAAAAGGGCCGTCACTAGTCCTTCGATGACGACTGACAAGTCCCAAGTAGGAACTGCCATAGGGCGAACAGGCCTAAGGCGTCTGTTACGCATGAAGGCGGAGACCATCCGATGCCTCTCCAAGGGATCTCATCCAGCTCTCTCCGAGCTGCAATGGCTACATAAACCCTAAGGGTGGTAGCAGCCGCCCTGCTGTCAGCCTTTCTTGCAAAAACTCCAGCACTGGACCAACAGGGCAGTTAACTGGGTCAATTGCACGAGTCAAACACCAGGATTCAAAGACGCCCCACTTGGAAGAGTACAGCTTCCTAGTAGCGGGGGCTCTGGCACTGGCTATGGTTTCCTGAACTTCGTCAGGCAAATCATCAATCACAGCCCTTGGCCCTGTATGGGCCATACCCACAACTTCCAGAGCTCTGGCTGAGGATGCCAGATCTTGCCCTGAAGCTGGGACAGCAAGTCCCGCCTGATCGGAATCTCCCAAGGAAGCCTACAAGAGGGAGTTAGCTCCGAGAACCAGGTCTGGGAGGGCCAGAATGGGGCTATGAGAAGGAGACGGGCACCGCTCACCTTCACTCTGCATAGTACTGCCGGAATCAGCTTTATTGGCGGAAACGCATACAGACTGACATTCGGCCATGGGTGGGCGAACGCATTTATGCCCAGAGTCGTCGGAAACTTAGGGAGAACCAGAGCGGGCACTGGGATGACTCTTGTAGAAGCAAAGAGGTCCATCTCCGCTTTTCCAAACAGATCCCAAATCTGGGATACCGTCTGACGGTTCAACATCCATTCCCGTCGAGCTTCTGTCTCGACAGAAAATCGGCCGCCAGGTTCAGTACTCCCGAACGTGAACCGCCCTCAAAGAGAGGAACTTGTCTTGGGACCAAAGGAGAAGATGGCGCAAGCCTGTCCAGGGTGGGCGACTTGAACCTCCTTGGCGGTTTATGTGGGACACAACCGCCATATTGTCCGTCCTGACTATAATATGATGCCCCGAGCGGGAGAAAATACTTCAAAGCCAGGAAGACAGCCCTGAGTTCCAGGCAGTTTATATGCCAAAGAGGAACTCTTCCTTCCACTCTCCACTCGCCGGCCTTCCTTCAAGACCGCGCCCAGCCTGTCATTGATGCCGTCCGTCGTGATCATATGGCGGCGGTGGATCGCACCCATTCTCACCCGCTCTGGAGAAAGACGGGTCTCGCCATTAACAGGTGTCGGCAGCAACTGCGCGACACTCTGATAAGGCGAGTAGCTGGTACAGTGGAGTGTAACCTCAGCTCCTTCATCCACCAAAGGAATGGCCTCATGTGAAGCAGCCCTAGGGGCAACACAGGGGATGCTGCTGCCATAAGGCCCAACAGCCTGCGGCAGGTACCTACAGAGACATGATGGCCTAGCTTGAAGCGGGCCAAACATGCTGTAAAAACTGGTATCCGGGCAGGAGCCAAACGGGCCTGCATCTGAACGGAATCCAAACGAACCCCTAGAAATACGGTTCGTTGAGATGGGAGGAGCACACTCTTCTTGGCGTTCATCCTGAGGCCAAGAGAATGGATGTGGCCGAGAACGATATCCCTGTGACGACTCACTAGCTCCCTGGAGTGAGCCAGAATGAGCCAGTCGTCCAGATAGTTCAGTACACGGATGCCCTGGAGCCTCAAAGGGGCCAGTGCAGCATCCATGCATTTGGTAAATGTCCTCGGGGCCAAAGCCAGGCCGAAGGGCAGGACCTTGTATTGGTAAGCCTTCCCTCCAAAGGCGAACCGAAGGAATCTCCTGTGTCTTTGAACGACCTGGATGTGAAATACGCATCCTTCAGGTCGATGGTGACAAACCAGTCCTCCTCCTGGACCTGAGACATGATGGTTTTTATCATCAGAATCTTGAACTTCCCTTTGTAGAGGGAAAATTAAAACGCCGTAGATCCAGAATGGGTCTCAGGCCGCTGTCCCCCTTTGGCTGAAGAACCCTCATTCGATGTCCGACTGCGGTATTTCCTCTATCACTCCTTTCTGTAGGAGGGAGGAAAGCTACAGCTGTAGAACAGAAGCCTTGGAGGCGCTGTTTACTACCGTCAGTTGAGCCCGTCGAGGCGGGGGGGATATTCCCCAAACTGAAATGTGTAGCCGGACCGAATCGTGAGCAGCGGCACCCTCCGCCACGAAGGAGAGCCCTTGGCGTCCTTGTCCGGGTTGATGGAGTGTGAAGTGCTGGACTGACAGGTGGCCAGCACGGGGTCCGAACGCTGCAGGGGAGAATCGGCTGTGTCGCCACACACGCGGCCCGCTGGCGGTGAAAGGACAGACTGAAGCGGGGGAAAGACAATGTGTACCCCAACTGCCAGACCGAGAATAAATGAGGATTAACTCATCCCGCACGCCAAGCCCCTAGGGGCGGCTGTGACGGTTTTGAGTGAGGAGAGCACGATTGAAGCGGGCAGAAACGCTTTTGCGGTCTGACCTCGCCTCATAGCGGTGAAACCCCTGCAGGTCTTTTCTCGAACGCTGCAGGGGAGAATCGACTGTGTCCCCACACACGCGGCCCGCTGGCGGCGAAAGGACGGACTGTAGCGGGGGAAAGACAACGCGTCCCCCAACTGCCAGACCGAGAATAAATGAGGATGAACTCGTCCCGCACGCCAAGCCCTTAGCGGTGGCTGTGACGGTTTTGAGTGAGAAGAGCACGTTTGAAGCGGGCAGAAACGGTGAGCGGTGAGACGGCTCTCCTCTGAGGTTTAGCCACAAATGGCGCTCTGCGGCCTCCGAACCCGCCATAAGGCGCCCCACGGCGCGTGCGGTGTGCTTAGTGGCTCTGAGAGCTAAGTCAGTGGCTCTGCGCAGCTCCTTTACAGCCTCCGGAGTCAGACCAGTCCCCTCGGGTTTCCTTGAGGACGTCCGTCTGGTAGGCCTGAAGGATGGCCATCGTATGGAGGGCTAGGAAACAGATAATCCTGCATGAATTCAACCGGTGAATTCGCACGCACATGCTCTGGTTAGGGAGGGAGAGAAAGGCGAGGCCTGTCTGCTCACTCTCCTTCTCCTCGAGCTAAACATCCGAACCCCAGGTCGCGGAATCACGAGAGGCCGCGGATTCATGCGAAGCCGCGGAGGCCTCCGGAGCACGGCGGGGAAAGAAAATGGATGACTCCTTTTCACACACCTCAAGCCGAAAGCGGAGGGTTATGAGACAGAGATTCTCACAAAATTACATTCAAATCACAAAAACCGCATGCGTAAACCCCAAACATATAATTTACTTATCTGTGCGGGTCATAGCGAGCGATGAATCGTGCACACGGCATGGCGGTATAGCCCTGCTCCACCGAAACCACGAGGTTGGTGAAGTCAGCGGCCGCCGCGTTAGTAAGGCGGGAAGAAAAAGGCTGTTTCCAGGATCTGAAAATCTCCTGATGCAGATCACCGAAAAACGACAGCTTCCTCCGCTCAGTTTGGAATTTACACCGCTAAGAAACCGCTCGTCGAGTTTCGAAGAGCGAGAGTCGCGGGGCTCGTCGTCCAATCCATGCGAGAGCTTCTCAGCGGCGCGCGAAAGCACGTCCACGAGCTCAGAATAGGCCGGTGAAGGCCGCGCCTCCTGACCGCTAAGCGGTAGCGCATCTGCTAAACTAGGCCCGAAATCCTTGGAGTCGTTGGCCGCAGTTAGCAGAACATCATCTATCCCGAAGGAAACAGTATAACGTGCCCTCGGGCTAGGAAACAGATAATCATGCGTGAATTCAACCGGTGAATTCGCGCGCACATGCTCTGGTGAGGGAGGGAGAGAAAAGGCGAGACCTGTCTGCTCACTCTCAGTCTCCTCGAGCTAAACATCCGAACCCCAGGTCGCGATTCGCGAAAAGCCGCGGAGGCCTCCGGAGCGCGACGGGGAAGAAAATGGATGACTCCTTTTCACACACCTCAAGCTGAGAGCGGAGGGTTATGAGACGGAGATTCTCACAAATTACATTCAAATCCCATAAACCGCATGCGTGAACCCGAAACATATAATTTTACTTATCTGTTCGGGTCATAGCGAGCGATGAATCGCGCGCACGGCGGTTGACAGCGACGAAACTCCATGGCACTTCACCGCGAGGAGAACAAAGTTCCACTGAGGCAGTCGCCGAAGTGCAAACAGATAATCGCAAGGTTAGTAGATGGGTAAGAAATCGCAACAACGAAGGGCAATGTGACCGCTTCATGAAGGCAGAGAAATCTGAGGAGTGGATGGCGCGTTCGCCAGTATGACCTGACAACGTCATTGCGTCAGAGATGGCGTCGCGCCATCAGCCAATGAATTGGCGTGATTCTATATGGGTTCAAGACTCGGTCACGCGGAGGCGTTCCCGAAGCGGTCAACGCAGTGTTGAGTTACCTATGAAAGAGAACTTTTCTGTGAAGTAAATATTCAACAGAAACATGTCAGTTACATGCAAGAAACTACGTGTCTGGAACAGTTGTATGTGATATGTGTGTGATCAACGATTGTATCGTAAAAAGCGCTATACAAATAATATTGAATTGAATTGAATTGAATTTAGGGACTAAACTCACCTGAAAGCAGCGAAAACAGCAGTGAGAGAAGGAGATTTACTGTTTGTCAGTTACAGTGTTGCGCACCGTTTCCTTTGCCGTTTCCAACTCCCTCGGCTCCAGCGTTTGAATGAGACTCCGGTATTCAGCGTGCGCGCCCATTTAAACACGTCACAGTCACGCAGCATTCACAAACCTCTTAAAATCACATTAAATCTTTATTAAATCTATATATATATATATATATAAGATTTGTATCACTCAGCCTTTTTATTTCATTTTAAAAACATGATTGCAGTATTTGTTTTATTCTAAACTTTGCTTTTGCTAAATAACTAGCCTAATAGATTTTTTGAGTCATGCAAAACAGCATTAAATTAGGAGTAAAACGTATAAAAGTACTGGTCTACTTGTCTTTTTAATAAAAACACCACTACACTATTTATAACTAAAAAGTAATACTTTATTTTGAGCTTTAATTGAACACAACTAAAATAAAATTAGTCTTGAATGAGTTCTGGAACGAAATATTTTGTTCACTTGATCTCACTTTCCAGAAAAAAAATATTTTCAAAATGTTGAGTGTGAAGAACCATTAAATAGTAGAAAATATTTTTTCTGTACAAAGAATCTTTTGTGCGATGGATAGGTTATTTTGGATATTAAAGGTTCTTCGTGGAACCATACACCCTGCCAAAGAACCATTTAATATTTTTTTTAAGAGTGTATTTTTGTTATAACTGTTATAACTGACAAAACATTTGCCAAATTTGATTTTCATTTTCAGAAATCATGAGATCAATTATGAATATTTTATCGAGCCCTATTTTTTAACAGTAAGAAATAACTAAAACTGTAGTTAATATTGTAGAAAAGCCTAGTTAAACCATGGTTTATCATGTAGTTACTGTGATTTTACTACAACAATCATAGTTTAACTATGGTTACTGTGGTAAAATCATGGTTCATTTTGTAGTTACTATGGTTTTACTACAAAAACATAGTTAAACCATGGTTTAATTATGTAGTTACCATGGTTTTACCACAAAAAACATAGTTTAACTATGGCAATATGGTAAAACCCTGGTTCATTTTGTAGTTACTATGGTTTTACTACAAAAACCATAGTTAAACCATGGTTTATTAAGTAGTTACTGTGGTTTTACTGCAAAAAAACATAGTTTAAATATGATTACTGTGGTAAACCTATGGTTTATTTAGTAGTTTAACTATACAAAACATGGTTCTTTTTGTAATTACAATGGCTACTACAAAAACAACATGGTTCATTTTCGTAAGGGGTGTTCTTTAAAGTGAGGTTTCGTTTTCTGTTCAACGCCCATCTTCACATCACGGAATATCACGGAAGCAGGAACTAGGAAGGTTCTGGTGCACCCGACGCGAAGTCAAACTGTCTTGTTAAAACATAGCACGTTGATTTAATTCTTGCTGCCAACGGTAAGATATACATTTTCTGTCAGCATTTTAAAAGGCTACGTTTAACTATTATAGCAACTGCAGCCGTTTAAACATATATAACTTACGTAACAAATATTGTCGCAGGTTAGGGATGGGAATTGTAATAGGGTTAAGGGTTAGATTTACTGGGTTTGATTGAGAATCCTCTTGACATATGTACTTAGGCTAATAACGATTCTCTGTTGACAGCATTGCAAAGTTCTTGGTTTATTTAGGTTATGAATGAAACCTCACCAATTGATTCATTGGTATTTTGATTCATTAAAATGAACTGGCTCATAAGAATAATTTGTTCGGATATTGAACTTTTTATTTACTAAAAATAACCGATTTAAACGATTCATTGTTTGGGAATCGGACTAGGCTACTCTTTGACCGTAGCCTACGCGTACGGCAAGTTTCGTGCTGATTAACGTTAGTGTAGAAACTTACGACACTTCAAAATCATCGTATTTATTTATTTATTTTTATATATACTCTATGGGTGTTTTCAGCATAATTTCACCGAGAGCTTTGACAACGATCTAATCTATTTAGGTCACTATGTCAGAGAAAGATGAAGAGACATTCAAGTCTGTGGACTTGGAGCAGAAAACCGAAAAGTCTCCGGAACCAGACATCAATCCTCAAGAATCTCCAAGTGAAACAAAAACAGATACATCCAGCACACCTTCTACAGAGGCCAAGGCAGAAAGCACTCCCTCTACACATACTTCAGCAGCCAAAGTTAAATGGACATCATCTGTGGAACAGTTTAAACTGAAGAGATTTTTTGTTCTCAGGGTAATATCTTTACTATTTGAAGTCTCACTGAAGCCTCAGTTTCCTGGGTTGATCACAAACTGGTGTTCCACTGTGTTAGTAATCTACGTTTCTTTTGTATGTTGACAAACCATGGTTGCTCTGTGGTACAATATAGTGCTGATGACAACACCTTTTGTAAATATGAACATCACATGTTAAGCTGACAGTCCGAATACTCTTTACTTGCCCAGTGCTGCCTGCTAATATCCAGTCAAACATATATTTTTAACCTGAAGAGATCACCAAAGGCTGTTTCTGTTTCCTCAGTCTACCTAAGGTCATTTGATTAACAAATAGTGTATGTAGGCCAGCTCAAATACCACATTTTGCTTTATGAAAGTGGTTAATTGCATTACTCATGCCTTAAAGCCATCAAACATGCATTGGCAACCAATGCTTGCGAAAATTTTTGCATTTGCAATACAATAGCATTTTTATGACCAAGCAATATAATGTATTATTTATTTAAATAGCAATGAGTAACATCTCTTGTTCTGTAATTTCTGGTGTGGCACAACACTATAGCCAATTAATTTGTTAAAATCAGATATGGCACAACACTAACCAATTAATAGTTGGAATCAGTTCAGTAAAACTGACCAAAGAAGGTCACGTGAAATGACAATCTGCAATTTGTAGGAACTTTATGCTAGACGTCTAGATTAAATTAATTTAAATGGTAAAGCATATGTGCCTACTATTTTGGTTTGAATCCTTTTCAAAGCATCTTTCGTATGGACCACTTTGATCATGTTTGCATGCACAAGAACATTGACATGCTAATAATTGGTCAGTGTCAAACATACTGTTTTGAAAGGAATTTTTACTATACAAACACTGAAAGAAAGAGGTGTGGCATTCTCCACTTCTGCAATGATTTACTGGAAAAAAATAAAGTAATATGGCTCCAGTATGAAAGACATGGTTTAACAAATATAATTTTACACATCATTGTGACTTGAGTTATGCTATAATTTCTTTTCATAATTAAAAAAGGGTACATTGTAAAAAGTGAGTACATTGTAAAAAAAAAAAAACATCTTCCAAACCTGGTTAACTTTTAGCTTTACCCTAAATAGGTAATTATGTATATTTTCTAATTGTCAGGATGGATTTCCCCGGAAAACTGAATACTTTCATCATTCGTCCATGCTTGTTAATCTCATATCTGTAAATAAAGGGAACAAAAGGTCAGGCGACTGTTATGTGTAATGTTAGTAGCTTGAGGCCACAACAACTGAATCTCAAACCCAAAAGAGTTTGCAAGTAAAAATGGAAAGTAACAGTACCCATAATAAAACATGAATCAACATAGTTTGCAAAAGCATTACATTTGCTGTGCACTGACTATGTTCATGAAACAATATTAATGTTTATAATAGTACTGATCTCTAAACCAGTTGCCACTTTGTACTATTTGTCTATAAATAGCCTTGCCAAGTTTAGTTTCCACTGTTATCTGAAATAAATATTATTTGTTATTATGACTAATATCAGTGTTGCCAAAGCTGGGCATAGCAGTGCACCTCAAGCTATCAGAATCATCTGCAGAATAGCGAAGCTGAAGCATAACTCACATAATTACAAAAACAATGTTTCTCTGCAAGAATCTTGTTGTCTTACCGTTTAACCAGTAAAGGGATAAATGCTACATAGTGTAACTTTAAGGAACACAGAACAAGTTAAGTTTGTGTTATTCCATAAAATCAATAGATAATCTTGCAATTTGCACTATAGCACCCTCTTGTGGGGTCTATCCCCACTAGACCATAATGTACAGATGCCGCTAATTTTAATATGCCTTGCTGAAGATGAATTGTTGTGTTTTGTCATTTTAGCCTGGGACACTGGACCAGGGCATTGAAGATGTTAAAGCTCTGGTGAATCCCGCAGAAGATGGCGCTGTCCTGAGTGTCTGGCTCATGGCTGAGTAAGTTTTTTTTCTGTAAGAGAACACATTATAGTTAAAGTATATACAGACTGTTCTGCAAATATGCAACGTTCACATGAAGTAAGCAAATCAAATTCAGTTCCTTTGTCACATAGCTCTCGTTCCAGGATGCAATCCATTATCTCACTCCGTGTTCTGTAAATAATTAAAATGTGCAGGAGACATTTAAAATGAAATAAGCTGGCAGCAGAATAGAGCTACTAGAAGACATTTTGCTAAATGTGCTGGCAGAAGTCAACTTCTATCTGTCTCTGCAAAGGCTTTCAGGAAAAAGTTTAAAGGCCTTGCTATATGATAATAAATAATATATATTATATACAGTGGGGCAAAAAAGTATTTAGTCAGCCACCAATTGTGCAAGTTCTCCCACTTAAAAAGATGAGAGAGGCCTGTAATTTTCATCATAGGTATACCTCAACTATGAGAGACAAAATAAGAAAAAAAATCCAGAAAATCACATTGTAGGATTTTTAAAGAATTTATTTGCAAATTATGGTGGAAAATAAGTATTTGGTCAATAACAAAATTTCATCTCAATACTTTGTTATATACCCTTTGTTGGCAATGACAGAGGTCAAACGTTTTCTGTAAGTCTTCACAAGGTTTTCACACACTGTTGCTGGTATTTTGGCCCATTCCTCCATGCAGATCTCCTCTAGAGCAGTGATGTTTTGGGGCTGTCGCTGGGCAACACGGACTTTCAACTCCCTCCAAAGATTTTCTATGGGGTTGAGATCTGGAGACTGGCTAGGCCACTCCAGGACCTTGAAATGCTTCTTACGAAGCCACTCCTTCGTTGCCTGGGCGGTGTGTTTTGGATCATTGTCATGCTGAAAGACCCAGCCACGTTTCATCTTCAATGCCCTTGCTGATGGAAGGAGGTTTTCACTCAAAATCTCACGATACATGGCCTTATTCATTCTTTCCTTTACACAGATCAGTCGTCCTGGTCCCTTTGCAGAAAAACAGCCCCAAAGCATGATGTTTCCACCCCATGCTTCACAGTAGGTATGGTGTTCTTTGGATGCAACTCAGCATTCTTTCTCCTCCAAACACGACAAGTTGAGTTTTACCAAAAGTTCCATTTTGGTTTCATCTGACCATATGACATTCTCCCAATCCTCTTCTGGATCATCCAAATGCTCTCAGCAAACTTCAGACGGGCCTGGACATGTACTGGCTTAAGCAGGGGGACACGTCTGGCACTGCAGGATTTGAGTCCCTGGCGGCGCAGTGTGTTACTGATGGTAGCCTTTGTTACTTTGGTCCCAGCTCTCTGCAGGTCATTCACTAGGTCCCCAGTGTGGTTCTGGGATTTTTGCTCACAGTTCTTGTGATCATTTTGACCACAGGTGAGATCTTGCATGGAGCCCCAGATCGAGGGAGATTATCAGTGGTCTTGGATGTCTTCCATTTTCTAATAATTGCTCCCACAGTTGATTTCTTCACACCAAGCTGCTTACCTATTGCAGATTCAGTCTTCCCAGCCTGGTGCAGGTCTACAATTTTGTTTCTGGTGTCCTTTGACAGCTCTTTGGTCTTGGCCATAGTGGAGTTTGGAGTGTGACTGTTTGAGGTTGTGGACAGGTGTCTTTTATACTGATAGCGAGTTCAAACAGATGCCATTAATACAGGTAACGAGTAAAGGACAGAGGAGCCTCTTAAAGAAGAAGTTACAGGTCTGTGAGAGCCAGCAATCTTGCTTGTTTGTAGGTGACCAAATACTTATTTTCCACCATAATTTGCTAATAAATTCTTTAAAAATCCTATAATGTGATTTTCTGGATTTTTTTTTCTTATTTTGTCTCTCATAGTTGAGGTATACAATTGGTGGCTGACTAAATACTTTTTTGCCCCACTGTATGTCCCATGCTCTGGACTGGTACTCAATGCCTGAGCAGTTCTGTGGTTGGAGATTAGGCTTGAAACAAAAGATGAAGTTCGTGCAATCCATGCATTTTGACTGCTATAAATTTCTTATGGAAGACATTGTAGGAAATAGCTTTTTGCTGTCAAAACAAAGACAACTGAAAGGCGTAATATACAGGTTAGTTACATTAAGGTAGCTTTAAATAGCCTCATATGCCAGATTTGTTCATTATCAAACATTCATATAGCTTGCCCTTTGCACATCTTTGCATTATGTGCATAATTTAAAATCAACGTAGAATATGTTTTTACAAAAATCTACAGTACCATGTGAAAGTTTGAATTAAAACAGATGTAAATCACTGTTACATATTCATAATATATGAAGCAATACCTTTTATATGCATGTTTTATTGATATAATAAAAAGATACAATTCAATTCAAGATTATTTGTATAGTGCTTTTTAATGATACAATCGTTGCAAAGCAGCTTTACAGTAAATTAACTCTCTACAATAGATGTATATATTGTAGAAACTTCATATATTTAACATTTGGCTAAATTTGGTTAATTCTGTACACTGTCTGAGGGTTGGCTTCCTCTGAGGTCCTCTGAGGGGTTGGCATCATCTCTTCTCAGGTGTTTGGTCATCTCAGATCATTTAAGGGTTGGATCCAGACTGCAGCTTGTGTAATTACTAGTTAAGAGTTTTGTTATCCATGGGTTTTTAAAGACAGTATTCTACTTTTAATATTACATTTCCACTTCATTATTCATTTTAAAATGTACTTTTTTTCTACTTTAAACTGTACTTTAATATTGGGTAGAAAAATATACACTGATACACAATTTAGTTCAAAGTAAATATTTTCTACATACTTGACAAGAGAAAGTTAGAAAAAGCCTGCTCTAAGTTGTCATTTAGAATAACTGGAATAGAAACAATACTGCAGCAAGAGTAATTTGTCTACATGTGCTAAACTAATGTCAAACTGTAAATTAACATATGTCCAACAACTTGTATTAGAATCCTTCTGTGCTTGATCAGAGCTGTGGAAAAATCGTGAGCGACAGATTTGTGGGAATGTAGGCCAGTTCTGGTGTAGTTACATTGATGTACTGTATGCAACACAGCAGAGGCCTTTAGTCGGGCCCAGTAGGGGACCCTTGCTAACATGTTCCAGATAATTAAACTTGTTTTGAATACAAACGACTTGTTTGGAGTCGAGCGGATCCAAGTGCAAGCTTTTATTCCTTAACATGGTCATAAAACACAGGCAGGGTCGAACAACAGCAAACAAGTACGGCACGGGCAAGACACAATATTATTCCTAGGACAAACATGGGTCTCCAATCGGCAAACAATATCCAGAGGGCTTGACAAGACGGGTAATCCGATAACGTGAGCAGTAGTCCAGGCAGGAGCAAACAGAGTACAAGACGACAAGACTAAAGAGAGATCCAAGGTAGGCTATAAACTTCAGGGCAGGCAGAGATCAGACAAGAAATGAGATACACAGGCTAGGATAAAGATATGAATGACTCAGGCAATCAATCTAGATAAACTAGACTTAAACCCAGAAAACACGGAATGGCTCCATAAAGTAGCTATCACTGGGAGAGCGATAAATACTAGACCAATGCTTCCCAAACCTGTCCTGGAGGATCCCTGCCCTGCAACTTTTGCATGTCTCCCTTATCTAACACACCTGATTCCACTCATAAACTCGTTATTAGAGACTGCAAGAACTAAAGTGGGTGTGTCTGATTAGGGAAGCATACAAAATGGGCAGGCTAGGGGGTCCTCCAGGACAGGTTTGGGAAGCACTGCATTAGACAATACTCGGCAGTGATAAAGAGGAAGTCCAAGGCTTATAACGCATGTCTGATTGGATTCAGCTGTGTATGTGTAATCAGTGCATTCAGCTGTGCATGTGTAATCAGTGCAATTGATGGTGGGAACTGTAGTTCAGAGTGACATGTAACAGTCTGTGTGGAGTGAGAGTCAATATGATGGAAGAGCGACCTCTGATAGCGAGTGGACTGAAGACCACGAACCAGATTCGTGACAGATTGATTGATTGATTTGATTGATTGATTGATTGATTGATTTAGCTGTACTGTGTACAGTATGCTCTTACATTGGCCAGATGTTTTTTTTTTTTTCATTGTGCATCTTTACAACTAATATAAATATTTTTAATATTATCTCCATTTTCCTGTTTATTTGTAGGGTTGATCACTGGAACAATGAGAAAGAGCGTTTGGTGCTCATCACAGAGAACACCCTCCTCCTCTTCAAATATGACTTTGTCATGCTTAACTGTGAGCAGATTCAGAAGATTCCACTCAACTATATCGACCGCATCTGCCATGGTACCTTCTGCTTTCCACCACGTTCCCTCCTGACGTGAGTAGCACCCATTCTCTCATCAGCATCACTTCATTCACTGTCGAAAAATCCACATCTCACTACTGCAGCAAAAAAAGTCTCTGAACGTTCTTCATTTTGCCTGCACTTCCTCATATTTTATCCCACACGTCTGATATTCATAGTGTTTTCTCAACTGTGAACATCAGAACCAAGAAACAGAAGCACAAAACATTGTTTACGCTACACTGATTGCTTTTGTGCCACCTGTTGCCATGTGTAACGAAGGCTTGTGCATTCAAGAACTCTCAGAACTTATTTTTCTAAGAAACATCTTCCACACAGTTCTGCAAATCACCTACAAATTCCTCTCCACTTTTTGCATGTCATGCTTAATTGCATAATAAGAGTAAAGTCTGGGGAGAGATATAACACATAGATGACAGCCTGGCAGGGCTTGTCGAGGATGAGAGATAGACTCATGTTCTGCTTCAGTAACGGCATTGTGTTTGTGAGAACCGTATTTAAACACAGTGAAAACACATATGTCAACTTTATAATAGCTGGACCCCTGGTTGAAAATATCTTATTTTATTTGGTGTTGAAAGACGTATCAATAGAAGATACACTATCGTTCAAAGGTTTGGGTTCAGTAAGATTTGTTTTAAGCAAACTTTTATTCAGTAAGAATGCACTGAAATGACTTTTAATAACATTTACATTGTTATAAATAAAAATCTAATAAATTGCTCTTCTTTTGAACTTTGTATCCATCAAAGGACTTAAAAATGTAGCACAAATGAAATTATGCAAAAATTAAAGAAGTACAGTATTGATAAGAAGAAGAAAAGTTTCTTCAGCACCAAATCCACACATTTGAATGATTTTTGATGGATCATGTGACACCGAAGACTAGAGTAATGCCATGACAGGAATAAATTACATTTGAAAATATTCAAATGGAAAACAGTTATTTTAATTATAATAATATTTTGCAATACTACTCTTTGCTGTATTTTTTTATCAAATAAATTCAGCACTTGTGAGCGTACTGTAACAGACAATTGATTTTTGGCATAAAATAAAATCGATAATTTTGAGCTACTGGTTTTGTGGTTCTATTCTAAAAATGTTCTATTTTTCCCAACATGCAGTCTTTATTTGTGCTGGTGCTTTGCAGCAAGCTTTATGCATGCACTTATCGACTAGTCGACTAGAACAATCTTTGGTTGGGCACAGGCCTAATGAGTTCATTGCAAACTTAATGACAGTATTGGATGCAAGACAGTAATATTGTCTTTAGATTGTATCCTTGGACCTTGAGTGGCCAGGTGTTCCAAATTGGATCAGTAACCTATAATATTCTATATTCTAAAGTATTTTATATGTTCAGGAATATTTTAGCCAATGGCTTTGGACTCTAATTCATTCCATCCTCAATGTGCTACTTAACACCTTAAACAGACAAATCTGAGACCATGAGTCATTTTCCTAACCATATTAGCAGTTTTTACAGGGTGATAATACCCACAACGCAGCAGGATTTAACAAATGGTATCAGAGGGGAAGGAGGCCAGAGCCTCTTTTCTTCTCTTAATTTTTGTGTGGAGGGATTATGTGACTGGAAATGGGATGTAAAGAGGACTTTATAACACAGGGAGGAGAGAACTGTCAGTACAGCTCTTGTGTAACCGATTAGTGGTAGAATTGAATGTAGTCCTTTCATCCAAACCTTTTAAAGCTGGCTCAGGGGACACCAACCCAAGTAAAACTAATTTGATGAATAAAACGTAATGTGGCGTGAAGTGCTTAGGAGAGGCAGGCTGTATTGGGCTGACTTTATCTCCCCACATTACATTCAATTATAAATAAAACGCCTCTGAAAACCACCCTAGAGTGCTGGAGGAAAAAAGCAAGCTTTAAAGCCACTCTCTTTCTTTTTCATTCTCCTTCGCTCTTTTGCTTAATAATTTCTTTCCATCTCCCTCAATTTTTTTCTTGTCTCTCTCTCAATCTCATGCTCACGCTGTCTGCACTTCTCTCTTTTAAATGACTATACACGCAGTTCTCTGCTTATGTTCTCCTTTTAACTCTTAAATATTATTCTAGTTGATCTCCAGTCTGTCTTTTCCACTTTTTTTGTCTCATTAACTTTAATCACTTCAATGATGAGCTCTTCATCTTGTTATGGTTAGTCACCTCAGATGACACCTCAGATGTTTTTGTTCATAACCTCAGTATAGTAGTGGGACAGTACAATACAGGATAGTAGAACTCATGTGCACACTGTGCAGCATCAGTCTGATGAATTATTGAGTGAATGGAACGTCTTAGCTCTTTGCTAAATATGAAGTATTATCGGTAACACTTTACAATAAGGGTACATGAATAATCCATGTACTAATTCCTAAATTAATACTTAATTAATCACATACTTATGATTATTAAAGGAACTAATTATGAACTAATGAAGAGCTATCCTTAACTACGACTGGAGTCATACGGATTCATGCATGAATAACGGCAGCCTTAATGTTAGTACATGTTTGATAGTTAATGCATTAATAAACAGTTATGTGTAAACTAAATCAAACAGCCTCTTTAAGAAGGAATAAGAAATACTCTGATTTTGAAATTAATTTAAACAATTTAAGAATTGTTAATTTTATTTGAGAATTTGACATCTTCAGCTTTGTCATAAACATTATTGGGTGGCAAAGGATTAGTTGATCCTCCTCATCAAGTGTAGAAAATAAATACACTAATGACTGATCTTGCCTCTTTTATGTTCTTCTCTTTCCCTGAAGATGTCAAATGTCAAAGTAAGAGTATTTCTTATTCCTTCTTAAAGAGACTGTTTGATTTAGTTTACCCATAACTGTTAATTAATGCATTAACTATCAAACACGTACTAACATTTAGTTACGGCTGCTGTTATTAAAGCATGAATACGCATGACTCCAGTCGTAGTTAAGGATAGCTCTTCGTTAGTTCATAATTAGTTAACTGCTTTAATAATAATTAGTATGTGATGAAATAAGTATCAATTTAGGCATTAGTACATGATTATTCATATATCCTTATTGTAAAGTGTTATCGTATTATCTTTATGTCAGCATGTATACATTGCGATGGCCCAGTGTTGTAGTTGCAGGCATTTGTGCATTCAAAGGAAACTTAGTGTGCAAATGTTGGTCTATGTTTGTGTCGTTGAATAGTTAACACTGGATCAATCAGCCAAATATTATTAAAATATCCCATACAGGGTGAACAGGACACCAACAAAAAATGCAGGGGTCTTTTATCATCTTGAAGGCAGCTACATTTTCAGCTACCACTTGAAGTAAAGTACTGTAATATATTGGCACCATATCAGTACTAATATAAGTTTTTTATTTATGAATTTATCAGTTTAGGGTTAAGATTAGATACACGACCATTCAAAAGTTTGGAGTCGGTATGATTTTTTTATGGCTATGAAAAATGACTCTTATAATTTCAAATATATATTTTTTCATTTGATGGCAAAGCTTAAATTCAGTGTTATATCATTCCTTAGAAATCACTCTAATATAGACCGTTCAAAAGAACAGTGTTTAATTGACAGATTATGTTTTTATAACTTTGTAAAAAGTATTTACTTGTTACTATTGATTCAACTTTGCAAAAATGTCAATATTCTATATTATACTGTCACTATTTATGTCCACACACACACACATGCATATATATATAATGTCCACCTGTTTTTACATTAAGATTACATTTACTGTCATCTAGTCTAGTGCCGCTGTAAAATACTGCATAATTTTTTAGCAGATTTCAATATGAATATCATTTTTTTTATATTGTACATTAGTGTTGTGATGCCTAAATAAATTGTAGCATTTAAAAGTTTTTATTTTGTTTTCAAAGTAGTATAAAATGTAATGAATGACATTTAAAATAATTCCCAGCATTTCAGCATCAGGCATCATTTTAATATTGTGCATTCCTAGTACTTGCAGCTCTGTCCAAAACATTGTCATATTTAAAACCTTTCCACCGATTTCCACAAAATTGTCCAACAGTCAGTTCAGGACATGTGAAAAAAGTGTGCTGATTATGTGTGGACTTTAGTCATTACAGTGATTAATAATTGGACTACTGGCTTTACTAAGGACAAGAGAGGCCTGTAACTCGTTCTACAAGTTCTGTTTTTGATTCTAAAACTTTAACTGTACATCTCTTAAGAGAGAGCATTGGATGGGTTTTCAAACAGTCAAACAGGGAAATATTTTCACATGATAATGAAATTTGTTTACTGTACAGCCAAACAATGCAATGGTTACACCATGGCCAAGGGTTATTGTAAGGGTTTGCCCCAGATGTCTGTATGGCTACTGATAAATTATCTTAACTGCAGGGAGAGTGGCTTATGGTGGTTTTGAATGAGTCTTAGCCCCAATGTGGTGCAAAGAGAGTTCATTCACTGTGGCTGGATGAAAGAGTGTGCAGTGTTTTCTAAAAGTGCTTTTCGACGCAGACTGTCTAGACAAGGTAATTACCCATCTACCCTGCACATCACTCATGAGTTCTCTGTAGCTCATGCTGAAAATAGCTTTTTTTATGTTTTTACAGGGAATGTTTCTATAAAAATATATTCAGCAAATCAAGTGTAAAAAGGATGTTTATAGGACGTAAAAATGTGTCAGATTTAGAGGCAGATTTAGATGTTTTCAGCTATCTGTTGAATACAAACATATATAGAGAATGAAAGATGCAACTAAGAACAGCAGATTGTCATTACAAAACTTGGGTAAGCAATAACATGCATTGACACAGAGAAGACAGAGAAAACATATTTTTAAATTGAATTTATTACTATAATATCAAAGTGGAATTTTCACCTTCAATTACTCTAGTTTTTAGCATCACATGATCCTTCAGAAATAATTCTAATATGCAGATTTGTTGCTCAAGAAACAACAAGTTGGTGTATATTGTTGCCATATCTTCACATATTTTTGAAACATGATCATTTTTTAAAACAAGATTCTTTGATGAACTTAGTTTAAAAGAACAGCATTTAGAAATGTTTTAATACATAATGTCTTAACTGCAACTTTTGATTAATTTAATGAGTCCTTGCTGAATAAAAGTAAAAAACAACATGCTATTTGTAACTAAGAATGAAGATACATTTTTCTCTTGTTATTTGTATGTTAAGGTTGTTTGTTTCTACATTTTTGCTGTCACACCATAGGACACAGTCCAATTTGTATTTGTCAACTACCCATATACATAATATGTATACAACTTCAGATTTAAATTAAATGCTTAATTAAAAAAATTTTTTATAGCTAAACAAGTCCACCACATATTGAATACTTGATAATGAATCATTCAGGTTTGGAGTCCAGTCAGCAGAGGGGGCAATTTCACACATTTAGAGCAGCATCCAAACTGCACTGTATCCAATACCACCTTTTACATATTACCTTTTTAAGAACCAGGCTGCCGATATAACTGAATCACTATAAGCGTATTAGTTTTGCAGATTTTCTAGACCTTGCAATCTATCTGAGCTGTTTCCATTAAGTGCCCTGGGTGGGGTGTAAACTGCACAAACGAAAGAACTGTATTGTAGAATTCATTGTGATTGACTTCCTGGGGTGGATTAGCTAAAGTTTACATAGGGATTTGTTAACCATTTCTTAACTATGTGTCAACATGCTAGTGCTTGTCATGTCATTCACTGTATTGACTGTGTCCACTGTGCTCATATAGATTAATGTATCAGCATTGTTTGGACCTGAGAGACTCTGGGCTGATTTGTCATTGTCAGGAAGCATAATGTTAAATCTCTAAATCTTGTGTATTTTATATGGAGAGTGCTGATTTATTCCTGATTGTGGTAAAATATTGCCTACGGTGCTAAGAAAAAGTATGTGAAACCTTTGGAACTGGTTGGTTATATGCATTAAAAGGTCATAAAAATGCCATCTTCATCAGTGTCACACGTATAGATAAACATAATGTGCTAAAGCTAACAACACAAATACAATAATAATCTTGCATGTGTTTATTGAACACAAAAAAGTAAGTGAAGGGAGTTTTTGATGAGTTTCACAAGTTATTTATGAGCTATGTCCTGAGCAGTTAAACTGCTCACTGTTCTTCAGAAAACTCCTTAAGGTCTTACACATTTTTTTCCCCCAGCATTTTCTGCATGTCTGACCCCTTTTCAATAGTAACTCTTTGTTTTTGAGATCCATATTTTAAAATGGTTATTGTTACTCAAGAAGGAAACTTTTTGAACAGCATAATAAGGGTAAGTTGTACTTATTTTGTCTTCTCTGAAAATGTCAGTATCTTCTAAAGGGCAGTACTAAATGAAAAATATGATACTTGAAGAAAGAAGAAAATAAGATAAAAATACACATCATTGTCCTGTTAAAAAAAAGTTTAAAAGCTCAAAAAGTTAATTTGATGAAAATTTTGATGACACCAATTCCAATAAATTCACATACTTTTTCTTGCCACTGTATATTACACAGAAGCATTATGATTTAGCATTTTTTTTGGCATTTGCTTTCCTGGATTACATGAAGGAAATGAGTCACTGGATGGAATAAGGCTCCACCTTGTATGTCTTTCTCTCACCTTTCTCTCTCACTTGCTCTGAAATTTGTGCTTGAATTCTCTGTCTCTGTCCTTTGATTATGCAATTCTCCTGTCAAGTAAAAGAGTGGCTTATGGATGTATGCAGTGAGTGTTGTAAAATCTGGCTGTGCTGCTCAATCGTAGGATCTATTGAGCAATCTGAGGATTTGTTTGTTGGCTCTGGCACTCCGCGAGCCACTTGCCCTGACAGCTGTAGCAGACCTCTGATACTCATCTAGTGTGTTGACTTACCAGTCCTCAGTCATACAAAGTGCAGTCGACCGCTACAAGAATTTCAAAATGCTGCACCAAAGCTTAACTAAGAATACATTGGACTGTGTGTGTTTCTTGTTGTTTATTTTTGAGTCAATCTACAATTGCAGTGACATTTCAGTGTGGAAATGGTAAAAAAACAATCCATATTAACCCTACTTTAAACCTTCCATGCTAACTTCCATGCTAAATTAATTATTTTATCTTATTTCTCATGTCATTTGATGTTACACTAAATTATTGTAGAAATTGGGGGGGGCAGTTGTGGCCTAATGGTTAGAGAGTCGGACATGTAACCCAACGGTCCTTTCTTTTCCCTTTCCTTTTCCTTTTCCTTTAAAGTTGCCATAGAATGAAAAACTGTCTTTACCTTGGCATAGTTAAATAATAACAGTCCTGTACATGGAAATGACATACAGTGAGCCTCAGACACCATAGTTTCCTCCTTATATAAATCTTGTGATTAAAAAAGACCACTGAAAACTGTTTAGACTTCAAATATGTGGTTTGTTAATAAAGATAACGTCTATTTGAAAGTTTGCTTTGATGTTTTCGGAAATGTGAGCTCCAGGATGTCAGCAGCCGTTCTGCGCTCATGAAGCCGCCCGAGAGAGCCTCATCTCACCCAGATCTTCTGGACTTTACTGCTGGCTCTGATGTCTCTATAGTAGGGGTTGAACGACTTCTGATTTTTTTTTAAAGTCGACTTTTATGTGATGAAAGTCAAGTCGAAGTTGACTAGTCGCTGATGACGTCATTAATGAACAAATAAGTCTGGAGCAGTGACAAACACCTTGTGCACGGCTATGAAATATGACACAGCACTGCCCACATGACTATTGCACCTATAACAGCTTTTGTTTTTACTTTGGGTCATTATATTTCTCAAAGATTCCTGCTCGTTCCAAATCAGATACAGATAAGTAGTACAGTAAAGATTACATTCATGTGAATTAATGCATTAATGAGAGCAATTGCGTGTGAATTAATTCTACCTGGCAGCGTCTCTCTACTAGTAGTGAAGCTGTGGGATTTAGTTATTAAGAAATATATGCTTGAACTTCTCAGTTTCTAAGCTATTTTACCGAGATATCACAGAACAGTGTTGATAATACATTTCCGCACTGAATGATTATGTGTGCGTGATGTATTGTACGCGCTTTGGTGTCGTTAATCTATTATTTGTTTCAGAGCAAATCGTTTTGGCTGAGGGCAAAATCTCATCACGTTATTTAAGTGTACGTATTTAGCAGACATTTTTATTAAAAGCAACTTACAATGCATTCAAGCTATACATTTTTGTCAGTATGTGTGTTCACTGGGAATTGAACCCACATCCTTTTGCGCTGCTAACGCAGGACTCTACCACTGAGCCACAGGAACACAACATGTTATATTTTATATAACTTCAAAGCTGTATATCAGAGCCAGAGGTCGCATTAACTGAAAATTCTCCGTCATTGACGGAATTGTTTTTATAAGTGACGGAAAAATCTGAAGACCGTCAGTCACTTTGACAGATTACACCGAGGGTGATCTATTGAAATTTATAACTAATTTCCACCCCTGTCCAGTTGGTGGCGAGTGCGCTCCACTATGGCAGCAGAGTCAGCCTCCAGAAAAAAATGTAACAGTCACAAGTATTTTGCTACGTTTGATTACGCACAGATGAGTAGTAAGTAAAATGAAAGAGCTGATCAGTTCATGTGCACTTTGCCCTGCTGTTTCGCTTGGTCTGAGTTGTCTACAGCAATCTATAACGCCACATTAAAGAGCGCCAAAACTGTATTTATTGCTTGAATTTCCTAATAAAATAGAATCCCAGAATTTGAAATTTGAAATCTGAGACTTTATTTCATATAAAAAGTAAAGCACAAAGCTTAGCCTATACGATTTATTGGATGAGGCACACTATGTATAGCTTACTGTTCATTCATCAACTGAAAACAGCATCAATTGCGATTTAAGAATCGATATCGTTTCATAAAAATGAGAATCTGTTAAATTTGTGATTTTTTTTTAACCCAGCCCTAGCATATTTTGTTGTTTTTAGTGGCCACTGCTTGGTGTGTTGAAAATGAAAAGTGAGTTAATCTGTTCTCTTCATAAATAAATAAATAAACCTATATACCTTAAGGTCCTCATAGGTTCATCATTAAAAAAAAATGTGAACAAAAATAAAAGCAATTAAATTTGTTATTATAATTACAATATGAAAATTAAAATGATGGGTAATAGATTATGACAGAAATTGTACGACCCTGTCCATCAAAATGACGGAACATTTTTAAGTCTAATGCAACCTCTGATCAGAGCACTTTTTTTACCAGTCAGCAGTAAAGTTTTTTTATATTGAAAGAGACTAAAATGGAAGTTATCACTTTCCTCAGCAGAATTCAAATTGTTTTATTGTGAATATGAGATTGAACTGAACAATGAATGCTGTATCAGATGCAGGTATTCTCAGTCAATCTCTCTCTCATATTAATCTACTCTGCATAATACACCTCTTTCAACTCAGTGTTCCTTCGTTACTAGTTCTAAACTGATGTAATATTGACACGCTGTGATACCAATGGCCAAATCCCAGCTGTGCCGATATATAGCCATATCTCAGGTCTGCGAGTGTGATATTGCTTATATACACTCACTGGTCACTTTATTAGGTACACCTTGCGAGTACCGGGTTGGACCCCCTTTTGCCTTCAGAACTGCCTTAATTCTTTGTGGCATAGATTCAACAAGGTGTTTTTGGTCCATATTGACATGATAGCATCACGCAGTTGCAGATTTGTCGGCTGCACAATACATCCATGATGCGAATCTCCCGTTTCACCACATCCCAAAGGTGATCTATTGGATTGAGATCTGGTGTCTGTGAAGGTGATTTGAGTAAAGTAAACTCATTGTCATGTTCAAGAAACCAGTCTGAGATGATTTGAGCTTTGTGACATGGTGCATTATCCTGCTGGAAGTAGCCATCAGAAGATGGGTACACTGTAGTCATAAAGGGATGGACATGGTCAGCAACAATACTCAGGTAGGCTGTGGTGTTTAAACGATGCTCAATTGATATTAAGGGGCCAAAAGTGTGCTAAGAAAATATGCCCACACCATTTTACCACCACCACCACCAGCCTGAACCGTTGAGACAAGGCAGGATGGATCCATGCTTTCAAATTCTGACACTACCATCTGAATGTCGCAGCAGAAATCGAGACTCATAAGACCAGGCAATGTTTTTCCAATCTTTTATTGTCCAATTTTGGTGAGCCTGTGCGAATTGTAGCCTCCATTTCCTGTTCTTAGCTGACAGGAGCGGCACCCGGTTTGGTCTTCTGCTGCTGTAGCCCATCTGCTTCAGGGTTCGACGTGTTGTGCATTCAGAGATGGTATTCTGCATACCTTGGTTGTAACCAGTGCTTATTTGAGTTACTGTTGCCTTTCTATCATCTCTAACTAGTCTGCCCATTTTCCTCTGACTTCTGAGATCAACAAGGCATTTTCATCCACACAACTGCCGGTCACTGGATATTTTCTCTTTTTCGGACCATTCTCTGTAAACCCTAGAGATGGTTGTGCGTGAAAATCCCAGTAGATCAGCAGTTTTTGAAATACACAGACCAGCCCGTCTGGCACCAACAACCATTCCACATTCAAAGTCACTTAAATCCCCTTTCTTCCCTATTCTGATGCTCGGTTTGAACTTCAGCAAGTCGTCTTCACCACATCTAGATGCCTAAATGCATTGAGTTACTGCCATTTGATTGGCTGATTAGCAATTTGTGTTACCAAGCAATTGAGCAGGTGTACTTAATAAAGTGGCTGGTGTGTGTGTGTGTGTGTGTGTGTGTGTGTGTGTATGTATGTATGTGTGTGTATATATATATATATATATATATATATATATATATATATATATATATATATATATATATATATATATTGTGTGTGTGTGTATACAGTCATGGCCAAAGATATCGGCACCCTTGGTAAATATGATCAAAGAAGGCTGTGAAAATTTATCTAAATTGTTAATCCTTTTGATCTTTTATTTAAACTCATTAAAACATTTTCCTCCCTCCTTTGTCCTCCCCCTCATTTATCAACTCTAACAGCTGATGACTTTGCCACATTATTCATTAAGAAAATTAAAACCATCAGTGCACAAATTTCCACACCACAATCTGTCAAGCACATCTTACCAGCAAACATACACTCATTCACATCCTTCTCTTCACTCTCGGAAGCAGAAGTCTCCAAACTCATCCTTTCTAATCATCCTACTTGTCTGCTTGATCCTATTCCATCTCATCTCCTTCAAACCATTTCTCCTGCAGTTATACCTGCACTCACTCACATCATTAATACATCTTTCAGACTGGTGTTTTTCCCTCAGCATTTAGACAGGCTCGTATAACCCCACCACTTAAGAAACCCACCCTTAACCCATCTCTTTTATGGCACATTTCCACTGCATGGTACGGCACGGTATGGTTCATTACGGCCCACTTTTGTTTTTGTTTTCATTGGGTACAGTACCTGATACTTTTTTTAGTACCACCTTGTCCAAGGTTCCAAGCGAACAGTAATGTTACCAAAACGTGACGTGTAAACTCTGCAGAGCACTGATTGGCCAGAGAAAATTGGCATTGCCTGCATCATTGAACTTGCGGCACAAGACACAACAGACCAGCCAGATTGAAATCAGCACAGCCAGGCGAAGGATCGAACGCAACTGTTTTGAATGAGTGCACCTTTCTTTTAACAATCAAAAAATGGCTGTTTCGTAGTCTGTTGAGGAAGTACAGATGTTCTTCTCGTTGATAGCCTAGGAGCGGATCCAGCGAGAGCGTGATGGAGCGACGCGGAAATAAAAGGTTTTTCAGGAGTCACGGTAGTAGAGGCAGCGCAACTATAATGACACATGAATAATCCCGCCCACCCAAAGCGGTACTAAACTGCAGTGGAAACACAAACCGAGCCGAACTGAGCCGTGCCGTTCTGAACCGTGCCGAGGCGTACCGCACAATGGAAAAGCGCCATTAGAGAACTACAGACCAGTTTCCCTTCTTCCTTTCATTGTAAAAACACTTGAACAAGCTGTGTTCAACCAAGTCACTGCCTTTCTCACAGAGAACAACCTCCTCGACAGCAACCAGTCTAGTTTGAGAAGTGGACATTCAACAGAGACTGCCTTGATTTCAGTTGTTGAAGCCCTCGACTAGCAAGAGCGGATTCCAAATCTTCAATACTTATCTTGCTGGATCTGTCCGCTGCTTTTGACACGGTTAATCACATCTAACTACTGGGGTGTCTCAGGGCTCAGTTCTTGGACCACTTCTCTTCTCTGTCTATATGGCATCACTAGGTTCTATCATTCAGAAACATGGCTTTACATATCACTGCTATGCTGATGACACTCAACTCTACCTCTCATTTCATCCTGATGATCCGACGATAGCTGCTTGCATCTCAGCTTGTCTAACAGACATTTCTTGCTGGATGAAGGACCATCACCTTCAACTCAACCTTACCTAGACAGAACTGCTTGTGGTTCCATTAAACCTATCGTTTCAACACAATTTTAGCATCTAGTTAGGCACATCAACCATAACTTCTTCAAAAACAGCCAAAAATCTTGGACTTATGATTGATCATCAGCTGACTTTCTCAGACCACATTGCTAAAACTGCCTGGTCCTGCAAATTTGCTTTATTTAACATCAAGAAGATCAGGCCCTTTCTTTCGGAACATGCTTCACAACTTCTTGTTCTGTCCTGGCTGGACTATTGCAATGCTCTCTTGGCAGATCTTCCAGCCAGTTCCAACCTTTACAATTAATCCAGAACGCGGCAGCAAGATTAATTTTTAATGAGCCGAAAAAAATGCACATCACACCTCTTTTTATCAATTTGTACTGGCTATCAATAGCTGCTCGCATTAAAATTCAAAGCATTAATGTTTGCCTACAAAACCACCACTGGGTCTGCACCCCTTTACTTAAATGAATTACTTCAGACTTATGTACCCTCTAGAAGCTTGCATTCTGCAAATGAACGTTGCTTATTATGTCATCCCAAAGAGGCACAAAATCACTTTCACAGACTTTTAAACACCTTATCAATTTGTACTGGCTATCAATAGCTGCTTGCATTAAAATTCAAAGCATTAATGTTTGCCTACAAAACCACCACTGGGTCTGCACCCCTTTACTTAAATGAATTACTTCAGACTTATGTACCCTCTAGAAGCTTGCATTCTGCAAATGAACGTTGCTTTATTGTGTCATCCCAAGGAGGCACAAAATCACTTTCACAGACTTTTAAATTAAATGTTTCCTCCTGGTGGAATAACTCAATCTGAGCAGCTGAGTACCATCTTCAAGAATCGGCTAAAAACACATCTCTTCCAACTATATTTAACCCTCTAACTCTAGCACTCTCTTTTCTAATTCTAATCTTTTAAAAAAAGAAAAGACTAACACTAACTAACAACTAACAATATAGCTTTTATATTATTTTTGTATTTTATATATTTGTTTTCTTTTTTATTTATTACAATTAAAAAAGCACAAAAGGCCTCTAACACAAGCTTGCTCTATTCTTTTTCTAAAATAAAAAAACCTTTCTACATATTTTACCTTTTAAGCTAATTAAGCTAATTGAGACTTGTTAAAGCACTTGCATATCATTGCTCTTTTGTTAAATTTGATTGCTTCCATTGTCATCATTTGTAAGTCGCTTTGGATAGAAGCAGAGGTGGAAAGTAACGAATTACATTTACTCGCGTTACTGTAATTGAGTAGCTTTTTTGTGTACTTGTACTTTTTTAAGTAATATTTTTAATCTGTAATTTTACTTTTACTTAAGTATATTTTGTGTGAAGTATTGTACCGCTACATTTTAAAACACATTAGTTACTGAGTAAAAAAAAATCGCTCTGGAAACAACTGCAGCAAATAATGGGCAGAAGAAGAAACTGGCGCTAAAATCACAAGAAAGATGCAGACGAACAAGACAAGCGTTAATGGTGCAGACCAGCTGAAAACCAGACCCGTCGTATTCTGCTGAAGTTGAACTCGAAGGAAATGAAGTGAACCCCTGGCCATATATTCATGCTCTATTATGCAGTGTAAGCTGTTGTAGCTCAACTGGTAGAGCAACGCCAAGATCATGGGTTCGATTCTGACAAAATGTAGAAACTGTAACTTGAATGTCGCTTTGGATAAATAAATGTAAATGTAAATCGACATCAAGCATGTAGAAATAAGGTAAATACTTGCATCGTTGCATTGGTGGTTAAAATGAAGCTTTTGACGGTTTAGCAAAAGGTTTTGCACAAATGAGCCAAAAGACAGTGGTTACAGGGTGTGCGATATCATCTGCGATAATATAATAATTGTTGTTTTAACGATGTGCGATTTGACATTATCAGTATTTTGCCAAAAAACAAACAAATCACTATAAACAGTGTGCCGTGAAATCTAGTAACGTTAGATTAGACTAATCCGCGTGCATCTGGACTGCTTTCTTTCACTGCGTGATTCATTCTGTTAAAATGCATTTAGAATGATCACAACATTTAAGATATCGGGGCAGAAAATGTATATATTTATATCATTTCATATAGTAAATTAATCAAGGCTCTGCCATTTCACTGAATTTTGTATGGACAAGAAGATGATGATTCTGTCTACTTTAAATCAGACATAAGCTCTTAAATAAGATTGTATTTATTTGAATGAATTAATCATTTATTTGAGAGAGAGAGAGCGTCTCTCTCTACAAGCAATGAGGCTTAGTTACTTCAAAAACAGCGATTTGCCGCCTCATTGCAGAGAAATATAATGTTGTGACTTGGTCAGTAGCCTGTCGCTATTTTACTAATAAAAGTTCCGTGCTGTTTGTGCGCGATCTCTGATATGTGTGTGCGTGCGTCTATGAAAGCAGCGAAGCCTCTGCATATAGTTTTGGTTTATCTACAAACCCGAACCGACCGAGCGAAGCTATCCATTAAACATTAACGAAACCCGACCCGAAACCGAAAGTATTTGGGACCAGCGAGTTTCGGGTAAATGCTGAACCTCTAACATCACATGAAGAATGCGTTTTCTCAAAAATCGCCATGATTACATAGGCCTGTAGTTTTCTTTTTACAACAGTTCAAAAAACAAGAAGTTAATTTAGAGACTTATGTTTTAGACACCATATTGCCTGTTTTTGCTCTATTTCGACAACAAAAATAATTCCAAACACAGCCACCATATACAGTTTTGCGTCTCTGACTCTGAGCAATGACGTGTTTCATTCCTTGAATTAACCGTTTAAATGATTCTGTTCAATCACAATGACTCACTTATGAGTGACTTGCTGACACCTACTGGTGGTTCTAATTTAACATTTAAAGTGTCTTTTGATGTGTTTATTTTTTAATTTCAAATGACTATTTAACATTTGTGACCCTGTCATGGAGCACAAAACCAGTCTTAAGTCGCTGGGGTATATTTGTAGCAATAGCCAACAATATATTGTATGGGTTAAAATGTTTCTTTTATGCCAAAAATCATTAGCATATTAAGTAAAGATCATGTTCCATTAATGTATTTAGTAAATTTGCTACTGTAAATATATCAAAACTAAGAGCTTAATTTGAACAACTTTAAAGGAGATTTTCTCAATATTTGGATTTTTTGCACACTCAGATTCCAGATTTTTAAATATTGTCCTATCATAACAGACCATACATCAATGGAAATATGATTTATTCAGCTTTCAGATGATGTATAAATTGCAATTTAGGAAATTGGTTTTCTGGTTCAGGGTCACATTTTATGTCTTATTTATCAAAACATTATTTCTGCATTTGTAACTGCAGGCTAAATGCATTCATGTCAGTGTGTAATACATCTACGCCACTTCAGATGAAGCTTCTGCGTTTCCTCTGCATTGCAAAGATGCATTTTGTTGATACTGATTTAATTTGCCTGGTAACAGCCCAAATGTCTTATTATTCTAATTAACCGATTCATTTAATTAAAAACAACTAGTTTGAGATTTATAGGCCTATCCCAGGGGTGTCAAACTCAGTTCCTGGAGGGTGTTACTGGAGGGCCACAGCCCTAAAGAGTTTAGTTCCAACCCTGCTCCAACACACACACCATGTAGTTTTCAAATAAGCCTAAATGATTAGTTTAGCTGTATCAGATGTGTTTAATTAGGGTAATATCTACACTGTGTAGGGCTGTGGCCCTCCAGGTACTGAGTTTGACACCTTTGGTCTATCCCATATTTTCCTCCCTCTCATTGTTAAAATGTAACTAAGTAATTTTTACTCTGAGTAAATTTTAAATGAGCTACTTTTTACTTTTACTTGAGTATATTTTTAGACTGGTACTTTTACTTGTACTTAAGTAATGGTACTTTTACTTGAGTAGAATATTTTTGTACTCTTTCCACCTCTGGATAGAAGCATCTGCTAAATGACTAAATGTAAATGTTATGCAGCAGGACAATGATCCCAAACACACCGGAAAAACTAAATTATAGGTTTTGGAGTGGCCAAGTCAAAGTCCGGACTTTAATCCGATTGAGATGCTGTGACCTTGAACAGTCCTTTCATGCTTGAAAACCCTCCGATGTATCTGAATTAAAACAATTCTGCAAAGAAGCGTGGGCCAAAATTCCTCCACAGACTCATTGCCAGTTATTACAAATGATTGATTGCAGTTGTTGCTGCAAAGAGTGGCGTATAACCAGTTATTAGATTTAGGGGGCAATTACTTTTTCTCATGTAGGGCCAGGCAGGGTTGGACAGATTTTTCCCCTTAAATTAAATCATTATTTCAAAACTGCATTTTGTATTTACCCGGGTATATATATATATATATATATATATATATATATATACACTCACTGGCCACTTTATTATATATATATATATATATATATATACAGTGCTCAGCGTAAATGAGTACACCCCCTTTGAAAAGTACAATTTTAAACAATATCTCAATGAACACAAAACCCATTTCCAAAATGTTGACAAGACTAAGTTTAATATAACATCTGTTTAACTTATAACGTGAAAGTAAGGTTAATAATATAACTTAGATTACACATTTTTCAGTTTTACTCAAATTAGGATGATGCAAAAATGAGTACACCCCACAACAAAAACTACTAAATCTAGTACTTTGTATGGCCTCCATAATTTTTAATGACAGCACCAAGTCTTCTAGGCATGGAATTAACAAGTTGGCGACATTTTGCCAGATCTATCTTTTCCATTCTTCAGAATGACCTCTTTTAGAGATTGGATGCTGGATGGAAGTGATGCTCAACTTGTCTCTTCAGAATTCCCCATAGGTGTTCGATTGGGTTCAGATCAGGAGACATACTTGGCCACTGAATCACTTTCACCCTGTTCTTCTTCAGAAATCCAACAGTGGCCTTAGATGAGTGTTTAGGATCATTGTCATGTTGGAAAAGTGCCACGACGACCAAGGCGGAGTGATGGTAGCATCTTCTCTTTCAGTATAGAGCAGTACATTTGTGAATTCATGATGCCATCAATGAAATGCAGCTCCCGACACCAGCAGCACTCATGCAGCCCCACATAAGGACACTGCCACCACCATGTTTCACTGTAGGCACCATGCATTTTCTTTGTATTCCTCACCTTTGCGCCATACAGTTTTGAAGCCATCAGTTCAAAAACATTTATCTTGGTCTCATCACTCCAGGTATAGAGTCCCAGTAGTCTTCATCTTTGTCAGCATGGGCCCTGGCAAACTCTGCTTTTTGTGCCTGAGCTTTAGGAGACTTCTTCGTGGGAATGGCACCCATGCATGCCATTCCTCTGCAGTGTCGCCCGTGTTGTGTCACGGAAATAGTCACCCCAGTTTGGCTTTCTACTTCTTTAGATAACTGCAGTGAACTTGCATGTCGATTTTCTTCAACCCTTCTCATCAGAAGAGCGCTACTGAGGTGTTAACTTCCGTGGGCGACCTGGGCGTCTCTGTGAGATGGTTGCAGTTCCATCTTTTTAAATGTTTGTACCACTTTTGCTACAGTATTCTGACTGATAAGTAAAGCTTTGCTGATCTTCTTGTTGCCTTCACCTTTCTTGTGTAAAGAAATTATTTTCTTTCTCAGGTCTTGTGACATTTCTCTTCCATGTGGTGCCATTGCTGACAGCATGAAATGGGAAGGGGTTTTCTTTAAGTAACACCCTTTTATAGTCAACTGTCACCTGTGTAATGAATAATTAGACTCACCTGTGGTTGAATTCTTGTTAAATTAGACATTTGTAGTCTAAAATTTAGCTTTGCTCCAGAGACTTTCAGTGGGGTGTACTCATTTTTGCATCACCCTAATTTGAGTAAAACTGAAAATTTTGTTCTCTAAGTTATATTATTAACCTTAGTTTCATGTTATAATTTAAACAGATGTTATATAAAACTTAGTCTTGTCAACATTTTGGAAAATGTTTTTGTGTTCATTGAGATATTGTTTAAAATGTTACTTTTCAAAGGGGGTGTACTCATTTACGCTGAGCACTGTGTGTATATCTATATATATAGATATATAGATATATACACACACACACACATAATTTAAATTTATGTGAAAAAATGCTGTATTTTACAACAGTGGTTCTTGATCCTGGACCCCCCACCATGCAGAGTTTGTATGTCTCCCTTATTTAACACCTGATTCAAAACATCAGCTTGTTAGTAGAGACTCCATGAACTGAACAGAGCATGTCAGAGAAATGTGCAGAGCGGTGTGTCCCCCGGAACAGGATTAAGAAGCACTGTTCCTTACTTTACATAAACATTATTCTAATTTTATGGCCCGCAGGAAACATTCAATTTAGTTTGACTTTATTTCTAGGAATGCACTCCTGTGTGTAACGTGTCTCAGAAAAGCTTGTGCGTCATGCATGACATATCTTAGCATTCAACTTTTTCACCTTTTCTTTTTATCCCTCCCTTTCCCTCCTCTTCTCAATCTTTCTCAATCATATAGAGTGATGGAATGAAATAGTGTGTGTGTTGTGTGCTGTGTGTGTGTGTGTGTGTGTGTGTGTGTTGTGTGCTGTGTGTGTGTGTGTGTGGGTAAATGAGAGAGAGACTCGTGGCAAATGATCAGTGAAAGCTCAAGCCTGTACCATAAACAGTGAATGTCCCAGCCCGCTGGCTGCTGTGGCCCAGCCCTCTGCCTGTCTCAACTGGCCCTCTCGTACTGATAGCTTACCTCTGGAATCAACTCTCACACACACACACACACACACACACACACACACACACACACAGAGAGAGAGAGTAAAACACACAATTGCTTTTTCACCAACAATGTATGCATGTGTACATGCTCATGTACACACAAAGCACATTTTACGCCTTTAAGCAAACATACAAAAACCTTACATACGCCATGAATGGTCACATTTTCTGCCTTTTCTCTGAGTCAGGCTTTGCACCGCCCCATAATCACCTTTCCTCTCTTTTTCTCTCAACACAACAGTTTATTCAGCAGGGTGTAGCCAGTAAGACCTCAGCAGCCATTGTCAAGGTCTGAGTGTGTTAGTGTAAACATAGGCAGCACTGGGAGAGCTGGAGACATAGACTTGCCCTATAGTTATGTTTTTTTTCTATCTAAAGAGTCCTTCTTTTTTCTGTAGCTTTAAGGTATGTGTGTTTGGCAGGAACTGGTCCTGCTTAAGGTGTGTTCTAGAGTCTGTTGATTTTGACAAAGTATGACACACCTGGAAATGCAACGTGCACATTTTAAGCAACATTTTGATCAAATCTATGATCTTGTGTTGAAGATGGGGATTTTTTTTTTTTATAATTTAGCAGACGCTTTTATCCAAAGCGACTTACAAATGAGGACATTATAGAAGCAATCAAAACCAACAAAAGAGCAACAACATGCAAGTGCTATTGCAAGCCCTGGTTAGCCTAACGCAGTACACGTAGGAAGGTTTTCTTCCTTTTTTGTTTTTAGAAAACGAGTATGTAAAATATAGAAAAATGAAATTTAGTTTAGTTTTACAAGAAAAGCTAGCAGTTAGAGAATAAATATGCAATTGATAGAGCGTCAAATGTTTGTGTGTTTTTTAAATAAAAAGAAGACAGATTAGATACAATAAAATTAGAATAAAGAGTGTTAGAGTTAGAGGGTCAAATAAAGATGGAAGAGAGGTGTTTTTAGCCGTTTCTTTAAGATGGGTAAGGATTCAGCTGCTCGGATTGAGTTAGGCAGGTCATTCCACCAGATGGGAACAGTTAATGAAAAAGTCAGTGAAAGTGATTTTGTGCCTCTTTGGGATGGTACAATGTCGTCGTTCACTTGCAGAGCATAAGCTTCTTGAGGAATATAAGTCTGAAGTAATGAATTTAGGTAAAGGGGTGCAGAGCCAGAGGTGGTTCTGTAGGCAAATATTAATGCCTTGAATTTAATGCGAGCAGCTATTGGTAGCCAGTGCAAATTGATGACCAGAGGTGTGACGTGCGTTCTTTTCGGCTCATTAAAGATTAATCTTGCAGCAGCATTTTGGATTAATTGTAGAGGTTTGATGGAACTGGCTGGAAGACCTGCCAGGAGAGTATTGCAATAGTCAAGTCTGGACAGAACAAGAGCCTGAACAAGGAGTTGTGTTGCATGTTCCGAGAGAAAGGGCCTGATCTTCTTAATATTATATAATGCAAATCTACAGGACCGGGCAGTTTTAGTAATGTGGTCTGTGAAATTCAGCTTATCATCAATCACAACTCCAAGGTTTCTGGCTGTTTTTGAAGGAGTTATGGTTGATGAGCCTAATTGGAAGGTGAAATTGTGATGAAACGATGGGTTTGCTGAAACCACAAGCAGTTCTGTCTTAGCTAGGTTGAGTTGAAGGTGATGGTCCTTCATCCAGCAAAAAATGTCTGCTAGACATGCTGAGATGGGAGCAGCTATCGTCAGATCATTAGGATGGAATGAGAGGTAGAGTTGAGTGTCATCAGCATAGCAGTGATATGAAAAGCCATGTTTCTGAATGACAGAACCTAGTGAAGCCATGTAGACAGAAAAGAGCTGCGGCACATTGTAGCAGGAGCCACTGCACTGGTCACGTAAAGAGAAGCGCTTTCAGTGCGAGCATTTCAGGTTAAAGCACGAAGCACGAGCAGGAAGATACGCGCAGCGTGCGGCAAATTGATATGAATATTGAGGAAATGATAGCGGATGGAGGAATTGGTTTTTACGCTAAACTAAAGTAAAAGTCAGTTTCTTAAAACCAGAGAAGGTGAACATGTTGGTATTCTTATGGGAAAAAGGAAAGCAGGGTCACCGACAGCCAGTGTGGTTTTTTTTTTTAAGCTTATCTTTGCTGTTTACCTCATTTTATGGCTTTCTTTTACTTATTTATTTTTATTCCTCAGTGTTTGCTAAACTTTCTGTAATTTATTAGTCCGTATATAATACTGCATGTGGTGTATGCCATGCCTCATCTTATTCGTTTTTATTAATAAAGGATGTAAGCTAGTTTGTGGGAAGTGGGAAGAATGAGTCTTGAGCCCTGATTTGGCATTTCCAATTAATGTAGGCCTGTTACATTCTTTTTTTATTATGAAGTATTATTATTAAACCTGTTTAATAATAGTAGAGCTGTACTTTTATTATTAAATTAATATTACAATTACAATTTGCCCCTGTTACGAGTTAGATATTTTTAAGGGATGTTTCGTAACATTTAAGTGAGACACAACTGACGCTGAAGCAAACAATGGAAGAAAACGTCCGGGAGGCAAGCAAGCATTGTTATCACAAGTTGATTTTATTTTGAGAGGTACTAATTACAATCGTTGAAGACTCGTACGTTCTATAAATAGTTTGTGAGGAAAAGGAGAAAAATGAGTGACACCAAAACAAAGAAATTATCAAAAGCAAAACAACCCTATTATTAAACCCCAACCCAGCTAACCTAACTAACAAACAAAAAATTTAGAAATAAAGCATAGCTTCAGCGTATCCGACGTAACCTAAACTACTCTCATTAATAATAAAAATACACGGGTGGCTGTCACTCCTTACCTGTAACTAACAAGGAAAGAAAATTAAACAAAAGGCTTACCTATCTCCTCTTCCCAACATTATGTTAACAGGTCTCAAGCGACAAAGGCCATACTGGTCTGATTTAGATAATCTGGGTTACACAGCATGTTATGGTAATTAAAGTATCCTACATTGACAGGTGTTCTTAATCTCTTGTTCAATGCAGCTAAACGAACCTCAGGAGTCACAAATTATCTAGTCACAAAAAGAGTAGCAAATCAACTAAATCGAACAGCACAATGAATGTGGTTGACAAAAATGGACAGCCGCCCGCTGGCTGAAATGCAGGACGACAGATAACAGCCAAGGAGGTCCGGCCCCTTTTATAACAGGTAGGTCCAGCCTGATTGGTCGACTGGTGGAATGAGTCAGCCAATAGATGAAACCTAAGAATCAAGAAACAAAACTACAAAGAGAAAGTCAAGAACAGAAAATACAAGTGGCAAACAAATACAGACAAGAAATGTAACAGCCCCGCAATATTACCACATAACTGACGCGCTGCGAGGATAAGATTATGCTATTTACTCCTCAATTATAATGTTTTTAAAAAGGTCTTTCAAAACAGGTCTATTAGGCTATAGGCAATAAATTATAGTCCTATAATTAAAATATTAACGCTGCAGTCATCAATAAAAATCAATGAAATAAAAAGCTTTTATTTTAAGCACCGACTTTCAAAAACAACCTGTTTAACATGAAATACGTTTCTTTTTTTTTCAGTATGTACAGGCCACAAAATAAATATTACAATAAATTAAAACAGCTATAGGATAAAACCAGCATATTTTGAAGTATTTGTCTCTCTTTGTTTCTGAGAGAATAAGTGCCGTCAAATGCCAAAAGCTCCATCATTACTCCATCATTCCATTTTTTTCTTTCACTTTCTGCTTATAGTGAAATTACTGAGATTTAAGATGTTAACTGGCATAAATCTTGGCGAAAGTTTGCATGTGTGCAAACGCGTGCTTGTGTGATATCCATTGGCTCGCCTTCATGGTTTAAAACAGAAATATTTCCTACAATATAACAATATTTCCGTAACCAATTGCCCTGCCCCCCATATCGAAAACGTACCGAACTGTGACACCACTTTTACATCAAACGTATAGTATGTTTTTTGGGGGGAGGGGGGATGTAAAAGTGAGGAAGTCATGGCCTAATGGTTAGAAAGGGCTATTATATTTGTAAAAAATAAGTTTTTATATAAAAAACAAACAAGCAAGCCCTGCCCGCAATTAAAAAGTAAATCAATAGTAATGTTAATTACTTTCCATAAAAAGCAATGTAATTAATTAAATTTTTAGGGAGTAACACAATATTGTAATGCATTACTTTCAAAAGTAACTTTCTCCAACACTGGTTTTAACCCATACAAAAAGTGTTATGTTTGTATAAACTCCTTTCTTTAGGTTGATTGGGAAATATTAAATAATATTTAGGTACTTTAATTAAACAATCCAAATTCCGGAAATGTTGAGACGTTTTTTTAATTTGAATAAAATGAAAAGTAAAATAATTTCAAATCACATGAGCCAATATTTTATTCACAATAGAAAATAGAAGGCATAAAACATTTTAAACTGAGAAATTGTAAAATTGTATGCACAAAATTAACAAATGTCAAACTAGATGCCTGCTACAGGTCTCAAAATAGTTGGGACGGGGGCATGTTTACTATGGTGTAGCATCTCCTCTTCTTTTCAAAAACGTTTGAAGATGTCTGTGCATCGAGGTTATGGGTTTCTGAAGTTTTGGTGTTGGAAATTGTTCCCATTCTTGCCTGATATAGGTTTTGACCTGCTGAAGAGTTCATAGTCGTATTTGACGTTTTTTTCCGTTTAATTATGCGCCAAATGTTCTCTATAGGTGAAGATCTGGACTGCAGGCACTCTTCTACTATGAAGCAATGCTGTTGTAATAGCTGCAGTATGTTGTTTTGCATGGTTAGGGTTAGGCCTTCCCTGAAATAGACGTCATCTGGAGGGGAGCATATGTTGCTCTAAAACCTTTATATACTTTTAAGCATTCATAGTGCCTTCCAAAACATGCAAGCCGCTCATACCGTATGCACTTATTCACCCCCATACCATCAGTGATGCTGACTTTTGAACTGAACGCTGATAACACGTTGCATGGTCTCCCTCCTTTTTAGCCGGGAGGACATGGCATCTGTAATTTCCAACAATAAAGTCAAATTTAGACTTGTCTGACCATAGTGGAACACTTTTCCACTTTGAAACAGCCCATTTTAAATGAACCTTGGCCCACAGGACACGAAGGTGCTTCTTGACCATGTTCATATATGGCTTCCTTTTTGCATGATAGAGATTTAGTTGCCATTTGCAGATGGTACGGTGGATTGTGTTTACCGACAGTGGTTTCTGGAAGTATTCCTGGGCCCATTTAGTAATGCGGGGCATTAGAGTGCGACCAATTTGGTCGCATGTGACCTAATTTCTCATTGGTGCGAAAATAAAAAGTCTGAGGTCGCAAGAAAAAAAAGTCTCTGTGACTCTGAAAGTCTCCCTGTGGTATAACAACAGACACACATTAGGCCCATATGGTGGTCTAACCAAGCCGAGATAGTGAAGGGCGGACCCCCCCTCTGATTGGCCGTGGTCCAGATATTCCTGTACGTGTGTACGTTTGAAAATGCGCGTGCTGCTGCAGTCAGACAGAGAGAGAGAGGTGAGTAGTAGAGATGCGCGCAGTGTTGCCAACTAAGCGACTTTGTCGTTAGATTTAGCGACTTTTCAGACCCCCCTAGCAACTTTTTTTTTTTAAAGCAACTAGTGACAAATCTAGCGACTTCTTGGACAAACTTTAGTGAGTCTCTGTGATCGTTGGTACTGCCGCAATGGCGTGAGATCAGCGTGCATCCAGCTCTTTCTCTGCATCTGCTCTGTTCAATGGGCGTCTGAAAGGAGCAAGCCCGTTCTTTGGCGCGACCAAAGTTTGAGAACCTCTGCACTAGAGCATCCCTTCATTCAGGCACAGTGGAAGATCTGATAAGAATCAGTGTAGAAGGACCAAGTCTTGAAGATTTTGATGCTAGAGAGAGTGTGGCCAGCTGGTTTAGCCAAGGCCAAAGATCGAGAAGACCAAACTACAGGAGTTGGCCATCCAAGGGGCATGTATGTGACTGCAATGAATATGAAAAGACAATGCAGAAAAGCTGAGCGGATGTGGCGGAAGACGAAACTAGAAATACACTATAGCATCTATAAAGACAGCCTTCATGCTTTCAATTTGGAACTAGCCACAGCTAGACAGACCTTCTTCTCAAACCTTATAAACAGTAACTTAAACAACACTCGCACTCTTTTTGCTACTGTTGAGAGACTGACAAACCCCCCAAGTCAGATTCCCAGTGAAATGCTCTCTGACAGCAAATGCAATGAGTTTGCTTCCTACTTTTCAGAGAAGATCAGTAATATCAGGAAGGAGATTGGCACATCTTCCTGTAATACAGAGGTCACATAGATTCGACAGCAATCTCAAAAAGAAGTGACTATGTCTGTTTTTAAAACAATTGATAGCAAAATTTTGGAAGAAATAGTACAGCATCTTAAATCGTCAACCTGCTATCTTGACACACACTTCCCACATCTTTTTTCAAAAGTGTGCTTAACTGTTTAGAAGCAGATCTCTTAGAAGTGGTGAACACCTCACTTCTTTCTGGGACTTTCAAACTCCTGAAAACTGCAGTTGTTAAGCCCTTCTGAAAAGCGCAATCTTGATAACACCATGTTGAGCAACTATAGACCAATATCAAATCTTCCTTTCATAGGTAAGATTATTGAAAAGGTAGTTTTAATCAGCTGAACAACTACTTAAACTCAAATGGATACCTGGATAATTTTCAATCTGGTTTCGCGTGCATCACAGCACAGAGACAGCACTCATTAAGATAATAAATGATATTCGCTTTAATTCTGATTCTGGCAAAATATCAGTGCTGGTACTACTAGATCTTAGTGCTGTGTTTGACACTGTCGATCATAACATACTTCTAGAGAGACTGGAAAACTGGGTCGGGCTTTCTGGGATGGCACTCAAATGGTTCAGGTCATACTTAGAAGGAGAGGTTATTATGTGAGTATAGGAGAGCATAAGTCTAAGTGGACGTCCATGACATGTGGAGTCCCACAAGGCTCAATTCTTGCACCGCTCTTGTTTAGCCTGTATATGCTCCCACTAAGTCAGATAATGAGGAAGAACCAAATTGCCTACCACAGCTATGCTGATGATACCCAGATCTACCTAGCCTTATCTCCATATGATTATAGCCCCATTGACCCCTCTGCCAATGCATTGAAATTAACAGTTGGATGTGCCAAAACTTTCTTCAGTTAAACAAGGAGAAAACTGAAGTCATTGCATTTAGAAACAAAGATGAAGTTCTCAAGGTGAATGCATACCTTGACTCTAGGGGTCAAACAACTAAAAATCAAGTCAGAAATCTTGGGGTGATTCTGGAGACAGACCTTAGCTTTAGTAGTCATGTCAAAGCAGTAACTAATGGCGCTTTTCCACTGCATGGTACGGTACGGTTCGGCACAGCTCGGTGCATGCAGTGCAGCTCAGTTCGGTCGGTTGCATTTCCACCGCAGTTTAGTACCGCTATAGAGTGGGCGGGATTATTCACGCAGCGTCGTTATAATTGCGCGCCTCTACTGCCGTGACATCATCGTAACAGCGCCACAAACAAACTCACAACAAAGAAAGGAGACGGAATAATGTTCTTCATTCTCGGCATGTGGATGTTTTTAACAGCAATGGAGAGGTCTATGAGAATGCTTGGGATTTACCCCCAGCAGCAGAGACTGTGGTGACAGTGACACGGGCTTTAGAGGAGGAGAGCAGGGATGTTCGTGCAGGTGTGCTGCATTACTTGATTAGTTAACTATTCATGCATCGTGCTCTGTAAAGTGAATTATCAATAAACCTTTGAATATTTCAAAATTTACAATGTATCCCTTGTTTTTTATTTATGTGATGGTTTTTATAATCGTGGCATTAATCATTTGTCTTTTTCAAGAGGTTCATTACGTGCTCATACAATAATAAATATTTAATATAGTCTGGAGGTACACTTTATCGATCAGATTGTTTTTAATTGAAGCAAAACACACATACAAAGGTAAAAATATAAACAGAAGACATACTCTGAAAATATAGCAAGTTCAAAAGTATACACATAAGGCTTTTTCCTTCGGCATCACGCCATCAAGCAATCACTGGATCCGCTCCTCGGCTATCAACGAGAGGAACGTCTGAACTTCCTCAACAGACAATGAAACAGATCATTTGTGGTTGATGCAAAAAGGTGCGTTTGTTGAAACAAAAGCTGCGTCCTGCGTCCGCTCCTTCGCTGGCTGTGCTGATTTAAATCTAGCGGGTCTCATGTCGCAAGTTCATTGACGCAGTAATGACGATTCTCTCCGGCCAATCTGTGATCAGCGGAGTTTACACGTCACGTTTTGGTAACGGTACGGATCGCTTGGAACCTCGGCTGAGGTGGTACTAAAAAAGTACCAGGTACCAGGTACAGTACCCAGTGGAAAACCCCCCAAAAGTGAACCGTACCGAACCGTACCGTGCCGTACCATGCAGTGGAAAAGCGCCATTAGAGTCCGGGTTCTACAGCCGTACTTCATTGTTCCTGGGAAAGGGGTTGCGTCCTTTTTTATCTAAGTTAACTGAACCGCTCAGTCATACGACTGAAGTTCAGAAAGCTCTCTTCAAGCAGGTCATGTCTCACACCAGATCCGAGGACTGGTGGTCACGATAGATCTGGAAAACGCATACTCCTTCCCCATCACAGGAAGTCCCTGAGATCTGCTTTGGGGGCAAAGCGTATCAATATCGGGTTCTTGCCTTCGGACTTGCACTCTCGCCCTGATTAGCTCATCAGAGCGGATGGCGGTTCGGCATCGAGATGTCGTTTTCACTCACTTGAAAGAGTTGGGGTTAAGACTTAACGTCAGAAAAGTGTGTTTCTTCAATACAGAGAACCACTTATCTGGGTGTGGTGGGGATCCGACCACGATGCAGGCACGTATGTCCCCTGCTCTGATCAAGTCAATCCTCACGTCAGTCAAGAGAGTAAAAGAAGGCCAGTCACTCACTGTCAGCAGTTTCAGAAACTGCTGGGTCTGATGTCAGCTGCGTCCAACGTGATACCTTTTGGCCTGCTGTACATGAGACCCAGTGGTGGCTCAAAACCAAGGGATTCTCCCAGAGGGGAAAACCCACTTCATATGATCAAGGTCACATGGCGATAGACAAGGCCTGGTGCTGGGAGCTCCTGTTGCCGCGTAACGCTAGCGACGGATACATCTCTCACCGGTTGGGGAGCGGTCATGAGTGACCACCCTGCCTGTGGTCTACCAGACCTGAGAGATCGGCATTTGTGGTGCGATACCTAGTGTAAGGAGCGTAGCAGGCCTCCTCTCGATCCAGAGAGTCATCATGTTGAGGCCTCCACTCCAAGAGCTCGACCTTTCGGTGAGTGTCGTCAGGCCTCCACTCGCCAGAGCTCCGCTAAGAGTATGCCAGTGTATGGAGTGTAGTAGGCCTCCTCTCATTTCGAGAGTCGTCACGCTGAGGCCTCTGCTCCAAGAGCTCGGTGTTTCGGCGAGTGTCCTCAGGCCTCCTCTCGTTTAGAGAGTTTTAGAGGCCTCCGCTCGCCAGAGCTCCGCCTGGACAGCATCTGTGAGTGGTAGGCTCTAAGTGAGTCTCCTTACAAGACACATCCTGTCGAGGCAGGGGCTGAGGCCCGGGGAATGGATCTCTCTCCCCGATCGCTCCCTCAATGAGGAAACTGTACGCCCTGAAGTTGAGACTCAGGGTGCGGAGATCGCCAGCTTGATCCAGTTAACTGCCCGTTTGGTACAGTGCTGGAGTTCTTGCAGGTCTGTTTCTCCGCAGGGTTAGCTCCACCCTGAAGTTCTACGTGGCGCCTATAGCGGCCTACCACGCCCCTCTTGGTGGCCTTTCAGTAGGCAAAACCCTCTAGTTACACGTTTCCTCTGGTGCTGAGGCCAGAGAAGCTTATGCAAAATGTGGGGGATCATAATGCCATCCTATAACCTCGAGTCCTCTGATCTCCCCTCACCTTTGGGAGTCAAGGCTTACTCATCTCAAGGTATGGCGGCCTCCAAGGCCTTTCCGGTACTGCAACGCTGCAGGGTGGTCTACGCCCCTCACATTCATCAGGTTCTTGACAAAGATTTGCGAGCCACTCCTGGCTCTTCTTTTCTCTTTCCATAGCTGTGCTCTTCCACACTAAGCAGGGATTTGCAAGTCTGGCGGTGTAGATATCTCGTTCCCCAAAAGCGTCTCGATGCAGCTCGAAGTTCCCGAAGGGGAACGTCTCAGGTTACGTATGTAACCATGGTTCCCAGAGGGAACGAGACGCTGCGTCGCAGGGCCATACCTCCGGCATCCCTACTAGAGCTATGCTTCATTCCTAGAAGCTAACACCAGTTGCACCTCATGGTTTTAAAGCTTCCTGGTCATTACGTCACCCGCACATGATGTCTTGCCCATCGTTTGTACTGATTACACATATGATTCAGAGCTGGATATCGCTGATGGCGTTCCCCAAAAGCGTCTCGACGCAGTGTCTCGTTCCCTCGGGGAACCATGGTTACATACGTAACCTGGGACGTTTTCTTTTTATTCAATTTTTCTTGAGATGTTTTAAGTTTAAATATCAGCTCAGTGAAGCACTTTAAGCACCAACACTTGTTCAGCAAGTTACCTTTCTTGTAGAATTGTGCTTTAAATAAAGAACTTTATGTTGACCAGATTGTTAGTTAATCGTTTACTAGTCAATATTGCCTATATGAAAATTTGGGTGCACCTAACTTTTGTGCTGGTGCACCTAAGAAAAAAAGATAAGCGCACCAGTGCAACCAGTGCAAAAATTTAGTCTTTAATGTCCTGTAATGTCAATGACAGAATCATGCCGATGAGTGATGTAGTGTCGTCTGAGGGCCCAAAGACCACGGGCATCCAACAAAGGTAATCAGGCCTAGTTCCTTACGCACAGAGATTTCTCCAGTTTCTCTGAATCTTTTGATGATGTTATGCACTGTAGATGATGAGATTTGCAAAGCCTTTGCAATTTGACATTGAGGAACGTTGTTTTTAAAGTATTCCACAAACTTTTTACACACTCTTTCACAGATTGGAGAACCTTTGCCTGTCTTTACTTCTGATAGAGGCTACCTTTCTAATACATCCCTTTTATAGCTAATCATGTTACAAACCTGATGTCAATTAACTTAATTAGTTGCTAGATGTTCTCCCAGCTGAATCTTTTCAAATTTCCTTGCTTTTTCAGCCCTTTTTTTGCCCCTGTGCCAACTTTTTTTAGATCTGTAGCAGGCATCAAATTTGAAATGAGCTCATTTAGTGGATAAAAGTGTACAATTTATCCATTTAAACATTTGTTATGTTATCTATGTTCTATCTTGAATAAAATATTAGCTCATGTGATTTGAAAGTCTTTTCAAGTTTTCAAGTTTAAATTTTATTCAAATTTAAAAAACTTCCCAACATTTCCGGAATTCAGTTTGTAGATGTTACCATTTTAGGGAAACTTTTTTTTCAGTCTATGCGAGCACGGTCATAACTTTGAAATATATAATTTGTGACAAATGCAGAGAAATCTTAAATAAGTGGAGAGTGTTGGAAAAAAGTGAAGTGCAGAGTAAATGGAGAAAAAAGAATCAGTTGTTTCAACCCTCAGGCTTAATGTATCCATCTATCCGCTCGGAAAAACAAAAAAGGACAGTTAACCTCCTGCGGCTAAACACTGAATGCTTTGTAGTAATTACAGTAGATGCTTGACTTTACCTGGAGCCCACTGTCTGTATGAGAGTGAAGGAGGAGCGCTAGGTCACTGGTTGCGTATGATTAACTGCCATGACAATGTGCTGAAGGGTAAATCAGTCTCAGCGAGACACACGAGAAGTGTTTTTCTCATGTCACACATTTATCAAATATCAATAACAAAATATAACTTCTTTCAGTTCCATTTAAAAAACTCTACACTCTTAAAAATAAAGGTTCTTTACTTACATTGACTAAACTATATTAAAAACTATTGACTGAATGTTGTTTGGGGAACCAAAAATGGTTCTTTGATGGCATCGCTGCAAAAAAAAGAGTGTAGCAAAGATGAAAAGTTCCCAAAGTTGAATTTACACCAAGCTTATTCCATTAAAAGATATCTCTACATTTCTCCGATATCCCAGCTGTCTCTAGTATATAATCATTCTGAGAACAAATAAAAATGTTAAATGTATTTTATACTTCCTCATTCTGTATATTGCAAACAGGCAATGTGTGCAACAGGTTTCTGGTGAAAATTCAAAAATGCAGTGTGATACGGCACAGTAACAGCCAATCAGAACATATTCAATGTTTAATATAAATTTTAGAGGAGCGTGATTTTTAAACCAATTAAATTTCACTGTGGGTGGAGCTGCCTTGAGCAACAATACTGAAATAGAAACCAAGCAGTCAATAAGCACGACTAAAATTCTAATTTACTTTGAAGATGTTTTATTGCTTTTCAATTTATTTTGTTGCACCAATACATGATGCAATACTTACAAATTGGTATTAAATGAAGAATGGTAATAAGTCTCTTGGTACAACTGTATGGACAATTGTAAAAATCACAGCCGTTCATACCATGACTGATGGAGAAATGGTACATAGTCAATTGTGAAAGATGCTTGTAAAATATGGAATGGTGCCAACACCTTTCAAAGAGCGAGTGTTTGGAGGTTTTAAAGCCCTGTGTTTGCTGCCAGATGCTCTCTTGTCTTCTGAGGTTTCATCAGCCTGGAAAATAAAGACATCCCCCTCTAGGCTTTTCATTAAAATCTATTTACTTAAAATGGCAAAAGAGAAAGACTGGGGGAATGAAAGAAAATCGGATGAGCGGAGGGAATTGCCTCTAAGCTTAGCAAACATTACATTGGCTTGTGCATAAAGGAAGCGACCTGAAGATAAATGGTGGCAGTTTTGGCAGGGAGCGAAGCTGGGGGTCTACGGGGTCAATTAAAAGCATGAAATTGTAATCACTGAGCAGATAATGCACTTTTTAGTAAGGGTTTTCAGATGTAGAAACAAAATATGTGTTACTTCCTGTTTTTGTACAGTTGAATGATTATTGTGCTTGCTTTAGCGGACTTGTGCAACTAAATTAGTTATTTGCAATTCATTTTTGACTACATTGTTCTACATTCTACATTATTTTTATTTTGTTTTGCTCTCACTTAATTCTCCCACTAGATCTGAAATGAGATTTTGAATGTGTTTGTTTACATGATTTATTTTACTTTTTTCCCACTATTTTTTCTTAACTTTTATGTTGACCCCTATAACATTCCCTAGTCAAGTCCCATGTTGAGTTTAATGTAAATTTCACTAGAAATGCTATAATTGATGTCATTGTTTTCCTGCATATAAGCATTATGTTATGTGTGTGTTTTTTTCAGGAGAGAAGGTGAGGGTGTGCGGGTGTTTTGGGACAAACTCAGAGAACCGTCTTTCGCCTCCCGTTGGAATCCTTTTTCTGTTGAATATCCTTTCACTACATTCACCTATCACCCTGTCAAGAGTGCCAACGAGGAAGCTGGGCCGCCTGTGTGATGTGAGTATTACAATGCAACACACAGAACCCTTTTATCACAGTCGGGTCTCATGATATACCTTTGATTTCTAGAAGATGTCTTTTTTTAGCCAAATGATCAGACTTCATAACGACAAAACCCGACCATTATATGAGCTCACTTAGGCATTCTCAAATGCTGTTACTCACAAGTATTACAGAGGCGCTGCCAAAGAACTTTTAGAGGTGGAGTAAGAATCCACAGTTTCTTGGCAGTCGACTTTGGAAGAAATCCAAAGACGTGTTCAGCTAACATGCATGGTGCAATGTTTATTTTACCACATGATAAAGATTTCAAAGAATGACTACATGAGGCAGAGGCAAGGTTACTTAAGGTTTCTTCAACTGGGTTCTTTTTTTAAGCCACATGGTCAGGAAAAATTTCCTGAGTAAATCTTAACAAAAAATCATGGCACAAAAACTACTTAAGTTATTGATTGAAAGGCTTACTAGTTTTAGAAAGGGGCTTAGTGATGCTTTGCCAGTGGAAAGTTAAACAAGTTCAAATTCAAGTTTATAGTTTATCTGTGTACATACATGCCATTAAGTTATTTCTACTAGTTATTTCTAGTAGTTATATTCCATATAACTACTAAATCTAGTACTTTGTATGGCCTCCATGATTTTTAATGACAGCACCAAGTCTTCTAGGCATGGAATGAACAAGTTGGCGACATTTTGCCAGATCTATCTTTTTCCATTCTTCAAGAATTACCTCTTTTAGATTGGATGCTGGATGGAGAGTGATGCTCAACTTGTCTCTTCAGAATTCCCCATAGGTGTTCGATTGGGTTCAGATCAGGAGACATACTTGGCCACTGAATCACTTTCACCCTGTTCTTCTTCAGAAATCCAACAGTGGCCTTAGATGTGTGTTTAGGATCATTGTCATGTTGGAAAAGTGCACGACGACCAAGGGCACGGAGTGATGGTAGCATCTTTCCTCACCTTTGCGACGCCATACAGTTTTGAAGCCATCAGTTCCAAAAACATTTATCTTGGTCTCATCACTCCAGAGTATAGAGTCCCAGTAGTCTTCATCTTTGTCATCATGGGCCCTGGCAAACTCTAGGCGGGCTTTTTTGTGCCTGGGCTTTAGGAGAGGCTTCTTTCGTGGACGGCACCCATGCGTGCCATTCCTCTGCAGTGTATGCCGTATTGTGTCACGGGAAATAGTCACCCCAGTTTGGCTTTCTACTTCTTTAGATAACTGCAGTGAACTTGCATGTCGATTTTCTTCAACCCTTCTCATCAGAAGATGCTCCTGACGAGTTGTTAACTTCCGTGGACGACCTGGACGTCTCTGTGAGATGGTTGCAGTTCCATCTTTTTTAAATGTTTGTACCACTTTTGCTACAGTATTCTGACTGATAAGTAAAGCTTTGCTGATCTTCTTGTTGCCTTCACCTTTCTTGTGTAAAGAAATTATTTTCTTGTGACATTTCTCTTCCATGTGGTGCCATTGCTGACAGCATGAAATGGGAAGGGGTTTTCTTTAAGTAACACCCTTTTATAGTCAACTGTCACCTGTGTAATGAATAATTAGACTCACCTGTGGTTCAATTCTTGTTAAATTAGACATTTGTAGTCTAAAATTTAGCTTTGATCCAGAGACATTCAGTGGGGTGTACTCATTTTTGCATCACCCTAATTTGAGTAAAACTGAAAATGTTGTTCTCTAAGTTATATTATTAACCTTCCTTTCATGTTATAAGTTAAACAGATGTTATATAAAACTTAGTCTTGTCAACATTTTGGAAAATGTTTTTGTGTTCATTAAGACATTGTTTAAAATGTTACTTTTCAAAGGGGGTGTACTCATTTACACTGAGCACTGTATATAATTTTATACTTCTATTGTCTTAATTATATGTAAAGCGTGTTGCTGAATGTTTATGGTAAACTAAGATATACAGTGCCTTGCGAAAGTATTCATACCCCATTTTTGGGCTGGATTTTCATTAAGGCTATCTCTATATTTTGGTGCATTGAGCTTTTCTTCTACTCTGACGAGTCCCTCAGTCCTGCCGCTGAAAAACAGCCCCACAGCATGAGGCTGCTACCAGCACACTTTACTTTTGGGATGGTACTTTGCAGGTGATGAGCAGTGCCTGCTTTCCTTTAAACATGATGCTTGGAATTGAGGTTCATCAGACCAGATAATATAATTTATCACAGTCTGAGGGTCCTTTAGGTGCTTTTTTGCCAATTTAAAATCTTGCCACACTGCCATAAAGCCCAGATCTATGGAGTGTTGCAGTGATGTTTGTCCTTCTATAGATTTATCCTATCTGCATATACAAATCAAATCTCTTTATTGTCACACATCATGTACACAAGTGCACTGATGGTGAAATTCTTAGGTACAAGACTCTGTGCCATGGCAGTACAAGCAACAAGATATGAAAAATGTAAAGTACACAAGCCACAATATACACTTTACACAATATACACATTTACACAATATACAATAAACAATAGACAATTGTACACAATATACAATACACACATTTCCATTATATACACATAGTAAACTGTATCAAGGCTTATGTGTATAGCTTTCATACATGACTTACAGTGATGCATACTGTTAGTGTTTTACTGTGTTGTTAGTGCAGAAGAGAAGATGGAGCTGCATGTGTTCTATGCTATGCAGTGCAAGACATGCTACAGTGCTGTCAGAGTCAGTGTGGCTGGTGTGTAGATGAAATCCAGTGTGAGGGGTGGGTGGGTTTGTGAGTGTAGTTTGCTGTCTGGAGTTCAGCAGTCTGATGGCCTGCTAGAAGGAGCTGTCTCGCATTCTGCTGGTTCTGGTCCTGATGCTGTGGTACCGCCTGCCTGATGGTAGCAGCGAGAAGAGTTCATGGCTCGGGTGGCAGGAGTCTCTGATGATCTTCCGCGCTTTCCTCACATCGCTGGGTGTAGATGTCCTGGAGGGAGGGAAGCTCACCTCCGACGATGTGCTGGGCCATCTGAACTATTCTATGCATTGCTTTCCGGTTGAGAGCGGTGCAGTTCCCGTACCAGGCAGTGATGCAGCCAGTCAGGATGCTCTCCACAGTGCCACTGTAGAACTGTCTGAGGATTTTTGAGCTCAGACCGAATTTCTTCAGTCGCCTGAGGAAGAAGAGATGCTGGTGGGCCTTCCTCACTACTGACCGTGTGTGAATAGTCCAGGTGAGGTCCTCGGTGATGTTTACATTGAGGAACTTGATGCTGCTGACCCGCTCCACTGGAGTCCAGTTGACAATGATGGGGGGGTGCTCACTGGTCCGCCTCCTGAAATCCACCACCATCTCCTTGGTCTTACTGATGTTCAGAGATGTTGTTGCTGTGACACCAGTTAGTCAGAGTGTGCACCTCTTCTCTGTAAGCTGATTCATCGTCATCGGTGATCAGACCTATCACCATTGTGTCATCCGCAAATTTGATGATGACGTTGGAGCTGTGTGTGGCTACACAGTCGTGCGTGTACAGGGAGTACAGGAGAGGGCTGAGAACACAGCCCTGAGGGGCTCCAGTGTTGAGGGTCAATGAGGAGGAGATGTTGCTGCCTACTCTGACCACCTGCCCTCTGCCTGTTAGGAAGTCCAGAATCCAGCTGCACAGAGAATTGTTCAGACCTAGAGCCCAGAGTTTCACTACAAACTTAGAGGGCACTATGGTATTAAATGCTGAACTGTACTCAACAAACAACATTCTCACATATGTGTTCCTCTTGTCAAGATGGGAAAGAGCAGTGTGCAGGGTGAAGGCAATTGCAAAGTCAGTGGAGCGGTTATTGCGGTAGACGAACTGCAGTGAGTCGAGTGATGCTGGTAATACAGAGCAGATGTGATCTCTTGTCCGTGAAAACTCCAGCTAGTTGGTGAGTGCATGTTTTAAGGACACGGCCAGGAATGCCGCCTGGGCCTGTGGCTTTGCGAATATTCACGCGCCGGAGCGATCGGGTGACATCCGCTACAGACACAGAGAGTGGATTAGCCTCAGCAGTCTCGGCTGCGGGAGTGCTCTGTGTGTGGAATGAGCCGCTGACTTCAAAACGAGCGTAGAAGGCGTTGAGCTCGTCAGGTAGTGAGGTAGAGGTGTTTGTAGCAGGGTGTTTGCGATCCTTGTAGTCCGTGATGTTGTGGAGTCCTTGCCACATGCCTCTGTAGTTTGAAGCGGTGAACTGTTGCTTCAATTTTTTATTTGGATTGGCGTTTTGCGGTCTTGATGGTTTTGCGAAGGTTATAGCTGGCTTGCTTATAATCATCCACATTATCGGAATTAAAGGCAGAGGTTCGAGCGTTGAGAGCCACGCGAACATCAGCGTTAATCCACGGTTTCTGATTCGGGATTGTTTTGGTCGGTACAACGTCTTCTATGCACTTCCTAAGCACGTGACTGTGTCTGTGTAAATATCGATGTCATCATCGGATGCAGCCCGGAAACATATCCCAGTCGACGTAATCAAAACAGTCCTGTAACATAGAATCCGATTTGTCCGACCAAAACTGAATCGTCCTGAGGGCGGTTGTTTCCCGTTTCAACTTCTGCCTGTAAGCAGGCAGGAGCAGAACGGAAGAGTGATCTGATTTGCCTAGAGGTGGGCTGGGGAGGGACTTGTAAGCATTCCAGAAAGGGGTGTAACAGTGGTCTAGAGTCCGTTCTCCACGTGTGTTGCATTGTGTGTGTTTGAAAAAATTTGGTGCGATCCCCTGAGATCGGCTTTGTTGAAATCCCCGGTTATAATAAACGCAGCGTCAGGGTGCACAGTCTCCTGTTTGCATAAATTCCCATACAGTTCCTTAAGTGCTGCATCTGTGTCGGCTTGAGGGGGGATGTAAACAGCTGTAATGACTACCGCTGGGAATTCCCTCGGTAACCAAAACGGCCGGCACAGAAGCGTGAGATATTCCTGGTCAGGAGAACAAAGAGATTGTATAGGGTGTGCATTCTTCCGATCGCACCATCAGTTGTTGATCATTAAGCATACACCTACTCCTTTGCTCTTCCCTGAGAGATCCGGTATTCTATCCACGTGATGCACGGAGAAACCTGTGGGTTCTATGGCAAAGTATGGTACCTCTCGAGACATCCAGGTTTCTGTGAGGCAAATAATAGAGCCATCCCTGATCTCACGCTGGAAATAAATACGCGCTCTCAGTTCACAGAGTTTATTGTCCGGGGACTGAAATGTTAGCCAGTAGGATACTTGGTAGCGGTGGTCAGTCTGCGCGGCGTCTTAATTTGACGAGAACACCAGCTCTCTTTCCTCTCCTTCTGACAAACAAACAACAAGCTACCAGTTTGGTTCGGAGCTCGCAACACAGCAGCCATACTCCGCACCATCATCGCAAGAAAAAGGATCATGGAGCTCAACTAGAGTGAACATCAGGTTCTTCGTCAACACTCGAACCAAAGCCCTTCTCAATCAATTGCTCAGTTTGGCCAAGAGGCCAGCTCTAAGAAAATCCTGGTTGTTTCAAACTTCTTCAATTAAGGGAAAAGAGACTACATGCTTCTGTGACCCTTAAATGTAGCATAATTTTTTTCTGAACTCTTACCCAAATGTGTGGCTTGACGCAAACCTGTTTCTGAGCTCTACAGACTGTTCTTTTGACCACAGGGCTTGGTTTTTACTCTGATATGCATTATCAGCTGTTGGGCATTTTATTAAGACGTGTGTGCCTTTCCAAATTATACCCATTCAATTGAATTTGCCACAGGTTACCTTCACTCAAAGTCTAGTAACACCTACAAGCAATATGAATGCTCCTGAGCTAAATTCCAACTGTCCCAGATAAAGGTATGAGTGACTTATGCAATGGAATCATCTGTATGTTTTTTTCAGTTTTTTTTGCTTTAACATTATAGTGTATTGAGCTTAGATAGATGTGGAAAAAGTAATTTAAAGCAGTTTGACATAAGGTAGCAACATAAAACTAAAGAATTAAGAGGTATAAATACTTTTGCGAGGCACTGTACTTATACAGTAAGTATAAATGTAATATAATTGCATTTCTATTGTGATTTATTTGGATGTATAATTGTATTTATACACATTTGTAATAATCAGGTTGCAATTTAGTATATTCAAAATTATTCAATGTAAATGTAATGAATAACACACAACAGTTTAAATTATAATCAAGTACTTTACATGTGTAGAATATTAGTCAACATATAAAATTAAGTGTATATACTAGTGTTGTCAATCGATTAAAAAAATGTATCACACATTTTTTTCTGAAATTAATAGTGATTAATCCCACCTAACATTAAAGTTTTTAAATATACTTTGATATTGCAATAATTTCACATAAAATCTTCAAATTAATGTAGAAACAACATAAAGACAGTATATTTGTCATATTTGTTTAATGGCATCTTTTTTATGACTGAAGGTGAGTATCACACTGATACCAATACGACTGATTTTTTATTCTTGTCAAGAAAAAAAAAGAGACCGAGGCAGCTTGTGAGTGGGGTGGCTAACCCTAGCCCCGTGCCTGCATTAACTGCGTTAAATAGTTTTAACTGTTAAACTGTAAAAATGAATCGCCAGCGTTAACGCGCAAATTTTGACAGCACTAGTATATACTACAACATAATTTAAAATGTACTATAAAATGCATGACAAAGCATTACTAAAACAATAATTTAATATTTACATTAAAGATTTGACACTATAACAAAGTGCATTTTTTTAAAGTGTACTCAAGCATGTAAAGGAAAATAACTGCAAATACAGTTTATATATAAAGTATATATATAGCACTTTTTTTTTTTTTTTTTTTTTTTTTTGTATAAGTGGTCACTGCTTTAGAAAAAAAGCATAAACCCTTATTTAAGGCTGTATTATTTAATTGCAATACAATTTAGACAATATATAAGAAATAAAGTCGGTAACAATTTAGTATAGGGAACATTTCTTACTGTTAACTAGTTGCTTGTTAGCATGCCTATTATTAACATGCTGGCCGTTTATTAATGCATATAAAGCACATATTGTGCATGACCATATTCAAAATCCCTAAACCTAATACCTAAACTTAACAACAACCTTACCATTACTAAGCAGCACATTAGGAGTTTATTGAGGCAAAAGTTTTAGTTCATGTTTTTTTAATGGCAAGAATTAGACCTTAAAATAAAGTGTAACTATCTGTATAGATGGATCACTTTAAAAAACCTGAGCTTTAAATTGTTGATATTAGATTTGTTGTGGTCCCTGACTTACTTAAAGTGACCACGGGGTCCAGGACAATCTGCTGTCCTTTAAGTATGTAGTTTAAGGTGTGAGCGAGGGGTCTTTTACAGGTGACCACACAGATTGCAAAACCAGTCATTTGGACTTCGGAGGTGTCAAATCCCACAGCCACATTCCAATTCCTTACATTCCACCCCGCCTACTGAGGTGCACAGCAGATTCAACAAAAATGCAGAATGGTAGATAAAAAAAAGAGAAAACATAAACATAAATATTTTGACAAGCAGAAACCGCCAACCTGACAACCATGAGTTGTGTCAAATAAGTTTTCAAAAGATGTTTTTGCTGTGTTTTAGTACTGAACAAATACATTTTCCATATTTTTTTTCCTCTTTTAGATTCAAAACTTCAGGGAGCTGCTGAATTCGGCAGCGCAGAAAGCCCACAACAGGAATCCTGTACCTGGTAAAGCCAACGGGGTTCTTGTGCTTAATCAACCCATCCTAATTGAAGCATACGTGGGTCTGATGTCTGTTTAGGCAACCAAAACAAGCTGGGCTATTGCTTAGCACGAGGCAATATTGGTTTCTGAGGGCACTTTGAGACATCCAATGATGGTTTACACTAAGTAATACTCGTATACCAGCTGAGCATGTGTAATTTATACTTATAAAAGATAATGAAGGATATTTTAAATCAAGGTGAATGTATCATTTGTATTCTTAAAATGCATTCAATGTCCATCAAATCTTTTAGTCTCATCTAGTTATATTGCCCCAAGATATTATCAATGTCTATCAGTCATTTCCTTTGGGTTGTCATACCATACAAAATATGTTTTCCCTCCTGCTACGACTTCCTGGGTAGAAATATCTTGTTTTTAGTTTTCTGTTTTAGTTATTTCTCTGCAGAAACTAATTCTTCGCACTGATGTAGTTTGTAAAGTGCCTTTCCTTTCTTTCTGTATGTATGCTGATATTCATCACAAGGCTTCTTACAAGGCAATTGATGCATGAAGGTACACACGTCATATTTGTTTGATGGTTTAGGGTTTTTTATTATTTCAGTAGAACACAGTGCTGGATTTTCCCTCATCTTGTAATTACTACATTCACTCAGTCGTCTTGATTTGTTTCTACAGCAGAATGTAAAACATTGTGAAGTCTTTTTAAAAATAAATGGTAGTACAGAAACTTGGTACATTAGTGCTGAATACAATATATTTTCACTAACTACAATTAGGAATAATAATACAAATAAAAAAAAACTTGCTTCATTTATCTGAATAGTCTGCGCAATTTTGATTTATAGGGCATTTCTAAGGTAGGGCAAGTGGCAGTGTAACCATGTCTTGTTGAAATATTGTTATATATGTTTTATACTTGTACAATTAAAAACAATTAAACAAATGTACTGTATTTGTAGAATTATACATTTAAGGTTATTTTAAATTATCCCCTTAAAAAAAGTGTCCCCATGCAGTTAACATGGTGTAGAACGGTCACTGATTGTGGCTGCTTTTCATTTGTTATTTAATTGACAAAAAATAATTTTAACCTTGGTATATGATCATTTCGTTAATTTTGTATTATCACATTTCATAGAGAATTCACACTCGTTGTAAATTAAAACAGATTATTGTAAAGACAGATTTTTAGTTTATAAGTTGATTTATAAAAAGACGTAATTTGTATTCAATCACTACTTTATGTATAAATTGCATATATATATATATATATATATATATAGCAGAATTAAATAATAAATGCATGCAAACAAATCAAAATCAAATTTGAAATGCTGTACAATGTGCAATTAGTCAAACAAAAACTACTGTCTTGCATAGTGAACACTGGGTTGTGCAAAAGAACATGCAAAGCAGCTTTTTTAATATATATGATAAAACACATGCAAGTTATTTAATACTTTAAAGCACTGTATGTATATATATATATATATATATATATATATATTGTGTACTAACTTTCTGCAGCACGTTCTGTAAAACAGGATCTTTACCCATGAGTGTGGAGAATGCAGACTTAAAGCATGTACACCATAACTCTGGTCTGGCGAACGTTACGTGATAATCTCTTGTTTATCTGATTACATTTCTGTAGACTGCACAATGGCTCAGCGTCTGCTGCCTGCGACCAAATCTCAAACCAAAAGCTCTGCGAATATGTGCATTCTTTCCATTCATCAACCTCCCACAATATTGATTTACAGCAGAACAAGCTTACGGCTTGTTTATTCAACCTGTTAGCCACACTACCCTGTTAGTTTTGTACATGATACCAATGAAGGTTTGTATTTTTGTCTTTAATGACTCAAATGGTTAATGCGTTTCCTATGAAAGCAGGGATGTGTCTTACAATCCAGGATCAGGCACTTCTGTCCCTCCGGGCCATGGCTTATCCACCTCTGCTCGTAAATGAGTACAGAGTAAACCTTGAATTATATGCCAAATAAACTTAGAGCATTTAAAAAGAGTCAGAATAAAAAAGAGTGATGACACTGTTCTGCGTAAGAGAGCTGGATTTCACAAGAGGATGAGTGAAAGATAAATAATTTTGTCCTTTTTAACGGCAGTGTCCATATTTGCGATGAACCTTGTGTTTATTGTCATGGTGGCAAGACATATCACCTTAACTTCACTATAGTGTGGCAGAATCTTGATTCCACTTGAGACTGGTGAGATGAAGCAGAAATACCAGTATTGTATCATATCTATTTTCAAAAGTAAATTTTTATATATTGACTTTAGTGAATTAAGCTCTTTGTGGACTGCTTTCTGTTTTTTTCCTCATGCATTTTGTAAGTACACATTGATGTCATCCGTATAATTGCGGTGTTGTGTGTTGTAGAGCAGTGTTTCCATGGAAGCTCAATGATAATTGCACTCTTTCACTTATCTTTCGTAAAAATTCAACCAATAAACAAGAGCAACATATACGCCACCCTCAAGATAATGAAAATGTAACCAATTATGTAAACCAATTAAGAAACAAGACATTTGTTAAAAGTAAGTGTATCATCAGAAAATGAAAAAAGAAACTTGCATAAAGTTTCTTTAAATAAATGTTATCATTAGCAGAAGTGCATTTTAAAAACACTTAAAAGTAGTAGATATTTGTACAACTTTATCTTGGATTGTTGTTCCCAGATAAAGTGTTAATAGGTCTATGCGTTTTTGAAATTTTATGTTTCTTAAAGACATTTGACAAATAAATGACTATACATATGCTAACCTGGAGCCATCAGTGTAGCCTTGACCTTAAATAACAGCTGCCTTATCATGGAGTGATATATGCATTTGAATAAATATAGAATGATAGTTTTGGAAGTTGATATGCTGTAATGCATATATAAACATCCGTAGTAATCCATGTGCTTAGGTGTGGGGTACTTTTTGGGTAACATGTAGCACACAGAGTTCTTCAGTTAATCATCATGAGGTTTCGTAATGAGAGAGGTTCAAGCTACATTCTTCTGTGAAAAGATAAGATGTTGCCCATGGCTACAAAATATATTTTTTTAACTGAAGCACAGCCTCTGATAAACTGACATCCTCTTTTATTCCATGGTTAGTAAATGGATAATAGTTGTGTTTTGTTTTGTTTTTTACCTTAAGTCCCACTTATCATCCTAATCACCATTTCCACATTTGCAAGTCCAGTAGTATTTTTGTATCACGGCATAGCTATTAGTAGCAGTATTTGAAAGTCATATATTATTTTTGATCAAATAATTGCAGGGAATGAGACATCCTATAAAAGCATTATAAATCGTACGTACGCCAAACTAAGTTGAGAGAGTGTGAGTTGTTCAGGAGATCAGTCGTGAAACTCTAGGTGGCGCAGGCTTTTTTATGCGCAATGTGTTAGCAGTAGTCACATCATCCTTACATGGCAAAAGATTATTGGTCTCTATTGCATCTGCAACCAATGAGCTTGCTTCATAGCGTTTAAATTGTTTGCTGTACGTGTTGAAACGCTGTATCAGAGAGTTTTTTCTGCAGTTCAGCATCTTAAGATAAGTTAACTGTATTCCATTATTCTAAATCACAAACGGGCCTACATTCAGTTCCTAAATGAAGCAACTACACACAAGGTTTAAGTCATATTGATATTAAAGCTAATGTATGTAGTTTTGTAGACTTTTAAGTTCCTCTACTTTTGAATGAGTTGGATTCACTGTCATAATTACACGAGTGAATGTTTCATGCATTCAGATATCAAGCAATATCATTTATTTAAAAAGGAGGCACATAAGCTATGCTTATGTATGCTATCCTTAACTGGTGGTTGCTTGGGGTTTTGCGCCATCAGCTTGCAATATCATATTCTATTTGTTAAATATTCTCTATTTTGTTACTCGATAGGCTAGGCCCACATAGATTATTTAGGTCATTAATTAAATAACCTATGTCATTAAAGGTACACATGCTAACCCACTAGAATTGAAATAAAATATGGGCTTTACACAACAGATACACCAGTCAAGCCACTAGATTTTAGCTATCTGGTCAAGAGTCTAGTAGTCCCATGATCCTTCAGAAATCATTATAATATGCTGATTTGGTACTCAAAAAATTATGACGACAGCTGAAAGCGGTTGTGCTGCTTAACATTTCATGAGAACTTGGATAAATGTTTTTTGTATTATTATTCTGGGGCCTGTTTCATAAAACATGTTTACCAAATAAGCCAGACTTATTTCATTTAGTCTGACTTATTTTGAATCAAATCAACTGACCATCCCAAATGTGTATGCATGTGTGTGTATATATATATATATATATACACACATGCATACACGTTAATGAACAAGGCCTGTTTCATATATATATTTATATATATATATATATATATATATATATATATATATGTGTGTGTGTGTATATATATATATATATATATATATATATACATGCATATATATATATATATATATATATATATATATATATAAATATATATAATTTAAGATGGGAGAGACATATGACTTTGAGTGGCATATGTATTGCCTTGCGGGGTTTTGTGTCTTCTCATAGGTCAAGCCTCAGCGGAAAGGTAAATCGTGTCCTCTAGACAGCCGCTTTAAGTTTTTGTTGTGATATGAAAAGAGACTCCCTATTGCCCTTGAGTGGAATTTGATTGGCAAAGTGGCCGAGGGTGGAGAAGAGTTGAGAAACATTCAAGGCACCCATGACCCCACATGACCTGTCTAACACCAGCGCAACATAGCATGCCTGTGGCGAGTAACACTATACAAACAGTCAATCGCGAGTCTGATGTGACACAGCCTGTAGCCTCCCAATCTCCAAAAAAACATTTACTTGAGTCACCTCTGAGGTTCTAGAAAAGAGACTATACATTTATTCAAATCAGTAAGACAAGTGAATACGGTAAAAAATATGAGCAGATAGCAGCACCATAATTTTTCCAGTTTCTTAGTCGCAGTAAATGAAGACGGTTGTTTTGTAGTTGAAGTTTTATGAAATATAAACAAATTATGTATTATGTGCTAATTTGCATAAAGCTTCAGAACAGAAATTCGAACAGTAGATAAAGCCAGATTTAATATTGTTGTTATAATGTGTTTTTAGACCTGTTTTTTATCACTCTGTAAATCATACAATATGATCAACAGCTATAAATGTTCACCATGTTTTTAGGTATAGCATTTTAAAATAAATCAGGTGGCTAATTATAGGAATAAAATGGGCAAGTTTGTTGCATGTAAGTTCTACTGAAGTGTGAATTTCTGGCTCTGTGCATGAGAGAGAAAAAAAGAAAATAAAAATCTCCAAATTGACCAGTGCATGACAAACACAATGGATTTGCCTGTAGCGTCTTGCCTTATGTTAAGTTCTGTGTTTTCCAAGAAAACAGCAGAGCAACCACTCATATCTGTATGGAAGCCAGTTTCCATGTAAGATTTAAGTCACCGTGCTACGTGTTCTAAGATACAGTGTTTGTAGCGGCCCTCAGGTCAGACTAGTGCCACTCCGTCTCAGTGTCTCTGAGCATTGCTTGTTTGTTCAGTAAACACGAGACACCTGTTTGTGGAATTCGGGTTGCCAACTAGACCAATCCAGTGGCATTTATTATGCCTAATGACCCCAGCCACCTTTTCCTTTTCACTTTCTACTCTTTCCATCTGTCAGCCATACAGCTGTGTGTTAGCTTGTAACAGGGCAGGCGATGCAGATAGAGATACTTTGTTTTTATTTATTTCGTCCCCCCTGTTTTCGCCTCAGCTGTCAGTGTTGTGTCTGGAGTGTGGTGTCAAACGTTGCGGGGAATGGGACACTTGGAAAAGACTCAACTTCGCTAGCCCTCTCAGCTATGCAGAATGTAGAGGGGAGAGAGGAGCACGCCCTGGATTCAGATCATGGAAAACAATAGCTATGACAAAAATGTCAGGACGCCATTGCTGAGTTGCTGGTTTGGCGTCATCACTGCAAAAGACCAGCCCCTGTCATTTTGTTTACAACCATGAATTATTATATTAATCACTAAATATTAAAATATGATTTATGTTTACATTCCAGATTTTTTTAAATAGGTTTTTCTATTGGTAACTTGTATAACCTCTTGATAAAGATCGCAGATGGCCCCAAGTTAGTTCATATTCTATAAAGATCTACACATTAAAGAAAAGAAAAATAGATTTATGGAAATGTATTATTTACTCATCCTTATAGTTTCAAACTTGTATGACTGTCTGTTATCTGTGGAACACAAAAGGTGATGTTTTATTTGATTTTAGGTTTTTACATTTATTTATTAAATGTTTAAGAGCAATGAAAGTTGAGAACTGGAACTTTAAAAGTCCAAAGTGCCATAAAACACTCTAAAAGTATCTTTAATTGGTACACATCATGAGAAACCAGAAGTAGCGATTTTCTGATTTACAAGAGAGGAAAAAATAAAAATAAATCAACTTGATATTTTCAGTACATCAAATAATCAAGTAAAAAAATCACACAGAATCTCACTGATATGTCTTAAGTTCACCTCACTAACTGTGATTTGGTCATAGCCATTAATAGCCCACAGAAGGGGGAGATTTTCAGTGAATAATTACTCAAATTTGGGTTTGCTCGTCACATGGCTTCAGCGGGAATATAGTGCATGAGTTATGCAAAGGGATTTATGCTTTTTGCATAATTTTAAGGTTGAAATCTCCTATTCCCATTTATTATTGGATGATAAAGAGCAACCAAAATATCATTTAAAATGTCTCTTTTTTTCGTTCCGATAATAAATAATAACGAAACAAACTTTTTGTAATGGCATGAATATAAGAAAATTACCATTTAAATTAAGCTGAGAATCAATCCTTTAACAAACCCAAAAGAAAACTGATTTATGTTCCATTGATGCATTTAAAAAAGGCCTTTTTCTCTCAAATATGCTTTAATCAATTGCATCATTGCACAGCAATGAAATAACAGTAACATTCACATTATTAAATCCTGCATGAGGCTTTTTCACAAATTACCTTTGCAGCTATAAGGGTATAAATTAAATAAAGCTATAAATAAAATTTGAAAGTGCCTTTTATTATAAAGTGGCAACACTTTGATTATTTTAAGTTTTTTCGCTTTTCGTTTATAACTGCACTGAAAAAAAATATGTAGGGTTTAATTTAAAGCAAACATTCCAATGAAATTGTATGTAACACATTGAAATAAAAATATAATAATATACATTTTATTTACTCATAAAACACAGCTCAATAATTTTTTTTACAACTTCACGGAAACTAGTTGTAATCAATACTCATGAGGGGAAGACCCATTCCATGAATAATGGCCCCTTGCGCAACTTGTTATCTTAGCAAGAAGAGGAAAGAAATACTACACACCATGATATGATAAAGATCTTTGATCCAGAAAGGCATTAGTCACTGTATTTACAAGAAGGTGACAAATGAGGCTTTTCCTCTGTGATTTTTCTCATGAAGATGCCCCCGTATTCTTCTCCCCTTAAGTTCCCCCAAGCCATTTTCTTTCTTTAAAGTGTTCTTCTGACAAGTAAAGCTTTTCATAGAGATATGTTTCTATCAGCGCTAAAAAAAGCAAAAGCGAAACCCCTTAATGCTTATCTCAGATTTTTTTATGAATAAATCATATGCTTGGTATCTTTTATCCATTGCTTGTTGCATTTAAATTCCAAGTAATTTCCAAACTGTCAGTTCTTGGTAGAATAATACAGTCTTACAAAGCGCAAAGCAAACCCTAGTGATATTTGTACCCTATCAAAACTGTTGCTTGGCCACGAAGCTACTGAGACTGCAGGGGGGCAGCGTGAGGCCTGCTGACAGGTGCTTTAAGGGAGCAGATCAGTAAGAGAAAGAGCAGACGCTGTTCTGGGGCCCACCCTAAGCCCTGAAGGTGCGTTAGTGCACACTCCGTCCCTCTTGTGACTCCCAGCAATCTCAATCTTTATGCCCCCCAGTGTAACCAGAGCCCCAAAAATGCACCCGCAAAAAAAACGTACGCGCCTCGCTGGTTTGAGCGTTTAGGATACCACAGCTAACGAGCGGCTGCAATGCAAACGCATTCCACTACAATCTCAAACATTTTTGCTGAATTTCTGTGTGGTATAAATAGGGTAAGATTTGTAGAATTGAAAACTTGAGATTTAATTACCTCTGGTTTTGTCATGCATTGCACCTGCAAGTGTTTTTGGCGTTGATGCAATTCGTTATCTGTTTTTGTCCCACCTGAAGTCAGCATGTCACTATTTAAATGTCACATAGCCTATGTGATTGTTTGCCAACAGGGGGCAATGCATGCCTTTATGCAATGTAATGCAATCAAATGCAATGTATTGTGGCGCAATGTTTAGTCACTAAAAACCAAGCAAGCAGCTTGGCTATTACTGGCTATTATCAACAATTTGTGTGAATGTCTGGCAATATCAGTGCATGTCTGGCAATCAGAGTATGTACGTGAGTATGTTGAATACAAAGCTATTTTTTTCTCTTTATTTCTTTTTAGTGGTCAAATAAATCACTTTTATGATGTCTAAGATTCTGTCTATAATAATTGTTTAATTTGTAATTGAAAACATGCAGTGGTATGTATAATGACTAAAATAGTTTGTAGAACTCTTCAATACATTTGGTAAATATTTTTCCTCAAATGTGGGGGGGGGGCTATATATAGTCTCAGAAACATCAAAATTGTGTATAGCACACTGAAGTCAGCAACTGTTATAATTTTAAGTTAGGGAGCATTTTCAGCTGTGAGTCCCACAATGGGGGCTAGCTAACAGGTTAAAAAAGAAATTTGAAACTGATATCATCCAGTGTTTAAATCTTTGTACTAGAAATGTATGCAAATTAGCACATATTTCATTAAATAATGACTCATTTGCATATTTATACCTAACATTTTAGAAAACTTGTAATACAAAAAAATGTTTGCAATTATCAATGTAATCAATCAGCTGGGTAAAGCGATAACTATAAGTAATTATTTTACCCTATTCACCTGCAGTGTCTTGCCTTAAAAAAAGAGACTTTTTTTACTTCTGTGGTAAATTCAGTTAGATATTTATGGGAGGGCATAAAGCGTTTTCTTTTAAAAATGTGACTTATATAGAAAGGACCCATTATTTGATGCATTAATATATAAGGAGTACATTTCCAATAAATGCATTAGTTTGTAGTGCTTCGGGTTATTACACTCTTATGCTGCCTTATGCCAACTGCTTACACCTTTCTAAGCAGTCTTAAAAAGCACATCATTCTGTCATGTTGTGTTCATTCTGTCATCAACTGTGCAAAGCATTCACTTCAGTAGAAATGTTTTCCTCCACCAGCCTTACATGCTTTATAGTCTAAGTATGCACAATTAAAAAAATAGAAATAAATACTCATAAACTCATAAATATTGCACATAAAACATGAGCCCGCTAAAGCTCAGGTATTTACATTCAGTCTGCTTATTGGTGACCTGAGTTAAAGCAATGGCCATCCTCTCACCCCTCAGCCCCTGTGGCCCTTAAGCCTCAAACCCCTCTTGACAAGTGGGAAAGTTTATGAGCTGGGTTAAGATGTCAGCGGGTGCACGAGTTCAAGGATTGCTAATGCCCAAAGTGCACGCCACCATATCCCACACCCCAGCTCCATCTTCCGTCCATCCCCCTGTACCCTGGAGCTTTTCTCTTCTTGACCTCTTAAAGGAGAGCCTTGTGATTTGGACCTCTGTGAATGAAAATCACAACACATTTAATTGTGTTCCCATTTTCTATTGGCTGTGTTTTGTGTGCTTGCTCAGTCTCTTGTATCCCTAATGTTGCTCTACTGCTGTGTCCCCAACAACCCCTTGCAACTCATGCAAATATGTCCTCCTTGAAATGGTTGGCATGCCACTCGCAGATGTCCGTGCGGTGGGAGATACATTTGAGTGAGTATATGAGAGCGACAGCTGGGGGTTACAGTTTCACCAGATGTCCACTGGGTGCTAACCCTCGGTCAGACATGAGCCACTCTGGACCCTCCTCCTCTTTGCGCTCTGGATGTATTTGCGATACACTGTAAATTATCTTCTGCGCAGAATGACAGGGGGAGGAACGGATGAGAGGAGAGACGAATTCTCTCGGGCGAGACTGGCATGGCTTGATGCATTGCAGACTGAAATGATGGACAGTAGTCTCATAATTGACATTAATAACCTGGGTGTTGCTGAGAGACGGGTGCCTTGTTTAAGTGGATTCACATCTGTAGCTTTGACAATGGGCATCACTGTAAAGTCTGTTATAGTATTAGAATTGTATAATCTGTGAATTTCCCCATTAATTACACAAGGATGTATCAATCAAAAATCCCTCAAACACTACAGCAGTGTCTTTTTAATGCATTTTAAAACTCTTGAATGCATTTTTATAACCCTTTTTTAATAGTTAAAAAAACAGTGAAAGTGTTTTTAAACACTTGTGTGAACACACTGTTTTTACACAGTAAAAATTCTACTTTGGTGTTTCTTTTAATATTGTTTGTTTGTTTTTTAAGACATTTTATCTCCCAACTGAAATTATATTTCACAAATGCAATTTTATTTCTTATAATTGCACCATTTTAACTCCCAATACAACTTTACCACATTTATCAATCACTACTTTATCATGTTTCTACACTTCATAATATGACTTTATATCTTGCAGGTACAACTTTTAACCCTTAATGTGACTTTATTTCACTTATAAATTTGATTTCATATTTTTTTATTTAAAAGCAACTATTACTCATTAGTGATTTTATTCCTTGTATTCACTATTTTCACACTAACTATTTATTATTTATTTGTTTGTCTGTTTATTTATTTATTTGTGTTCCATAGAATTATTATGAATTATTATAATAATAATTCTATTTTTGAATTATTATAATAGTAATGTTTTTTTGTTTTTGTTTTATGGTACACCACTAAAATAGAAAATACCTTTTCATTTTCTAAAGGACTGTTGGAGACACACCTGTATGTGTTTTCTATAATTAAGACCAGAAGAGCAACACAGTACAGCACGTGTGAACGTTGATTCCATGTTCTGGTGAACGTCATGTGACCTTCTTTTTTGGATTGATGACTTGTTTTTAATCTATTGTAAAAGCCAGTATGAGCAAAGTTGATGCACTTCATTACTAAGAGTGCAGCTGGGGTGCTGGTAATGATGACATCCTCTGCTAGTTGACACAGTTTTTCATGGAAAAAAATTTCCTGAGTGTAAAATGTAGAAAACATCGTTTACATTACTAATGATAGCTAATTTGCTATTTATGTGAGAGTTCAATGTAAATTTGTGTTTTCGTTCCATTTGAAACTATGGGTTAAAGATAGTATACAGAACATAATTTGTCCTGCAGTATCAACAAGAAACTAATGCTATAACATTTGAATCTGCTTTAGACATTTTTGCAATTTACATGTGGTTTTGTACTGTCGATTATATATATTTTTTCTCATTAATTTTAGTACCGGTTCATTGACAAAAAAAGTATTTGCAGCAGTCATCCTTGCTATGTCACTAATTCTGTGGAAACAAGTAGTGAGTAAACTGTGTCTGTAGATTGTCTTCTGCAGTAGATTGGTCTCCAGTATGCTGCATTTGCCCTGTGGGTGCACAGCCCGTAAAGAAGAGCAGGGACAACCTGTTTTTGCAGTTTATCTCTTTTAAATGAACATCCTCTGTTCTCTCCCACAAGTAACGCACTGACGCAAAATCACTTATATATAATATACATCAAACCCACATAGCCTCAGGTCGCTCCCACAGATCCAATGGCGCTACCAGCAGTAATCATATATTTTTACATAGTTATAGTGTTCCATTCAACCCGCCTGACTTTGCAAATTACGATCTAGGACACTGAATGAATCCGCATCGACGTTCATGCTATTTCCTGCTGTTTGAAATCCCACCCCTTTGTATTTCCAGTAGTGTAATGCTAATTTAATTTGTGAATGCTATGTCCTGCAATGAGAAATCAAAATTGCTTTTTGCACATGACATTTTATCCAAGACAGATTTATCCGTTAATCCAGGTGAGGAAATGTTTTGTAACTGTGTGTTTGGGTGTCTAGTTAACATCTAAATCCAAAATAGAGGTGTAGTTAGCATTAGCTCATGGCAAGGCTAACCATCAGACAGATACAGTACATGGTGACCCTGACTAGTGTAAATCCAGCTGCTGACGTATTTATCACCCTGAATGCTGTATCTATCATATCCTAAGGAGTGTTTAGCCTTTTGACAACCAATCAGTGCTAGCGTCGACACACAGAATTGCTTAACACATGAAAGTTTTTCATGAAGGAAAGGTCATTTGAAGGAGATGATGTGATTGGGTTCTTTTTATCATTAAAATAACAAATGTATAAGCCTTAGAACGATAGATAGCCTTTACAACTGCTTCAGTGTCCCTTGGAAACATTCTTACACACACACACACACACACACACACACACACGCACACATATAAACACTAGCAACTGGTTGTCCTGATTGGCAGGTGACGTTATCTCATAGGAACCTGGCCCACCTTACTGTGTGTGTTCATGTACACACATACACACAATTACCTCCCTCTCACCCAGATCGGCTTGCATTCTCGTCCACAGCAATGTAAATTCCTTGAGCCAATCCAATTAGAAAAACAGATTACATGGCCTTTGCATCTAACTGAGCCCATGACTCTCTATTACATGTATGAAAAGACTGTTACAGTTGAGAGCCAATGGAAACACAGTTATTGTTAAACACTGTCACATCAGCATGCTTTCTTAGAGATGACTCACAATGGAAATTTAACAAAGTGAACTGAATGGCTTTAACTGTAAAGCAGCCACTGGGCATCAATCCATCTATCGGTGAATGCATTCATGTGGATACAGGCCAACACATCTGCCAAAGGCAGCAGCTAGAACTAATGTTTAGCTCTTATTTAATGAAGTATGTTTCCATAACAACTCAAAATATGTGGATCTGGCCCCTAATGGTCATGTAGAGTCAATGATTTTCACACTCGTAGCTCTTGATACCTGACTTGTTGCTATCAGCTAACTCTTGAGACCAGTAAGATCTGTTTGCAAAGCATTAAAGCAGCCCTTTACATCATTTCACCCGGTTTTATTTTTAAAGCCTATCCAGTGACAAAATACACCTTAGAGCCTCACTCGAATTACGCATGGATATGTAGTAGCTCATGAACCCAGGATAAGATGTCATTGAGATGACAAATTATGTACTACGCATACATTCATTTTAATGGTTTGCAGGGGGAACCAATCACACTTGTCACTTGGTTGCCTGGATACCAATCTCCTGCTTGTTAAACACCAGGCCATAAGTTTTACATCATGTGCTATTTTTCTGAAAGTTAGAATATCAAAGATAGTGTTACCTCACAGAAGTGCTGAGCAGGAGACACCTGCTCAGATGTGTACAAGGGCTGTTAAAAGAGGTCTCTCTTTACACGACCCCTTACTGCACCAACGCGTACACGTTAACTTTGTCAGCAGTCCCAGTCACTTATTTGATATGGTCAACTAGCACCATTTAAATCAAAATTTCAAACTTGACAATAAAGACAACAAGTTAAAGTCACCATGAAATCTAAATTGAAAATTCTCACTTTTGAAAGATTGCAACATGTATTATAAATGTTTAATCCGCGGACAAGATTTTATTTTATTTTTAAATCATATACCCACGTAACCTCTCCCTCTAGCATCTTGTCACTCACATCAATAAAATTATCCAGTCGATTACCAATGGACAAAATCAAGTGCCGTTCAACATAGTGCCGTCCTCTGAGGAGGTGAGGGAGGCAATGCCACCTCAAAAAATTATGAAAATATAAAATCATTGTTACAAAATAAAACAACACAAACATTAGAAAATATAACATAAGTTTATAAATCACTTGTTTCTGTGAAGTAAAACTGTCCAACAATGACACCAGTGGGTTACATTGCAGTGGGAGTTTGTGTCTCTCTTGCCTCCCCTGAGCCCATTGAGTTTTAACAGCCCCCTAAAGTGTGCGGTGGGTTTGCTGGGGGGTAATTGAGAATGAATGAGGGAAAGTCACGTGAGGGGAGGCAATGCCTCCATCTCAATATAATTGGATATGACTGGTTATGATTGGCTATGGTGTTGGTTCTCATGCTAAATCCCGCCTCTTGTGTTTGTGCTCATTCTTGTTCGCAAATTAGCCTGAATAAACAAAATGATGGTGTAGATTCTGTGAAAATGTGAATAATTTTAATTAAATAAGAGAGATAATACAAAATGCATGTTATTATTTGGTTTATTTAGTACTGTCCTGAGTAAGATATTTTACATATAACTTTCTGAATTTGAAGATCAAGGTAAATTGTACTTAATTTGTTTTCTGGTAATCATGCAAATATCTTCTGTTGCTTCCGAAGGGCAGTACTAAATGGAAAAAAAATTATATTTCAACAAAATAAGTAAAATCTTCATCCTGTTCAAAAGTTTTCAACCATGCCCCCCAATCCGAATCCGATTTTATTTCTTGCGCTGTTGTTCGCATTGTCATTTAAATGCGACTGCCATCAGTCTCATGTGTGAACCGTATACGGTCCTGAAGTGACCCGCATGCGCAGAAGAAGACGTGACGTCAGACGCAGAGCACTGTGTTTGCGGAAATAAAAATGGATGCTGCTCATGCTAGCGTGTGTTTAGCAATTTTTACGTTAATGAGCAATCTGAACCTAAATAACGAAATGATATTATTGTCTATATATTGTCTGCCATTGTGATTTTAACCTTCCCGCCTTCCTGTAGGTCGCATTTCAATGACATAAAAATCGCATGAAATGCAACATGGCCGTTCAGACTGAAGTCCTATTGCAAAACATCTGATAAGTATCTGATTTAGGACCACATATGAAATTGGCCTGGACCTGATTTGAAAAAATCTGATTTGTGCTGTTCAGACTGTCATAAGTAAATCAGATATGGGTCACATTTGGGCAAAAAGGTCGGATATGGGCCACTTTAGACAGCTGTGTGAACTAAGTCTTAATGCATCGTGCTTTCTTCTGGAGCATCAGTGAATGTGAGTCCCTCAATTGTCCAAAGGTTGGGAAAAGATGGATCTCAAAATCATACATTCAATGCTGGAAAGGGTTCAAATATGCTAATGATGCTAGAAAACTGAAGAATCTTCAGGACATGGAGGATTTTTCTGAAGAACAGTGCTCAGTTTAACTGTTCAGAACAAAGGGACTCATGAATAACAATCACAAAAAAAACTGTCATAGATCATCCAGGTAACCACACACACTATTACAACCAAGAGTTCCCAAACATTCGAAGGGTGTTATTTTAATCATTTCAGCACTTTTTTATTTTATATATTTTTTGTCTTGTGGACTATGTGTAAACATGTTTATGTAAAATATCTTAGGACAATACTATTATTATTTTGTTCAAATTATTGTCACAGATTCTGCAAGGGGTTCCCAAACGTTTGCACGTCACTATACATATCACCACTATATATATTTGAATAGTTCAAATGCAAAAGCCTCCAATTCCCATTTGACATTCTTCTAAGATGAGCATTTTTAACAGGCTCCTATGTGTATGTTCAGTATTTTCACTGCAATGGCAATAAATAGGTTATTTTCATTGCCATTAAAGGGAAATAACTGAGCAAAAATATATGTGCAAAATGCTCATTTTAGAAGAAAATTTGCAGAGCAACATGATGCTTGTGTTGATATCATGCACTGTTACAGTTTATTTACATCCTCCTTTCTTCGAGAATTTTTAGTCGCATAAAAACAGATCTGATGACATCTTAGCAGTGGTGATATTCATTACTAGAGAAACCAGTGCAGCGACTGACTGGCAACGTTCAGCGATGCTGGCGGTGTGAACAAGGCTTGAGATCTGAGGCTTGAAATGACTGTTGTTGTTTTGGACAACTTTGCAGTTATGAACTTTGTCATGTTTACTGGGTATTTTCTGTCTGTATGTGAAAGTATTATTTCCTTAAGAGGTAAGGAAAAAAACAAAGTCCAGAAAAACCTGTTTAAACAAGAATAGTGGCTTACCCATGTCAATGTATGCTTCACTTTTTTAATACGATCAGTAGAAAGGTGTTTTGTTTTACAAAAATCTGTTTAGCAACTGATAATAATAATATAATAATAATAAATGATAATTGTAATTTTGCGATGAATTGAATGTTGCTTGGATATAGTCTGGCATACATGCATATGATATTTAGTTCTGTACTCAACCTTCGCAGCATTAACTTTTTTTTATTTTAAATTAAACTGGCACATGCACAAGAACAAAGGGAAAGCCAGAAAAGTGTGTTGTGTAAAGACAGCACAATTAAACAGTTCAGGAAGGATTACGTGCTTTGCAAATGTGCAACATAAAGAACAAAACGAATTATGTGTTTTGTTTGTGGACCTACACCTTTTAATAGATGTGAATAATACTCAGCAATAATCCCAAACCTGTTTGTCATTAATAATGCAACAGAGGAGAAAAAAAAAAAAAAAATTCTGGTTCCCACCAAAAGTTGTCCTACTGGATGATTCAAATTTGGCATTTCGCCTTTTTGTCTTTGCCACCAGCAACATGAATTTTCCCATGAATGGTGACACAACTGATTTTAGGTGGGGACGTCACTGTGACAAAAGTGAGCTAAGGGTAGTATAGTGTGATTCACAACGTGGGAAAGTATTTGTCTTTGTCTACAGTTTTATACTTACAACAATAACAAGTTGCAAGGACTAGTATTATCTCTTTAATGAACTATGTGAGAAGTGAAGTGTTTTTTTTTATATGCAAGTTTACATATACAATAACATGAATATACCCAGTGACAGAGGTGGAAAGTAATGAATTATATTTACTCGCATTACTGTAATTGAGTAGCTTTTTTGTGTGCTTCTACTTTTTAAAGTAACTTTTAAAATCTGTAATTTTACTTTTACTCAAGTATATTTAGTTTGAAGTATTGTACTTCACTACATTTTAAAACACTTAAAATTTTAAAACACATTTTAGAGCAATCTGGTGCTAAAATCACAAGAAAGATGCAGACAAACAAGGCAGGCGTTATGGTGCAGACCCAGCTGAAAACCAAACCCCATCGTATTCTGCTGAAGTTGAACTCGAAGGAAATTAAGTGAACCCCTGGCCATATATTCATGCTCTATTATGCAGTGTAAACTGTGTTTGCCTAGTGAGACCGAACTAGCAGCTTATAAAATCTCGACATCAACTCTTCGCAAGCATGTAGAGGTAAGGTAAATACTTGCACCATTGCATTGGTGGTTAAAATGAAGCTTTAACAGTTTAGCAAAAGGGTCTGCACAAATTAGACAAAAATACAGTGGTGCAGGGTGTGCAATATCGTCTGCGATAATACTACATCTACTGGCGGTTTTAATTTCACATGTAAAGTATCTTTTCATTTTTTTATTATAATTTATAATTTCAAATGAGTATTCAACATTTTATGTCTTATATATCAAAACATTATTTCTGAATTTGTAACTGCAGGCTAAATGCATCCATGTCCTGCTTTAAACAGTGTGTAAATAGGCTACATCTAAATGCCACTTCAGATGAAGCGTCTGTGTTTCCTCTGCATTGCAAAGATACATTTTGTTGATACTGATTTAATTTGCCTGGTAACAGCCCAAATGTCTTATTATTCTAAACAACTGATTAATTTAATTAAAAACAACCAGTTTGAGATTTATAGGCCTATCCCAGGGGTGTCTAAGTCAGTTCCCTGCTTCCCTGATTAGCTGAATTAGATGTGTTTAATTAGGGTTATATCTATACTGTGTAGGGCTGTGACCCTCCGGGAACTGAGTTTGACACCTTTGGCCTATCTCATTTTTCGCCCCTCCCACTGTAAAAATGTAACTACGTAATTTTTACTCTGAGTAAATTTTAAATGAGCTACTTTTACTTGAGTAGATTTTTAGATTGGTACTTTTACTTGTACTTAAGTAAAATTTCAATAATGTAATGGTACTTTTACTTGAGTAGAATATTTTCGTGCTCTTTCCACCTCTGCCCAGTGAGCATGCTTTTTATTTCTGAATTAAAATTAATATTCATATTTTGGCCTGGGGCATAAAACAAAATGTAAGTGTGAAACAACTGTCCTGATCGAAGTGATGAAAACAGCCTATAAAAAAATCGTATAAATACTTTTATGTCAAGGTAAGGGTAGTTCTGGTTGTAAAATGCACGATATTCATGAATTCAAAATTAATTAAATTTAATATTTTTTAATTAATGTCATTTAAAGAAAACCATTTACATTTACGCATTTAGCAGATGCTTTTATCCAAAGCGACTTACAGTGCATTCAGGCTATAGGTTTTTTTTTTTCAGTAAGTGTGTTCCCTGGGAATCGAACCCACAACCTTTTGCGCTGCTAATGCAATGCTCTACCACTGAGCCACAGAATCACGAAAGACATATCTTCCAACAGTTTTGTTCTAACCCTGCCCTAACACATAAACCATGTAGTTTTAAACTGAGCCTGAAGGACTTGATTATCTGGATCAGGTGTGTTTAATAAGGGTTGGAGCTAAACTCTGCAGGGCTGTAGCCCTCCAGGAATTGTGTTTGACACCCCTGCTCTAATAGGGCCAACAGAATAAATTGGATATTGGATTTTATGATTTTTAAATAGCTCTATAAATGTTTAGGAATTAGTTATGGTTTTATTTAAATAATACACCTTTGTGATGAACTTATAAACCCCTGTAAAACAAGGCAGCAAGTAGATTATTTCACCCGTTATTTTGTTCCTAAAAGGAATTGATCCCTCTTCATGTTTAATGTGACAGGCTCGCGTAAACACTGGGGAGTTGCCGGGCAGTTTTGAAGTTGTTCAGAAGCCTCTGTACTCCATGAATTATCGCCTCTCAAACACTGCACTGGACACCGGCACCTCTGACTCATATGGATACCCCCACCATTAGTCACAGTGGACAATACAGACACATACGCAAACGCTTGACCCCTGCACAGAGTGGCCGGCGTATGTGCATCCCACGCAGTGTACACTTGACCTCATGTTGAAGACCGTCCTCACCAGCTGCTCCCTGACAACTGCTCAGTGCCGTATGCAAGGGCAGGACAGTAATAGGAACTGCCGTACCATGATGCATAAAGGAAGATAAAGGCATAAAGATTAATTAAGAGAGATGATGTACTTAAAGTTGCATGTGCTTCAGTCATTGCCTTATAAACAACTACTTTTAACCCATCTATGCAAGTACAGATTAACATGGGCTTAACTCTGCAGACCAAGCCAACGACACACTGTGAGCTACACTGTAAAGAGATAATCAGCGCATTAGTGATGTGGGATTGGACACCGGCCACACAGCCCACTGTAGAGACTGACGTAATCACTTGGGCCCTAAATGAGAATGTGTATTTCATATGAAGTAATGGGGATGGAGTGACTAACATTCAGTGTCTGTATTTTAAGAGCAATTAACACTGCAGTGATGTAAGGGTTTTATGTGTCATCTGCAATATCACCTGCACTCACCCAGAGATCATATTAGTAATGCTATTTTGTTGTATGTTATATTGCCTGGAGAAAAGGGGTGTTAATCACTACAGAGCTTAGTCCAAGTCTGAACAACGTGTCCAAAAGTAAATGTTTATGGTGAAGATGCTGTATGCACTACATAAAGTCCTCATGATCTTTTCATAGACAGAAGCCCAATAAGCGTTTGTCTGGTTTTGGACACTTAAATCACATAAATGTACACATTTCATTGCACGTAACAAACAAAATAACAAAGCAAGTTTGATTCTGTAAACATCTGCTGCTGCAGTTTTTCTCAGGACAAATATTACTTTTCTTAGCCGCTTTTTAAATTAATTTAATCAGCTGGTCTGAAGGTGATTTTTAGTGGTGTGACACCCGCTATGTTTTCAACCTCTGCCACCTCAGTATATGAGTGCATGAACATAATCTTTACAACTGCTCTGAGAGTCATTTTGTGAGCAATTTACCATTTATTTTGAGGGAAAAAAACTATATTCATATCATAAACAGAAACTTAAAAGTCTTTACAGCATCCTGTCAAAATAAAAGTTCTGTTAAATGTGAAAAAACTGTGACAGAAATATAATGTAATTATAGTATTTCTACTAATAAAAAAATATTATTAGAACATTATTGTTAAAGGAATATTTACCAGAAATAAAATTATTTACCAGAATTTACCACAACACAGTATTTCTGAAAAATAAAATAATAATAATAAATTAGGGTTTTATATAAAATCAATTAGTTAGAGATGCTTTTGATTATTACAATTGTAATGAAACCATTAAAATGGAATCCAGACATTTTTATTGTGTAATAAATTGTGTAAGTTTCATTATTTCAATGAAATAAACATGCTTTTTATTAACATGTTTATGAAGACAGTCTTCATAAACTAAAGAAAACTAATAAAATCCTGAAAAATTAAAACTGAAAAAAAACTGAACCCAGAAAAATTATATATCTGAAAAAATATACTCAAATTATATATGTGAGGATAAAATAAATATAACAAGCATATTAGAATAAAAATAAACATATTATAAAAACATTTGATTTATCCATGCCCACTGGAATCTTGTCATTAAGTCATGCATGTGCTTATAACTCTCAAGTAAACTAAACCTCTAACATAACCTGCTCCGGAATTTATGTTCTATGGCTACTTACATACCATGAAAGTTACCCTTTTTGGAACCAAAAGCTGAGTTTGTCCTCTTACTTACCCTTAAACTTACCCTGCTTTCTGGAATACCCCCTGCAGACGTCAGTTCCAACCCTGCTCCAACACACCTGCCTGTAATGATCAAGTAACTCTGAACACTATAGATGTGTTGATAAGTGTGAATGACATTATCACAGAAGGATAAGTGTATGACATCACAGTACCGCGAGAGCGATTCGAAAGCATAAGGATCCATCTGCTCTCTTATGGCTCTTGCGGTACTGTGATGTCATACACTGATCCTTCTGTGCAGCTCCACTTCAAGTCGAACACACCTCATGAGTAGCTGGTTCAGGTGTGTTTGATTGAGGTTGAAATCTGATTTGGGCTGAAATCTGCAGTATGGTATATATCCCGATTCCCGGAGCAGAGGAGACCCCTGCCCTAAATGCTTAAAAGCCTCTGAAGTCTCTCTACTGGGATCTTGGCCCATTCCTCACTTAAAAAACTGTCAGATGACTGATGATCTTTGGTTTATATATTGCCACTGCTTTCTTAATATTCCATCATATATTTTTAATGATAACTAAAACTGAAGACTGAACAAGTCCCTTTAGAATAATCTACGAACCAAGCTCAATTTATATGTATACTTTGGGATGTTTGCCCTGCTGGAAAGTCCAGTGATCATCAGCTTCAGTTCATGCACCAAAGGCATCACAATGTTGGCCTGATACCTCAAAGAATCCATTATGTCCTTCATGCAGTCAAGATTTCCACTTCCTGTAACAGCAAAGCACCTTCATAATAAGACTGGTCTATCTCCATGTTTAACCACAGATATGGTGTTCTACTCGTAAGTCTTGCTTTTTTTTCTTCTTACACCAGACATAGGCCTACTGCTGATCCATGGGTTAAAAAAGTTCCAGTTCGTTCATGTTACTCCAAAAAATATTTATCCAAAAACTATACGCCATCTCAATATAAAATAAGACATTCTAAATCCTAAACACAGAAGGAAAAGCTTATTTTGTAACTTAAGCACAACATCAAAACTAAATTATACAGTAAGAATCCCACTAATTAGAGGGGCATTCACATTACACATTGAGCAGCATGTCAAGACTTTTTACAAAACAAAAACATGACATTTCACTCAAAAAAACACAGGAAAAGGTGTTTTTGATACCCAGGAGGCAAGCAAATGTGCATTATGCAATAAAATGGTTGCGTGTCTGTGTAGACAGAAAATGTAACACATACTGTCTTTAGAAAAATTCTTTTGTTAAATATTTGCAGTGGGATTTAAATATTATCTGTATTTTCCTGTAGTTTTTATTAGCAATTTAGCAGACTTGATTCAGGATGTATCCAGATGATAAATGCGGCATAGGATACAGTTATGAAAGAGTGCTCTCGGGTTTGCATGGCTTTGTAACAATTGTTGTGTGTTTGGAAAAATGACATGATTTTGCAACTCCTTAAGAAAACTATTACCTGCTGACACTGGCAGAATATTTCAAAACTCTTTGATCTTTACCTAAAACGAATTTGTTGACACATGTTATTATCTTGGTAAATACCTGCATACAACAATACCTGTCTTTGATTTACACAGCTGATCTTTCATGGGAGACCCCGTCAGTCTCACCTTTCAGTCAGTATAAGTTTATATATTACACTGATTCGAGTTTCACAACCTTATGTACACAAAATGTACTTCATTCTGATACAAACAAGTACTTGACGTCCAATCAATGTGTCGGATATAGATTCAGTTACTGCTCTAACAGATTCAACAAGTTCATCCAGTAAAGGATTCATCATTCTGATTCAGACAAGTAGCTTTTTTTTAAATAATTCTTTAAAAGAACTAGCTTGTTTATAAATCAAACAACACTTGTCATGTCACTCATGTTTGTATTTTGCTTGCAGCCCACAAGGAAAACTCAACAGAAAGGCACTTCTTCTTGCAATTGATTAATTGTATTATTTTTATCTAATCAGATTGCAAGCTCACGTTCACAAACCGTGTGCACTGCACTGAAAGATTTTGCCTCCTAAAAGAGGTGCAGTAATCACTTCTAGTGCATTTAGTTATTTAATATTCATCCAGTTCACAGCAGATGTCTGTAATAACTAGGATTGTATCCATTGATAATTAAATTAAAAGTATTTTACTTCGGTTGTGGATATGTGGGAATGTGTCACCCACCAATAAACTAAAACCAAGTACAGCAGACCAAAACATGTCGTTTAAGTTGGATTCTGTTCAGGAATGGCAAAATGAGGACCCACAATTTGCAGATGTTTGTAAAGTTATCTGCCTGGGTGTGTGCAGTGTGTGCTTAATAGTGTGTTGGGTGAGTGTAGGGGGGTCGGTCTAAAATAACTTTTTGCTTTGGCATGCGTAAAGGACATGAGATTGGGAGACTGCTGGCTAGTTGGTCTCAAAAGTGATATTGCTGTCAAAAAGAACATTAAGTCAATATGACGTTCACATTTTCAGTCTTTCTATTGAGAATTTCAATCACATAGGTTATTGGATAACACAAACCTGCAATCAGCTCTGGTTCATTTTTGGTATGGGACTCGCAGTTTTTACAATCCAGCCAATTCCTAATAGACAAAATCAAGTCTTGTCCTTCATTTTCCACGTTTGTTAGTAAACTGGGCTGCGAATAAGAATTCATGTACACGTGCATGTAAACATCCATGTCTTGGACTCAGTCTCCATTATAAAGGGTCCTTTTTATGGTGCATTATGGGTAATGGCATAGGATAGACGAAGGATAACACTTGACTGAGGCTCTCTTTAAAGGTACAAAAGTCCGCACACCAGATCGTGTTCCCTGGATACCCAGCATCTATTTATTATCCTTCTCCCCTCTGTGACCTCCCTTTTATTTTAAACCTCTGATTCATCTGCAATTCAACCCCTAAAAACCGCAAAACACCTCTAAGTTTACAGCTTCTGGACGATAGCGTCAGCAGGCGTGAATGAAGTGAGATTTTTCAATAATTTCTGGGCAATGTATTGATGCCTTTATTTTTGGAATCCCATCATGCAGTATGCTGTGTCTAGAAAACACTAAAGGATTCAATAGCAGGTTAATTTAAATCACCCTATAGAATTGGTAGCTAGCAAGCAACAAGTTGACATCAAGAAGAGAACATCTATTTGTTGGATTTATAACAGCAGGAATCTGCCAATTAAGATTAGTATCTTGTCACTGGGGTTCATTCTGCATGTTAGCGGATGAAAAAAGACAAGGCGATAAACTTCTAACACAGGGTTTCAGCTTTATTGACAGGTCAGGAAACCATCATGGTCACTGAGGGCTATTTGATGTGACATCTTTTTCACCTGGTCGGGTTAAAATAGAACTTAGTGGCTGGTGTGATGCAATCACCACGCATAGCTGAAAGCTCCTGGGATTCTGGGTATAAATTGCAGCCAGTGAATGGATGGCGGAATGTGCTTTTCAGGTTAGTGCTTAGAGAGTCATCACTGGGGACATGGACTAGAAATGGAACGGGTGGGGGTTGTTGCTTAATATCTATATCATAGCAACTGAAGGGGTATGATACCATGTCCAGTTGTTGTCAGGGATTGGTCAGCATGTTGGCATTGACGCCGCCCCTTTGCTTGTGGGCTGTAGAAAGATTAAACTAAAATTAAAACTTCCTCCACACTTGATTCACTCCTGTGCACTTGACCTTCTAGCACTTTAATCTGCCTCACTGTTTCTTTTTTTGTTTATGTTTTTCATGTTTTTCATTTATTTGTAACTCTAGATCTGCTGTAATACATGTGCTTGGGCCACTTGCCGATAACCTTGACGACCTCAGTAAAGACTCCAGTCTGGCAGTATGACCTCTCCTTATGCAGCAGTACAGTTGTGCCCAGAACGAGCCTTTCAACGGTAAGACGGGAGTTACAGTATGTTGGCCAGTTCTGAAGAGCCATTTGTTAGGTCACTAGGTTTATCTTGACCACTTACTTGGGCATGCACACATGGTGCATTAGGTTTTATTTAGTTGTTTAATTTGTAAAGAGATACGAGCACATTTGCAAAGTAATGCCTGCTTGTTTCTATGGTCCAGAACAGTGTTCTGTTCTGCTCATTAAAGAGTTACTTTCTGGACTGAAACTTGCTGGAGGTGCTAACAGTTGTGTCTGGTTCTCCAGCTGCTCCCTGGCTATGATATTTATAAGTTTTGTGTTCTTATTGCGACAAAGAAAGTATTTTGTGCAGTTTAAGGTGAACTGTCTGGATACTCGATCCTCAGCCTGCTTGTTTTCTCTAATGCACTTGCTACTGAACATTTGTTTTTGTGGATCTGATTCTGAACAGAGTTCAAATCTAAATGAAGCTGTATTGATAGCTAGGGATTCAATTTTCATGCTTGTATCGTTAATGATGTTCTAATGTAGTATTCCATTTCAATGGAGTATTGGCACCTCTTTAAAAAGGCAATTTAAATAGCAGTTTCATACACTACATGCATTTTAAATACCAGCTTTCCTTAGCAGCTCTGAATATTTAATTTATCAACTAAAAAACTATGTTAAATGTTATATAAAACTAATAGCACAATTTTTTTCTAATGAGATACGTGTGGCCTTTATGTAATTTGGTATGTTGACAGTAGTCACAAGGTAAGATAGGAAAATGAATACTTGTTCATGTCTGATTATTTTCAGGTCTGTTTTTCATTTTTATGGTGCTAGTTGTCACTTTCTGTGTAAGCATGTTATATAAAATCTAATAAAAAAATGTATATATATAAAAAAAATATATATACATATATAATTCCACTCTCTTTTCAACCCAAAAGGTTGTTCAAAGAAAAAATGATTGAATTAATAAAATTTTCATTTATGGGGCATGTTGTCTAATTATATGAGGAACGTGGATTCAAAGGAACCTGCCCTTACAGTATTTGTTTGATTTTCTGCTAAATTACTGTTCAAATTATGACAATTCATTAAAAATGTAAAAAATATAAAAATAAATTATATTACAAATATAAAATTACTTTTTATATAAGAGTTGGAAAGCAAAAATAGATTTAATACATTTAATACATTTCACATTTAAAACATGTGACGGCTGAACTTGCCCTAACAATTTATTTTGATTTAATATACGCTTAATGTTTGACCCTTGCCTGAATGCTAGTGTGGTTTTACACAATGTTAATTTGTTTACCCAACAGCTGAGACAAAAGTTACTATGTTGGAATTTTACTGAAGAATACAGTTCACAAAAAAAACGATTCTAATGTAAAGTTTTAAACCAACAAAATAGACAACATTTGTAATTGGTGTAAAACCTTATCGTTGCCATAATATATCCCTTTTTGACATCCAGCAGCCTCACTTACCTCTGTTGTTAGGTCTTAGCCTTTGAGCACATGTGGGTATAACTGCAGAGACGGTTGTTTTTGTGACTGATCTAGCTGCTATCAGCAGGTCTAATCTGCACCACAAAACAGGAGAAGCAGACGTGTAAGAGTAAAAATAACATCAACAGATGTTCCCAAAATAAAATTAGTTTAATTTAAAGTCAAACTCAACAAAGATTTGTACAAAAAAAAACATTTTACGAATCCTACACAATTAGACCCTCTTGGAAAGATAAATAATCAAATGGGTGAAAATGTTTTGTAGAATTTGTGTTTGAATAATATTAAATTGCCAAAGAGTTAAATCATTGTCACACACCTGTTTACTCTGATATGCTTGTACTACATCTGTTCTGTTAGGAAAAAGCATACTTCACATATTTACTCATCTCATTAATAATGCTATTTGAACAAAGCTGACTGTGTATTTTTTACAACCAACAGTGAACATTTATTATAATTTAAAAAAAATTATAAACTCTAATATATAAAAAAAATATGTAATACATGACTGTTCCTTATTGGCATTCCAACACTTTTAAATACTTGTAGAATACTTGTTAAAATGAATATATAATGAGTGCAGACTGTGAAATAAGTCCATATGAAATTGTATAACTTTGGGACGGTTCAGTCCTTTGCCACATTTAACAGAATTTGGGGCCGTTCACAGTGAAAGCTCCCATCTAAATGGAGGAGAAATCATGGGTGCCACCATTCTTTTGTCTGAGCCACCTTATCCATCCTGCAGCCCCTGGTTTGAGGGATGAGGGAAGGGTCGGTAGATCCCTTTGAACGTTCCCTGGCCTTTGATTAATGAAGATAGTGGAGAAGCCCCTCTCACTTGTCTCCCCAGATTGCAGGGCTCTGTTTGTTTTGATTGCATTTTCATCGCTGGATGTGCCCAACCTGTCAGGAGACAATGGGCAGCCCTGTTAAGCTGTGACTTTTGACCCCGTTCTGTCTGCGAGGGGCCTGGTCTGTGTTTAAGTGGACGCAGTGCAGCCTCTCCCTCAGGCAGAATGCATAACTCCCCCAGTAACCAGACACCCACCCACAGCTTCCAAAGAAGCTACCACTGGAGATGAAGCCCACCCTACACATATCCACAAGGAAATCTACAGCAGACTATTGTCTCCAAGAAGTTTATACCATTTTAGAGGAATCGAACATCGAAGCTAAGCCTTTTTCTTTTTTGTCTCACTTTTTTTTACCCATTATAGGGTAAACTAAAGGAAAAAAAGCAGAATTTCTTGGGGGATGTGATGATTGATTTGAGATAATGACATATGTGGCAGCAACAGTGTTAAAGCAGAATTCAAATGAAATCTGAACATGTTTAGGCTTCAGTAATTTGATGGAGAATGACAGTGTTCCTTTGCTGTCTGACTCTAGAATTACTCGTCTTTTTATCAGGCTTTATGAGTGCTATTATGTTTGATCCAATTTTAATAAGTGAACATAAATTATCTAGATGTTTAATTGAAATGGTCATTCCCACTTTAGTTGATGATGGATCAGAAATCTGCCCATAAACTTCACCTGTCATATGGGTGTAAATCAAAGCTGGATATTTTCACACATGTGTGCTGCACCTTTTGTGGGAGCATGAAGTCATTCTTGGCTGAAAATCTGTCAATTATATTGTATTTCTTCCGCTTGTCCTTTGTTTTCTTACCTTTTGCCGGGCTTGCATCCTCACTCGACTTTAATTGGATAATTCCCCTGGCACAGGTTTGATGATGATGAAGATGATGATGATGTCATGGCTGTCAACCCAGCTCTCACTTCTCAGCCAGGGATCTGAAATGTGTCCTGTCGCATGTGTGACCTGAGACAGCAGCCACTCAGCACCTGCTGGAGACCTATATAATTCTCATGCTCTCACCAACCTGTAATGTTTGGCAATATTAAATCCAATAACATATCAACGAGAGAGAAAGAGACATGTAATCCCTATACAGAGAGCTGCAGAACCTTGTGTAAGTTATGAGCCACTACATTCTCTGACATAAGAGAAGTAGTATCTTGTTTTGTGGTTTTGTTGAGTGTGATAGCAAAAGCTAAATGTAAGAGTACTGACAATTGTAGAGCCATTTAGCACTCTCGGAGAACTATAAATGAAACAGTCTTCCATGATATGTGATATAGATGACATACCCCTGTGACATAAACACTTTGCTTAAGTTGCTTCCGCTGGTTTATTGACCGTTACTTCTTACTGAGTTGTTTATAGGGTTTTTTAGAGATAATTAAAGCGCAAGGAAAATAAAAATTTTGCTTTGTGTAATTAAAATAGTATTGTTTCAATAATCCCAATAAATATGTAAAAGGGATAGTTCACCCAAAAATAAAAAATTGCAGTTCATTTACTCACCCTCAGACCATCCAAGATGTAGGTGACTTTTTTTTTGCTTGAGTAGAGCAGTAAAGATTTTTACTGAAACCGTGGTCCTTGGAAATTCATAAAAAGTCAGTAGCTGCCTGTTTTTGAGAATACAAAATAAACTATTTTTTTAGATGCATCGCCTTATGTTGCTTATAATCATTTCAATGTTATACCCAGCGCTGTTTATCTGTGCAAGATCCCACCCATTGTATAAAAACGACATCCAATAAATAAGTACCCGTTGTTCTCCATAGGGCCATTCTCTTTGATTATACTTGTAATGGGTAACTAATTCATTAATACAACTAACTATATGGACAGCTGTCAGTAAATTAGGCCCCAGCTTTTATTTTGTATTTGCTTAAAAGCCCCTCAGACTGTTCATGTTCACAGTGTAGAATGCGATGGGGTTTAGATTTGTGTCTTACAATGGGAAGTGGGAATGCGTAGGTATGGACCTGTGGACAAACCGTGACAATTAACGCATTGGGCTTGGCATCTATGTGTCTTCAAGTGTGCCAAATGACAATATCTATGAGGCTTAAAGTAAACATTAGGGTTGAAAAAGCTTTTATCCCCAGTGACAGGCCTGGCAGCACACCGTTGTCCCAGTAATTCAACTCTAGCATTCACTTTGTGCCACACCTCTTCAGCTGAACAAAGACAAAAAGAGTACATACCATTCATTTCTTCTGAAGAGCTGTGTTTGGGGAACCCATGGAAAGAAAATGGGAAGGAGGAATTTTTCATGGTATTGAAGCTGAATTTCAAATGCTTTTTTGCACCTCCCATTTTCCTCCTTTAGGAAATGGGCGTAGTTTTAAGTGGTTGTATTATATTGTAAAAAGTTAATGTGCATTTTGTCCCTTTTGGGTGAACTATCCCTTTAAATAAAACTTCTGTTCAGAAATGACTCGTATCATTCCAAACCTGCATGCATTTCTGTCTTCTTCACAAAAGATGTTTGATTAAAACCCATTGCTCCCAACTGATTCCCTATATATATTGTTTGTAAAAACATAAGTATGAGCCACGTTCATTAGGAGAAAGAGATAGTTCAAACAAAAATGAAAAGTCTGTTAATTGCTCAAACTTGTGTCCATCCAAACCTGCATGAGTCTCTTTTTTTCTGCTGAAACAGTTGACAGTAGCTATTGACTTCCGTATAATTTTTTCCCCATACATTTTTATTTGTTATCTACATTCTTCAAAATAATTTATGTTCTGCTGAACAGAGGAAAGGGACTCATATGGGATTGGAACGATGTGAAGTTGAGTAAACGATGACCGAATTCTTATTTTTTTAGGTGAACCATGTCTATATAAACTTTGTAAACTCATCAAATGAATATAAAAAAATCTAAATTAAAATTATGTCATTTACTTAACCTAAAGTTGTTCCAAGTTGACTTTCTTTTTTTTCTTTTATATTGCTGTATGGAAGTCAATGGGGATCAGCAACTGGTTACCCATATTACCCATATACATGTAAATGTAATGTAAATGTACCCATATTCTTCACGTCTTGTGTTCAACAGAAGAAGAAAAAAACATAGACAGGTTTGGAACAATTTGAGGGTGAGTAAATGACAGCATAATTTACATCTTTGGGAGAACTTTCCCTTTAAATACTATAAATTGAAGTTTATCTTCAAAGGCTGGCATGGAAGTGTCATTTTACAGCGATATCAAAGACTAGTGTTGCTTTGTGTATCTGTCTAGGATACAGTAATCTGACATCCTTCGACCTTAAAGCATTCAGCATTTATTAGGCATGCCTGCATAGCTTAGTATATTAATATCTCCCCACCTCACAGAATGTAGGGGAATTCCGGCCCCACACCCGAGTGCCAACGTTAGATTATGGGTTGACAACCCCAACTCCTAGACGCACACACACACACACACACACACACACACACACACACACACATACATACATTTACTACCTTCAACCCCCATCCACAGCCAAGCCCAGTTCAGCCACACACATTCCGAATGCTGCATAGCGGTGGTGTTGCTATCATATAGACAGCGACGGGGAATTCCGCTCTGCTTGGTCGTCAGCGTGTGCTGCTCCTCAGCATGAACAATGAGACGCTGGGCTCTGGCTTGGTGTCATATTTCAGATGGAGAGGGTCATCGTGTTTTCACTGACAGTCTTATTCTCTCTACTACTCCTAAATGTCATGTTAACATTGGTTATTGGTGTTGCATTAGACAAGCGCAGAGCATGGCCTTTGTGGGGAGAGAGGCAATTAAGAATGGGTTGTGTTTTTACATTCTGAATGGGTGCAGTGCCTTCTTTCCACCATTAACGGAGTAATGAATACTGAATCAGTTTATTAAATGAGATTTGAGCTCAAGTTGGTTGTTACTGTAATTAGCAGTATTGCAACTCACTTCGCTGTTTCTGTTTCTCATAATCAGGATAAGGGTTTATTTGGAACTCCTACACCACTGGTGTGAAAGATATGGATGATTTTCAAAATGTGCAGCTTGTGATTTTTGTTTGTTTTTTCCCTAGTGACAAACATATAGACTGGGTTAGACTCAGAGCCAGTAAGCAGTTTTATTAGTACAGTTAACTAAAACTATAAAAAAAAACATATTATTTGAAATAAATGTTAACTAAAATAAAACTAAAATATTTAAAATAGCTAAACCTATTTTATTTCAGCAAGTTGCCAGACATTTCACATTTTTGTTTAGTGTAACTTGATATAAAAAATAACTAAACTTGAAATGAAAATGAATAAAAAAGTGACAAATAAATAAAAAAAGTATTTATATTTATAGACAATTACCATTTAAAAAATGTCACAAACACAGGTTACTAAATTGAAAATGAAAATTGATTATATAAAAATGAATTCAAAATATTAAAAGAAATTATAATATTATCTCAGTGATAGTAAAATAATACAGCCTATGAGTAACTACCTGAAGCTACCATCTAAAATTAATGAAAGCCTGGCAACACCCTTAGAAACTATTCAGAAAACCGTAGCAACTATATTTTAACACCCTGGAAACCACCCACAACACCATCCAAAATCCTGGAAGTGACATCTGCCAGGCAAAACCAACACCCATATTTTCTTTAGATAATTAAAATGTTTCCAATACAATTACCTGCAATTTGGGAAATTCATCAAAATACTGTTATTATAATTTTTTTCTTATCCTGGGAAATATTTTACATAGAAACTGTGCCCTGATATACTTGGCGGAATGACTGACTTAAATTTTGCTTCAATCTCTTTAGATTGAGAGAACCAACATCAGCATGTCTCTCATGGACTGAAGGTCCTTTCCTGGCCTCCATGTCACAGGGCCAGGGCTCTCAGGGTACAGATATCCTCGGACAAGACGTCCTCAACCAGCTGCTGGAGATGCTGGACCAGTGAGTCATAAAGTACCTTGCAAATTCACTCATATTTTAATAAATATTTAAATAAAAGCAATAAAAAACGATTTAATTATTGACGTGTGTCAAGAAAATACAACTTCAGTCTTTCCACTTCTTCAATTCAATTTATTACTTGCTGTTTCTTTGTAATTGTGAAATGTACTATCAACATAAGAATACAAAATGTTACAACACCATTTATAAGTGTAGAAGCAGTCACCCACTTATTGGATGACATTTTATTTAACAAAAGTTTTAATGAATACATTTTACTTCTTAATAGGAGCAAAAATATGCAAGTGTAAGTAATAAGAAAGCAAAACTGTTTTCAATCAATTTACTGGTCTATGTTCTAGGTCTGCGCTACATTCAATGCCGCCTATCGAGTTCAACTTTTCCGAGGGCTCTGCAGTTGGATCAACATCCAATACCATACAGATTAGTATGGACTGCATCACAATGCATGGGCCTGAGGAGCCCCTTACAGTGAGTACTTCATTTCACTAAACGCATCCCAAACAGCTTTTCATACACCTTCACATTTAAAAACTGCACCAAAGTGCAATAACAATTTCACATATTGCAGTGTCTCACAGATCTGAGGAATGACTGTGGTACCCTGTTCTTGACACATTTCAAGATGGCAGATTGTGCAAAATGCAAGTTCTGAACTTCTTGAATGAATAAATACTCTCTAAATATTCATTTTAGTTAGGTTTCATTTTTCTAAATGAGGAGCCAAAGTAGATTGTTGATAACAGGTTATTGAATCAAACTATCTCCCAAATATATACCTCCTATGTAATGTAATAGTGATGCTAGTGTATACATATAAATATGCATATAAATATAATATTTTTATTCAAATATACATTTTATAAGTTTAGCATTACTGTAACTTCACATAGCATAAAACTACAAAGAGATTAGATATTTTAAAATGACCAAAAGTAATTAATACGGAATATATTTTCAATACTTAGCTTGTTTTCCTACTACTTGCAGTGCTCAAGCGTTTAATTGTTGAATTCTGTCAAAAATCCCCTGCAAAGTTTAAAGCAAATGTACATGGGGATTTTTTTAAAACCTCCTACTGAATGTTCTCAGACAGGCAGTTTTTTTGATGGTAGCAGTAGATAATTAGATTGTTTATACAATATTAACCATTTGAATCTCTGTAATATTTTTTTTAGTTGTTTTAGTGCCTTTTTATTTTAGTTTGTCTAATTTGCTTTTAAATATTGAACAGCAGCCAAACATTTTTGAATGCGTGTGAAATTCGTTAAGTAGAGTAGCACAATTATTTGATCACTTATGAAACTTAGTTTTGTTTAGTGTGCACTCAAGCTAATTATTTCAGTAGTGGGGAATTTAGTGGTAAGCCCCAGCTAAAACAGTTACCTTGCACTTGCATGTGGGGGTGTTACTGTTTATTGAGGGTGTTTATGGGTTTTCCCTGGTCATTCTGGATAGTTTTGGTGGCAACAAAGTCAAAAGGTATGTCCAGGTCCGGATGAACACGCTACATATAAAGTCCTGATGACGATAGACTTGCTTTCCTGCAATGGAACGTCCTGTTTGAAGTGCTTCAGATGTAGCTTTGTGTCATGCGAGTAAAATATTTTTTTGTGTGAGCATAAAAATCTAAGGGACTGAAGTGGATCAATGAATTATGAAGATGGAGATTTACAACAATACTACACATCAGACAGTTTCTTCTTCGGTGTAAGTTAGCATTTTACCCTTCTATACTCAAGACAAGATTTGTTTCTAGTTCAAACTAATTCTAAAATGTGTTCTTGTGATCTGTACTGTTTAACTGTTTAACAACAAATTCATAAATTTGAGGTAGGTCATGCAAAATCTGTGTATCCCTTGGGCTGATTCTATCAACATGTTTAGTTCTAACATTGTGTTTATACACAACAGAAGAGCAATGGAAAGTTTGACATTAAATGTATGACCTGTAGCTGACGCTGAGGCCCTGTCGGTTTTCTCTGGGCGCGCGCACAGGAGAAGTAGGAGGTTGTGGCTCCCCTCCCAGCAGAGGAATGCAGTTGTCCGGTAGTAAAGATGAGGAAAAAAAGGGAGAGACTGAGCAACGCTTTGCTTCTCTGGCCCTGAGGGATTATCTTTTCTCTTGATCTGGTGATTAATACCCCCCAAACAACACCACCCGCCCCCATCTTCCTCGCAGTGAAGATCGGGCGTGGTGCGCTAACACTGGCACGCTAACACTCCGTCCCTTGCCAGCTAGCATTCGTGTTGATCTAAAACCTAGAAAAACTGAGGCAACCTGCCAATCTTTTGCTGCAATGATGCTCATTAAACTTTGAAGAACAAACTTTTAGACAGCGGTGGGCCTAGTTGCCGTCCCATTAAAGGAATAGTTCACCTAAAAGTATAAAACTATCTATTTACTCACCCTCATGTCATTCCAAACCTGTATGAGCTTCTTTTTTCTGCATGAATTTTGAAGAATGTTGGGGTCCAAGCAATTATTAAATGTACAAAAAAATACTGAGACAGAATTTGTTTTTTTTTGCTAAACTATCTCCTAATTACCAGCTAGTGAGTGTTCGGTGAACTCCTTCACCAAAAGAAAAAGGTTTGCCGCCTTCATTAATTATTGGATGTTATGCGCTGTTTAGCGCCCTGAGGGTCCTCTGTGTTTGTATTGTGCAGGGGTGTTGTGTTTTAATCTGAAATTGCTCTTTCTTGGATAGGTGTGCTTTCTCTGTAGCTGCAGGGCAACAATTTTGAGCAGCACCTGCCGCTGTGACTGACTGAGGCTTGCGTCCTATTCTGTCTGTGTGAGATTGGGGATGGGGGAGGAGAAACAGAGGTGTGGAGTCAGGTAGAATGTGACAGAGAAAAGGTTGTGTCCTGACATCAAATAGCTCAGCTGATATCATGGTGAGATAGAGCAGCTAAATGTGATGAAATCACAGATGCAGTGTTCCACATTTTGTTATTAATTTCAAAAGACATTTAGCCTGGTGTAGCCTGATCTATGTGCAGCCTTAAATAATTTTGTGTGGGTGACACCTACTCATATAAACACTCCAGACAGAGGTGGATTTAAGCTTGACGGCTTTTACTTGTATCACTTTTCCACAAAGTACAATGCACAGTGCTGCTTTTTTTTCCTCCCTTCAAAACCAGTATCAAACTAAATAAATTGACACAATAACTGATTCTATATTTTGCAAACCGTTTCAGTTATAAATAGGTACTGACAGATTGGTGAGAGAAAACGGCTGTGCATTGAGTACATTTTTGGATCTGGGTGTTGCTGAGCAGCAAAAATTCAACATAATATGTCCTTTGAATACACTGAAGGTGGTGAGGCAATGGTTTGTTTAGGCTGTGTTGTGCCCTAGCCCTTGATTAGTCATTTATAGTGTTCTTTTCAAGTAGAGCCTGACTCAGCATTAGGCAGGAACACACAATTAAGGCGTGCTTCCTTACCGCCATCCATCCATTCTGTAGCTACTGTTCATCTTATATTTTATCGTAAACATATCTTGTGAATTACTAAACATTTTGATTAGTACATTTTTTATTTAATAAAATGTTCTTAAATTGCACTATTTATAAAGAAAAAAATAAAGGATATTTTTTTTTATTAAATGATATGTTTTACATTTGAAAATTTTCATAGTGCTGATGCATGTTCAGTTCAGATCACCAGAGCCACTAAAAAATGTTTTCAATTAAATGCGATTATCTTTGACTCTTGATTTGAGATTTAACTCCACAGTTTAAATCACAACTGCTAAATCACTGCTGACTCTTCACCCCACCAGTTTGCCTCAAGCGAAATGAAACAGTACTGGCAAGGTACAGAGTAATCCGTCTAAACATTTACCTCTTTTTTCTCTCTCTCTCTCTTTCTCTTTTTCCCTCTGTCTCTTTTCTTTCCTCCACCCTCTTCCTTTTACACGGTTTACTCTTAAACTAATATCCATCAAATCATTAGGACATGCTAAGAATTTGTAAGAACTAGACAACTCTATATAAATGCAAAGCTAAAGGAAGAAATCATAGCCCATATTTCTAAATTACTTAAATATCTTTAAGTCTAGCATCTGTCTCATATTGAAAATTGCAGCAGTTACATTTGACCTGGTTTGTTTGAAAGTCTCTGCATTGTGGTACGATTGTGTAGGCATTTTTAAATGTATCTTACAAATGTTTGTCAGCAGCTTAAAGGATACCATTTATTGAGGTCAGACATCATAATGATTTGAAACGAATAACTTTTAACTAATAACAGAATGTAACTATCCCTCGAAGACTAGACGGGGATCAAAACAGGATAGTGAGAACTAGTGCCAATTACGCTGTAAAACAATTCTAAAGTTCAGAGTACAGGTGTTGACATTTGCTCTCTGATGTCCACAGGTGTTTAGTCTTTGACATCACAAACAGCTTACTATCCTGAACTATAGCACTATTGCCCATCAGTCAACTCAGTTAAAGTAGATTTCAAGATCGTTGGATTTTCTAAAGTAAATCCATTGAATAAAAACAAAATCATCATTATTTTTTATTTTATAATTATTTATTTTGCAGCATTGGGAATAATTTGTCGCATAACCAGCAAAATCTCTTTATGTAAAATAAACCCTCCTTTCTTTCTCACTCCTTCTGAGTTTCTTGAACAGGTGTCGCTTAAAAATACTAGCCATAAAATAAATAAATAGGCATTAAAATTCAAATATAAAACAAATAAAATAAAATACAATTTGTATCCCTCTTTATTTCTTACTCCTCTATTAAATGGGTGATGCAAAGATTCTTGAACAGGTGTCTCCCAAAACACTAGCCAACCTGACACATGACACCTAACTAATCCGAGAGTTGTAAGCCCAAACAGTCCTTTAAGTGTCCATATAGATCTGAGCACAGCATCCTTTGTCTGAGCCACGGGGAAGCTTCAGCTGGGTTCACCACCTTTATGCAGAGCCTATTTATTGCCTGACAGCAGTTGCCTAATTTAGCCTAATTATTTTACATGTGTGTATGAATATATATTCATAACACAAATATGAGTTGACTTGACAAGTAGAATCTTTATTCAGATTGGTTCATATATGGTGTTTGGGATTTTTGATATTTAATAAGAGTGGATAAATTGTTAACCACAATTGATAACCAGACCGGTCAGCCATTTGATCTAATGATCTATGTAAATACAATATACATATTCTGTTTTATGAATGGCCATGCCTCTCTAAAGCAAAATCTTTTTAGGGGCTTACTACTTCTGACTCTAGTCTGTGGTATAATTTGTGATTGTTAGGTGGGTCAGGTTTAGGGGTCCAGGCCTTTGTGCATCGTGACTATTGTCACCTGAGGCTGTCCCTTAATTCTGTCACCTCTGACCCCCACGGGACATATAAATAACTTCTTGACCAGGAGTAGCCTTGCAGGGCAGTGCAATAAACACTTTAAAAACATTTTACATATTAACATCTGTTACTAAAACATACAGACAGTACAAACAATCTTAAATTATAGGAATAATAAAAAGTGCAGTTCTAGAATTTCAGAAACGTTTTTGAAAGCATTATTGTATTTTCACCAAGTTTGCAACTATTGATCAGAAATAGAGTATAAACAGTAATGACAGTAAAAACATAATATGTTTAAATAACATTTACTTCAAACTAAGTAGTTCAAATCTATTGCTTGTGACTTACTGATATAACAAATATTATTCAACTTTATTTGGAGTGCTTGTGGACAATGCACATTTCTTAATTTTAAGCCTAAAATGTGTTTTAATGTTACAATTGATGAGGATTGTATGATCTTTTAATGTTATCGGTCTTTAAATTCAATATATTTAATGTGCACCTAAAGTATTCTTGCAATAGTTCCACTTTAGCACAATCAAATATACTTCAGTATATCTTTAGTTGGACTTCAGCACTGCTTCTTCCACAATAAAATCCTTTAATTACAAAATTAGTTATTCCAATTTAGCAGACTTCAAGTATACCAGGTAAGTGATCCTTTAGAAATAAATCTGTTATGCCTTTTTTTTGGTACTCAATAAACATCCATTAGCATTATTGAAAAAAAATTGTGCAAAGTTCAAAAGATCAAATTTATTTGAAATAGACATTGTAAAATGTTATACATATTTTGTAAATTGTGTACTGTCACTTTTTGTTAAATGTAATGCACAGTTTTCAGTTATCATACTGACTTAAAACTTTTAAAGTGTGTATTTATGTGTAACATAGATTCTTACAGATTGATGGAGCTCTACAGCTTTGCTTCCAGGATATTTAATACTGTAGTTAGCAGGTTTTCTTATTTTCCATGTGAACTTTCAATAATTAATATAGCAAATGTAATAGACATTGCATAAATAATTGCATATTGTAAGTAAACAAGGAATATTTAGCTCTGGATTTTTTTTTTTTTCAGACTTTTGCAAAAGTTCCGCTGCAGTCAGCTAAATTAATCACAAGACCTTGGTTGAGTTGACAGCGGAAGCCCACAGTGATTTCAGTGCTACTGCAGTGAGGGCCTTAACCCTTATTGTTGTTTTTCTAAACTAATTAGAAGTTTGTTTAGCTAACTCTAATTACCCCCCATCAAAAGTGCTCTGAATAACATCTACCCCCAGGAGGGTGTGAGCTACACTGTTTTGAAGTATTGTGAAGCATTTTCTAAGTGTTATACAGGTGGTAATAGTTTTATGCTAGTTTAGTGCCATATACTGTAAAAGTGACTCATAGTGCATAGTGCAGACATGACTAAGTGACATGAGATTGGGATGGGACTGCCAACCTTAGGAATACATAAGTGAACAGTTTTAAGTCTGTCTGGTAAACGGACCAAATTTAGCACATTTGGTTGGTAGAAGTATGAGTTCGTTTACAAGTTTGTAGGTTTGTAAAGATGGTTTTGAATCAATTGCTGAAGTATCTGATCATTTACAGGGCAAATATCATAAATGAGATGTATAGAGTAACAGTTTAACAACAGTTCGCATTTATGTAGTGCATAAAATCATGTTAGTACCTTGTGCTGAGAAGAGATTTAATGGTATTTCTTCTCTATCACCTGATGAATCTAACATGAAGACTTTTAAATATTCACAAAGAAGTGGGTTGGTTACCCCTGTCTGAAACAACGTTAGTGTATTAAAAACAAATCTACACCAGTCATCTCTGATAGATACAAGCTGTCAACTGTAGTCCTATTGTTTCTCATGAGACTGTCACAGGGCCATGCTAGAGGCTCTTTGGCTGCAGGGGAGGGCTCATTCTTATGCAAACAGGGGCTATGGATGCTACTACTGGAGAGAATTCAGTGCTCTAAGGTCATTGTAGAACTATAAAGAGGATTCCCTCCAAAAGCAAGGGAGAATGAGACTGGAGGCTCCATGTTTTAGTGCAAAATCATTCACTGTGTCTCACAATTCGATCTAATCTATTATATTTTATCATGTCATCAAATACTAAAACCCTTTAAAAGTTTTCATTTTATTTTGTTAATAAATAAATCTATTTTATAGGTAATGTATTTGATTTTAAGTTTAAGTGTGCTTCATTATTGAATTAAAATAAGTCAGTTAAATGGCTGACCTGATATTATTCCTTTTTACTAATGTTTTAGTGTTTCGTGGTTTATCATCACACTTGCACAGATTTGAATTAGTGTTTGATTCACATTTTACTCATTTTAAATTTGAAACATTTAAGTCGAAGATAACATGTAAAAAAATAAAATAAAAATCAATAGTGAAAAATTATAGCAATGAAATAGTTACTTTGCAAAACATCTAGGTCTAGTGCTTCGCAACTCCTTAGGGTTAAATCTTAAAGGAAGAGCCAGAAGACGGGCAACACCTTCCCAAAAGTAGGGTGTGGTATTGGACTCAGGTATTGGACAGGTAATTTCTCAGGACCTCCCTCTTTGTCCTCGGTATATATGGCAATCCCATTGAATTCCTATAGAGACTTTAAGCCTGTCCCGTTCACCACTGTAGCCCACATCACACTTTTAGGGGATAAAAGAAGAAAACAAGGGGTAAGAATCCTGGAGACTGTGGAGCAAACAGCGGCTGCACTGCTCAACCTCAGCGCCAATATGTTGTACCTGGAGACCAATCCTCCCACATCATACAGTGAGGTAAGGCCCTTGCGCTACCACTGCCCATCTGGAGATTGAGTTGGTCCCAGTGCTAAATTTTGGGTTATCAGGGAACCGTCTGGAGTAACTGGCAAGAGTGGCATCAAAAGTAGGCCTTGTAAAGGCTTTAGTATATATATTGCGTACCGTATGTTTTTTGGCCTCTTACGGTGTTAACCAAAAGCATTTGATGGGATGCTGTTACTTATGAATATGTTGTGATTTGTGGTCCTAGTATAACACTTTGCATTTGATTTTTAAAATAAAATCTAAATTATAGTTTTTTATTGGTTAATTATTGCTTTGTGCACGTTTTACCATTTGTTTTATATCAACACTTTAGAAAGTGAAATGTTTGCATTAATAAGTCATTGGTTTGAACTGTGATAATTATTTTTACAATGATGTGTGGGTGTGAAAAATCGGATGTGTGTCTATACAGATAAAAATCATCGTGTATTGCCTTAATGGTTTGCCTAGCTGCTGTTTTGTCTACGGTGCTCTTGTTTGAGTCAAGTTATTTGGCAAATAATGGATTTTTCTGGGACGGTGAGACTGATAATCTTGTTTGTATAGAACAATGGACTGCGATTGGGCAGTTTGCTTTGAGAAAGTACTAATGGAGTCTACTTTTACTTACACTTAATATCACTCAGTGAATGTTTACCTTTGTTTACAAACTGTTGCAGCAGGGATTTTTATGTGTATATTTTATGTGCAATTGCTCTCAAGCCTTTCTTTAGCTTCATTTGTGCATTTGCACTTAAGTCATTTCAAGTCATTGCGCTGCTATATCAGGAAAGGGGAAAAACAATTAATAATACTTTAAGCCCATATAATTTAGTGAGGTGTCAAAAGGATCATGATTTCACAGCTAAGCTTGAATTTCATGTCAGGTTGCTAATGTGCTTTGGAATCGTCATGGATGATAGTTATCAAATTTCTGGGCGCATTTTTTTTTTAAAAGCAGCAATATGCCAGCGCTTATATGTGGAAAGCATATATATTTATTACCCCAAAATTATACTGTTTTAACTTAATATATATAATATATTCATTTTTGTAATAATACAACATTTTGTTGAATAAGATATCAAAACTTTCACAGAACTTTCAGTAAAATCTAACTTAAGTTTATATCTTGAGCGTTCTAAGCCATCTAAGATAGCAGCCAGATCTGTGTTTGTTGTCTAAAAGCACCCCCATTCTTTCCTGACAGGTGGTAGTTCAGACTGTGATTTCAGTGCTGCCATTCTCGTGCATAAAGCTGTTGTCAACACACCACCGTTAGCTCAGAGAAAAACCTGTTAGTAGAAGCACAGTCCGGTCTCCAGCACCCCTTTTAAAGCTGGCTTTAGGGTAACCAATCCACTGCCCACACAGCTTTGATTAATGCTTTTAAAAATCTCTGTTTCTCACTCTCTTTAATCATTGTAGGGGTTACGGGTCCATAGACATGCATGTTTTGTGTTGTAAGAGGAGACATGGAGGTGCAAGGTATTTGAGAAATAAGATGGTACTGTTTATGTTGATTTACTGCAAATGCTTTAAATGATGGTTCAAATTGATAAAGTTTGGTATTTTCTTGAATTTTATGCATCTTAAGCTTTTTGGTGAGGTGAGGTTGGCTTACTGTCAGTTTTAGGTTAAGGTTTGGTTTTGATATTTGACAGCAGGTTGTCCCTAAAGATGCGTCCATCTTTTTCTCTTTGTAAGGGCTTCAGGTTAAACTCCCGCTCGTCTGACTGATAGATTGCGGAGCCGCTTTGAAGAATGTGTGCATCAAAGTGAACGTGAGAAGTCTAGGAATTGTAATTGTTTTAACTCTGGATACAGATACAATCATCTGCTCTGCCCAGCCCACTGGGTACGAAGTGCGAAGAAAATAAGAGCACTCCCATCTAAAGCCCCCACCTCACCCCAATTTAGTGCTTAATGCTTTCTACCCCTGTGGTCACTCATCAAGGCCTCACAGATGTTCTCAACACACATCCCGGGTTACAAACTGCCCAGGTCACTGGAACACACCCAGGAATGGCAGCCATTTCACCCCCCAGGCCAGGGCAGCCTCAGCTCCTGTCACTACTCTTGAGTTAGGAGCCTTCATTTTGCTCTCAAACTCTAGACTTAAGTAGTTGTTAGAATGAAGTAGTAATTTAGTGGTTTTGGCCATTAGGATTCATCTTGATGAAACAGGAACAAATTCAGGTAGCATTCGAGGTTGAAAATCAACTGTAATGCTGGCACTGCTGACATCTGTCAACAGCACATCAATGCATCGTTAAAAAATGCAACTGCAGTTTTTCGTTTTACCCTGGAATTCATTTGAGACTGTCAATCCAGAACTGAAACTGAAATCTTAATCATTCGTTATTTTTATGTTATAAGAAGCTGATAAATATTGAACTTTAAGATTGTCTTGATTTTAGAAACATCCTCATTTATCTTGACCAGGGTAGAACAGGGTTTTGCTTGTAAACAAAACAGTGTAGTAAATGCTGTATATATTATATTATAGTATTACATATATGCATTTGGCAGAACTTGTACGAAGCAACTTGCATTGCATTTATCAGTTCATGCAATCCCTTGGAATCAAACTCATGACATGACTCTACACTTTAAGCTTGTTACTTTATATATTATATTATATTGTATTGTATTTTTCATTTTCATTGTAAATTTAAACTTTGTGGGAAGGACTGAGCTGTATATAAATATATAAACTTAAACTAAACAATATTGAGGTCATGGATATCAGTGTATATTGTGGCATTTCAAAGCATTTATCTTGTAATTGGAGATTACGCCTGCATTATTATTTCTACACTTTTTCCCCACTAGTATTATAAAAGACAGATGTGTCATGGTCATTTGATTTATGGTTCTGCTTATGCTTCTTGATATCCCAGGAGGCTCACTCTCTGAGGAGGCTATAAACAGGCGGTATTTTTAAGAGCAGCTAAAGCAGTTGTTATATGGTTGTTGCATTGTGGAGAAATAATATTTGATAAAATGATGCTAGAGAAAATCACAATATGATCAAAAGGTGGACTAAATACTAAATGTTGTTGTACTGGATGTTTTTTGTCTACACAAATTTAAATTGATTTAGTTGTTTCTTAATATTTAGCACAGTTGATAAATGTTCCCCTCATTTTATTATCAGTGCAAACTTCAACACTAAGTATTGCTTAAGAGGCTTAGAAATTAGGAAGTTTATATATATAGCTGCATTACTTTTTTCTTCTGCATTTTTACAGTTTACAGGCTTGTGCAAATTGTTCTTCTGATTAGTCTAAGTAAATTTCAAACAAATGCTAATGTACTGCTAATGGCTTTAAGAAGACGGCACACTGCCTACACCTCCCTAGTGGGATCAGACACACAGACTGACTTACGTTGCCTTACTGTCTCTAAAAGATTCCATTATGTCCTAATTGCTTCGTTTTAAAGGACGTGTGTGTTTGAAAAACACTGCTGAGGCCGGAAGGGTAAAGCTCTAGTGTTTGGGTCCTCTTTGTGTGGGTATGTGCGTCTGCTCTACAATCCGCTTCTTTTCATACACCAATAGACCTGGTCTATTGTCTCTTCAGACAGGCTCTTAAAAGCCTGAGACTCATTGTTTCCAGAAGGCTGAGCAGACTCGTGGCACACACACACACACACACAACACACACACACACACAATGACCCCTGTCTGTAAATCGCAAATGGCATCTCTTTTCTTATGCCCTATCGCTCTGCTGGAGAGGTTTGTTGGGGTTAGTGATTGACCCACTCTTAGGTGTGTAGGTGTACAAAATACATAATTCTATAACAAAATTATAATAATTATACCGATTCACCCGAGCCTCCAGCAGCACCGGGAGAATTTTGTGTGAGAGAGTAAAAGAGAAAGAGACAGGAAAAGATAGAGAAAGAGGAATAAGTGTGCAAGCTGGACAGCTGTCTCCATCCATGCCTGAAATAAACAAGGGACTCTGTTGAGATTAATGACGGTCTAAAGAGCCATACAACCATGGCACCTCATCCAGGAATGTGCCGTGTATAAATGGAAAGGAATGGACTGGAGGAGTGGGGTTGGAGAAGGCTGGCTAACCTCCAGAACATTCTTCCTTCTCTCAAATGACAGTCATTTTAATTCCTCTCTGCGCCTTCACTGGAACAAGGCAACAGGAGCCGTGTGAACTGTGTATAGCCCATTTACTGCTGACCCCCTGCTTACCCACCTTCTTTTGTTATTACTGCATCTTTCAGTTCATCTAGAGTCTTTTTTCATTCATACAGACCTCACCAACAACCTTAGAGCAATTAAGGCAGACTAGAGACTTAATTGGTCCTAAATTATTTACATTGTAAACAACTGCAGTTTCACACCTATATAATAAAAATCACTGGGATAATTGACACTTAATTGACACTTCAAATTAACTCAGAATTAGCTACTTATACATTTTAAGACCCTGTTAGTCCCTATTAGGCTACTTTAAATATCTTGTATCATCACGTATTGAATCATGGCTTTGGATTATTTTTTTATAATTTAGATAGTGTTTGATAGTTGATGTTGACACTAGATAGTAATGTTGTTTTTTTATATTAAATAATCTGAGTGACAGCATAACTAAAAAATGTATCCTGTAAATTATTAATTTTATATAACGCATCACTTTTCTTTTGGTAAGTCTTCTCATCTGTCATGGTCGACATAGCTGCGGCTGTAATCGAAGGGCATTTACTGCCTTTCTTTACACAAGTACACAGACAGGGCTATTTGATGAACAGTTTGATAAAAATAATAACCTCTTGGGCCATAATTCTCTTTGACTTGAATATACTATACAAAGACTTATTTAAGTTTGCCAAGCACTGGCTGTTATGCACATCATCTGTTTCCCTAAGCCCACCATTACATCATACCTTGATGTATTAACATCAAAAGAAGCTGTATTGTGGCAACAACTCATTAATATTTTGATGAATATTGTGTCTTTGTTCATATGACACTTCTAATACCATAAACACTTGAAAAGATGTTATACTGATAAAAATACTCTGTTTTTCCTCTAGCCACAGTATACAAGTCTGGGGCTTCTCAATAGCATGGATCAAAATGGGGGCTCCACCTCCACCAGCCCCTACAACAACGAGCATGCTCAGAATGTAACTGCACCATCACCCTACGCCCAACCCAGTTCCACCTTCGAGGCCCTGTCTCCATCACCTGCCATCCCATCCAACACAGACTATGCTGGCACACACACCTTTGATGTGTCCTTCCAGCAGTCCAGCACAGCCAAATCAGCCACCTGGACGGTAAGACATAGTGGATGTATGTGTGTAATACTAATGACTTTTATATAATTTTTGTACTATTATATATATTATATATTTTTGTAGTATTATATATATTATATATATACTATATATACAGCATAGCAAAAAAAATTACATCCTGTAAATTATTAATTTTATATAACGCATCACTTTTCTTTTGGTAAGTCTTCTCATCTGTCATGGTCGACATAGCTGCGGCTGTATAGCTGCGGTAATATACTATTATATATTAGGTATATATTAGGTATTTTGTACTATTATGTAACGGTATGCGTGCCGAACCGAAACGGTTCACATGGCAAATTACAAAAGGAAGTGATCATCCCTATCCCCTTGGAGTGGGGACTTTGGAGGAACAGGGCATGTGCAATCTATTATGTAGTTGTTTGAAATGCACTTGGCAAAGGGAGAGACGTCATTTCCTCATTATCTGCAGCTTGGATGTTCTCGTGACAACGCAGCACGGTGTGCGTAAAGCAGATGTCGATGCTGTAATGGCATAGCATAACTGTCTTTTTATTGCTAGCATAACTGTTGCAAATGAACATACATTTTATATTTTAAAACGTTTATTTTATATTTTTGCTAAATAATATATAAAACTAATATGTATAAAGCTTTTTTTTAAATATAAAATATATATTTTTTATGCACACAAAATGCTGCGTTGTCATGGGAACATCCCAGCTGAAAATGATGAGGAAATTACGTCTCTCCCTTGACCAAGTGCATTCCAAACGACTACATAATGGCACACCCGTGCCCTGTTTACTCCAAAGTCCCCACTCCAAGGGGATAGGGATGATCACTTCCTTTTGGAATTCCACCATGAACCGCTTCGGTACGCATTCCATTACACCCTATTATATACTATTATATATTCAATATTGCTAGTAAACTACAAACAAAACCTATTTATACCATTATGCTACCACCCACCCACCCAAAAATTCATATGATTTCATGTGGTAAGGTCTTGGGGTCAAACCAATACGGGAGCATAGAGAGGAGAGCATGTTGTCCCTTCAGTCTATTGGGGTTAAGTGTCTGGCTTTAGGGCAACAACCAAATATTTCCTGGTGCAGAAATTGGACCTCCTGCCCTCTGGTCACAAATCACACATAACCATTCGTCCATTTATGCATGGTATCTGTCTGTGAATCAAGTGTTGTTTTGTATTATGACAATGCATTGTGGTTCTATGTTGCTCAAAGACCAAGACTCCGTGATGTGCTCAAAAAAACTGTTAATTTCTGCTTCCTCCGGGAGGAGAGTAAAGTTTTTACCTGTCTGATCTCAGCTTTAGGCATTTCTGTGATCTATATGAAAGTTTTCAATTACAAAACTCCACCTGGCCAAGGGAAAAAAGGCAGGCAAAGGTTTAAACTGGTCTGTTTTACTGCAAAGTATACTACTACTTTGCTGTATATTTTTTTAGTGTTTGCACAAAATTAGTTTAAATAGTTGCAACCATATTACATTTTTTTATCTTTAATTAACTATTAATAATTATGTAAACAATAAAATGTATAAAAAAATAACTATATAATTTTGATAATTTTTTTAATATACAAAAAGAAAATTCTATCCAAAAAGGGTCATGACTGACCCCTACTGGTGAGCTGTTTGATGGCGCATTATGTATTTTTCTTAAACCGCTATGTCCACATAGCGGAAACAATGCGCATCAGTGAGCATTACAATAACTGTCACTGTCACTTTGTTTTTGCCTAGATAGGTGTCACCTTAACCTAATAAACCCGCTAGGCTAGTTTTAGTAGCACAAGAACAGGGAGCCTGATGTCTATCAACCAAAAAGTTTCTTTCGTTTGGACAGTGCACCCTAGCGGTTGCTAGCTAGTTATAGCTACATACGGTCTTAAATCTTGTCTTCAGACCATTACCTAAATTTACTGTATGTTGACTATAAGAACTATGACAGTTATGCCATTTTGCGCTAAATGTGGCTAGGCTAAATTGAGAGCTTCCTTGGAAATTAATTTATCACAAACATTAAATGAGATAAATATATATGATTATTTTAGGCTAATCTATCCCAGCCATTATAAACCAGTGTCTCATTAATCTTAAATTTGGCAGATTGTGGTCTTGAAAAACCAGTAAGTCAGTTGTGGTAATGCAGTCGTACATCTTTGAGTAAACAAGTTGAGCGGAGTTTGGTTTGCGAGTTGCTCAGTGCTCATTGGCTACAGTGCAGTGTGGGATTGTGACATTTCCCAATTCCCACATCAGCCCTTGTCATCCTCGCTTCTTGACTTTACCAATACAGCAGAAGTTGTCAGACACCTCACCACTTAGAATAGACTTCTGGGTGTGAGAAAGACACCACGCCCTTGGTTGTCTCATTTAAGTCGTCCCTACTCATTCATCTTTCCGTTTCTCACAGTGTATAGAATGTTGTGAAGAATATCTCTTCCTTTAATTTAATGACAATTTAGCCAAATGAAAGGCATTTTTCTGGCTTACATTTAATGTAACCCAAACTTGTTCTTTGTATGCAGCTCAATCTTTCCTGCATATAGCTTCCATGACACACACCCACACACACGCGTATTTCCTGGCATCGCATCCTACCACTCCTCATTTACGGGAAATCTTTTGCAATCCTGCTTTTTTGTTGATGTCAATGATAAGACAAACCATATATGAACCTTTTTTGTTCATTTTCAATTTTCAGAGGAAATCCATCCCCTCTATCATTTTCAGTTCACTTTTTTGGCCAGTGTTTGTTTTGTTTGATGTTCTTTTGAGCTGAGCCACCATTTGCATTTTCCTGTCAACCTATCAACAGCGTATCCAATGGTATGGCACGGTCTTGTTTGCCCACTGATTCACCTGTATAGAGCGCTGTGACCGAAGGAATGCGACCACTAGAGTTGTTGTCTCAAGAAGTGAGCTGAGGATTAGAAAAATGGGTCAGTAATACTCGTGTAAATACGCCATGCCTTCCTCCTGAACTCTGCTGTGCCGAAGGGGCTGTTACTTGCTCAATAAGTAAAGCTTGTCGACTGCGTCTCTTATAATGCTGCAGGACAAGGAGATGAGAACGAGGATAGAAGTTGGGGGAGGACAGAAGCGCTCAAAGAGATGAGTATTCCAGCGAAAGGTGGCAAGATACGACTTGTCCATGGAACATCTGCAGGCCCGTCCCACGCCTCGTGAGATGGAGCTGAGACTTGTTTGTGTCAACGAGCCTGTCGAGACTCGTCTGACATTGCCACGTAAAGCCCTAAAACCTAGAGCAAGCAGAGGAGAAGAAAGAAAAAGAGGGAGAGGTTAATTTACCAAAAAAATAAAACATCTGGGGTTGAAAAGTTTTCTGTGATAGGGAAACTGATTTCTAAGAAAGGTGTATCTGGAAAAGCCCACTTCTCTGACAGGTTCAGTTTTTTTCAGGTCTGTTGTTCTTGTTGTTTTGTGTCTTTGAACAATGAAAGATTACCTGTACTTTTAAAGACCATGCAAGAGGTAGAGTTGGACTGAGTCAAAGAGAAGATCAGTCTGTCAGCACCAGTAGAGCCGCCACGTCTGCTTTAGCTCACTTGCATGATCATAATCTCCATCTCGGTAGTCAAGATGCCATAGTGCTACCTGAAAAGGTCCGGCATCTACTTATTAGACGTGACCTTAAATCCCACCTTTTTTGTGCAACACCTTCAGAGTGCAATTGAAGGAGAACAGAAATGCAAACACCTTCATTTTCAGCAAAAGAAGGAATAAAGGTAGCTGTATGGAAAGAATTTGGCAGCACTCAGGGCAACCATTGAGCAAAACGAGGGGAAATCCAGCATAATTACACCAAAGCTTGTCACACGTTTTCTGGGAAAGATCACATTTCTAAAGCATATAATTTAATCACAGGGCATTAGCTAGTGCCAGGAAGCTTGGGGGCATTTGTTTACATCACTAGAGAAAGTATGAATCTGATGAGGGTTGGTTACATGATGATCTTCCTCCAAATGCACTACAAAAATGGCGAGTTATTTAAGCCTGAAAACCAGTTACATTTAAATCTTGATATTTATGTTTTGCTTCATTGTTTTGTGCATATTTTTCACTTTGGAATCAACTGATGTATATATGCATAAACACCATGCAAAGTTTTCAGGCATGATGAGTAATATTACAGCTGTCGATTCGCTATTAAAAACCTTAGCTGCATACATTTTGCTCAAACTAAGTGGTGCAAACGTGCACTAGAGTTTTCCAGTGCAGTGCACGAGTTATTAGCTGCAAGAAATATTATTCTAACAAAAAGTATTAAGCACAGATAATGAGCAATGCCCTGTGAAACTTGCTTTTGAACAGCATTGCATTTTCCTATTGATAATTACATGTTTCACCCTATGCTCAATGTTTTATTTCAAATGTTTGGAGAGCAAAACTCTGTAAACAGGTTTTTATAATTGGGCCAAATGGGGGGGGTGCACATTTTATTTATTTCCCAATGAAACAGGTTTTGGGCAAGACAACAGGCGTGACAGTACATGTCAGGTATGAGGTGGGACAAGACCAGAGGCGCCAGAGCGTTGGGCCAACCCGCCCTGCCATGCTGAGACACGAATACAGCCTTAACCTGCAGCCCTGCTCTGTTCAAACACACACAAACTACAGCTGCAAACTTGTCACAACACGTACAGCAGTGTATGTGTGCGCGTTTGTTGTTGGTGTGACTGCGGTTTTACTGTGTATGCACAAATCTCTGTGTGTAGAAATCTCTTGAAGAAACCAGTTTACACTGCCGTTCAAAATATTTGTTTAAAGATGTTTCTTATGCTCATCAAGGCTGCATTTATATATATATACAATATTATATAATTTAATATATAATGTTACAAAATATTACTGCAAATTAAAATTATTGTTTTCTGTTTTAATATACTTTAAGCTATATAAGCCATATTCATGTGATGCAAAGCTGAATTTTTATCAGCCATTACTCCATGTCTTCAGTGTCACATGGTCCTCCATCATTCAAATATGATGATTTATCAATGTTGGAAACAAGTCAAGTCAAGTCACCTTTATTTATATAGCGCTTTTAACAATACAAATTGTAACAAAGCACTGCACAATATCAAAATAGGCAAAATTGTGTCAATAATGTAAAATTACAGGATTTAACACTGAATGCATTTCATTATTGAATTTAGTAATGGCATTGTCCAGCTTAGTTCAGTTTAAATAATATCTGTGCAACCATCTGTGCAATGGAAACAGTTGTGCTTCTTAATATAACAATGAATATATAATTCATACTTTATTCAGCAAGGATGTGATAATATATATATATTTTTTTAAGTAAATGTATTTGGAATAAATGCAATTCGAAAAAATCCTGAAAAACTATTACACATTCCAAAAAAAGATACAAAGAAAAAAAGCAGCACAAATGTTTCTGCACATACTGAATCTGTTTTGGTGCAGGCGAGATGAGTAAATACATGTTGACATTTAGTCTAGAACTACAGTAACATCATGTTACTCACGATTTCTCTCAACATGGCAACACCAGAGCTGTCAGTCAAGACATGGAAAACAAAGTAACTGGCGTTGCTTATCTGAAAAAGTAACTCAGATATTTCTTGAATAAATTGAATAAATATTTATATAAATTGAAAAGTAATGTTAATTTACTTACTTGAAAAAATGTAATCTGATTACGTAAATTAACGTAACTCATGTTACTTGTAATGCATTACCCCCAACATTGCTATTAACTATTGTTGACAGAACTAAGCTGAAGTACTAAAATCACAAACTACAACAAGTAAATAGAAAAGCTAAATAGACCAATAAAATGTCAAAAATAATTAAAACTACAAATCCACAACGAAATTACTTAAGCTAACATTCAAATCTGAAAACTGGAGATATAAAAATATTAATGGTATAACATTATAATAACATTAGTTATAAGTAATGTTAAAATGTATTTCAGTGTTTTTAGTCTTATGAATTAACATAAAAAAACAATGAAAAATCGTAATTTTTAACTTGCATTAAAAATACATTAAAAGTTATTTAGTATTGGTTATTGATACCTAATGCATTAACTGAGTTGTTCTCAACCTAGACTGTCACTCTCTCAAATCCCCCTTTTCTGTGTGTGTGTGTGTGTGTGTGTGTGTGTGTGTGTGTGTGTGTGTGTGTGTGTGTGTGTGTGTGTGTGTGTGTGTGCCCATGACTGGAGCATAATTACACATTAACACCACTGTGCCCCTCCCTGTAAAAAATCCAATGCCTCCAATTCATCAGATCACTTTGTGGCCCCACCCTTGATGTATGTATGTATGTGTGTGTGTTTTTCCCTGTCAGATGCAGCTTATTTGGCCCCAAGCAAACACAGCAGCCTCCACACATATTTGCATTCTCAAAATTGGTTGCTTTAGGGCTAGAATTGGTACATCAACTGCTTTGTTTATGTGGTAAGGTTTGTAGGTTGGAGTTTACGATGTTCCAAAAATATGTAAGAACAGTGTTTGTTGTCAGTATGTCAAGCTTCTGTCGTTATCTGTCTCTGGCTTTTTTTGCCGGGCCTCTGTGTGGCTGACCCTTTGGAATTCATGTCTACAACTCTCTCTTTGGTTTTAGAGATATTTCCTCTCCCCTTCTCTCTCTCACTCACCTCATTTAACTGAATGACAGGAGTGCACAGCGGCATATCAGGTTGGGAGCAGAGGGGCAATTACAGTTATTTATCTTTCTTTTTTATAGAACACCTTTTAAAAAAGCACTCAGATCACGCACAAAACGCCTTCATCATCCACCGGTGAAAGCACCCTGGTGCTAAATTAGTCACTGCTAAAAGTCAGTTCTGACAGTGCAGGTGATGAGTGTAGATGCTTCATGCTGTTGATATTCTGATGAAGACATCATCAGTAAGTGATATGACAGGACAGTGGCCAAAAATATGGACTATTCAAATTTATTTTCAGTGCAGCTGACATAAAATCTGTACCAAAAAAGGCTTAATTTGTTCACATTAGTTAGCATTAGTTATAAACTAACAATGAGTTTTTGTATTATATTAATTAATAATGATGTACATAGCAATTTATTAACTTGTTAATTTCTGTTATTGTAATTATAATATTTTAATGTGAATTTGTCAAGTAAATGTTAATGTTTAACATGTAAAATGTATTCTCATATGCAGAAATTAACATTTGCTAGGTTGTTAAGCTTTGGTAAAGTTTTTTTTCTTCAATTTGTTCTACCAGTCACTTCAGGAAATTGTGCGTGTGTGTGTGTGTGTGTGTGTGTGTGTGTGTGTGTGTGTGTGTGTGTGTGTGTGTGTGTGTGTTCTTGTCAAGATTGTGTAATACTCTAAAAGCTCACAAGCAGGTGTTGGGATGGGCTCAGCTCATTGGAACACTTCATATCAAAAGTTAATAGAGTTGGAATGTAATGTGGCATTGTTCTTCAAAACAGCCCCTGGCAACATTCACAGCCCTTTCTTTCTGTCTTTCTTTCTTTCTTTCTTCTGGACCTTTTCAAATGAACTTGACAATTTTCTTTACAGTTATTTTCCATGTACTTGATATGCTGCTTTCAGCACAAGAACTCATTTAAAGAAAAGTATCTGTGCTATTTTTCTTGAAAAGGCAGTGATGTGCAACCAGCCATTATCTATAATACAAAATGTGTGGCATACCATTAGTTTTTGCAACTTTGGTGGCTGAGTGATGATTTGCAGTTGTCACAATGTTGGCGGTCACGCTTTGTGGTACTGTTTAATTATGTAGATCTTTCTTTTTCACCTATTGTGAATGGATAGACAGTATCTTAAACACCTGACGGTGCTGTATGAGTAACACCTGAGTGTTAGCCTGTGGTGATGAGGATGATTCAAGCACACGGTGTGATGCAATTATGATTTTTGTGGTCAGTGACACCCTGAACATCTTGCTGTCATCAGTGATAAAGAGGATGTTGGGAAATGCAGTTGAGATTACCTCATACAATTAGTATTTAAAATGTATATGTACAGGTGAATTTTCATTTTCATGTTACACATTGAGAACCTATAAACCCATACCTGAAACTCCAGCAGAGCAAACTTGTGTAAATGTTTTATTTTTTTAAATAATTATTGATCTGCAAATTGCTGATCTGAGCATGTCAGTTTATGTTATAATGGTATTATGAATTATTTAGACCATTGGTTTTTAACCAGGGGGCCGGGGCCCACTAGTGGGACCTTAGCAAACTTCCAAGGGGCATCAAGTTGGCTTAAAATGTTTTAAAACGAGACACAGCAAGCTAAAGAAACAAAATAAAAATTATATATTTATTAATTAAACTTAGGCCCCCAAACTCCAGAACGTGAGTTTAATTCATTGTATATTAGTATTTTTTTGTTTTTTTATTTAGTACTGGGGGGGTTAAAAAATGTTAAAGGTTTAGAACCACTTATTTAGATTCAAAAAGACATTTGTTTTACTCGTTTTATGACATGAATGAGGCCTTTTAAATGCATCCAAGGGCAAGTCTTAGCTTCTCATTGCTCAACACTAGAAATATCATCGCATCAGGGCAGTAATTTTAACATCAGATTTCTGTTTCAAATTGTCCTGACGTCTTCATAGATTAATCATTCTTCAGGTGATTTGGAAAGCACATTTCAGTGTGTGTCCTTAATCACAGGTATGTCTTAACCTGTGACATCTGTAGGACAGACCCAGAAGTCCTGCCGCCTAAAGCCAGCTGCTGTTCCCTTTAAAGACTGTTAAATGGCACTTATTCCACTAAAGGGCTGCCAAACTGCAGCTGTTTTAGCTCTGTATTTGTGAGAAAGGCTTCTTTTCTTTTAGATAAAGAAGTGACATTTAATGGATGTTTGGTAGTCTATGTCAACTACTATCACATAAGCTTTGTTTTAAAATAACTTATTAAAAACAGCTTTAAAAAGCACCCTCAAAGCAAAAACACTTTAATAATACAGATTCAAATTAGCTTATATTGTTAAAATAGTAGTGAAGTTTCATTACAGATTAAATTAAATGTAAATTATTTTATGGCAGGTACTAACCAAACACTCTCTTTTCCTTAGTACTCCACAGAACTGAAGAAGCTGTACTGTCAGATTTCCAAAACATGTCCCATTCAAATCAAGGTCCTAACCAACCCACCCCAGGGTGCAGTCATACGGGCCATGCCTGTCTATAAAAAAGCTGAGCATGTTACCGAGGTGGTCAAACGATGCCCGAACCATGAACTGAGCAGAGAGTTCAATGACGGTATATTACTTCTCTAAATTTGTTGTCTATAAATGCGATTAAACATGTTTTTAATCTTCAGCTTTGTGATATAATTTACTGACGTTTGTGTTTAACAGGCCAAATAGCCCCACCCAGTCACCTGATTAGGGTTGAGGGAAACAGTCATGCTCAGTACATGGAGGATTCTCTTACTGGGCGTCAGAGTGTGCTGGTGCCTTACGAGCCCCCTCAGGTGAACACACTCACACACACATTGAAACCTGGCGGTCCGTACATACACTGCACACCTAAAATCATTCCCAACAGATGTTAATTCAACACAACCGCTCTAGAGAAATGAACAAATGTGAGTGGTGTATGACACAACTTTTCTCTATTAACAGGTGGGCACAGAGTTCACAACCATCCTGTACAATTTTATGTGTAACTCCAGCTGTGTTGGTGGAATGAACAGACGTCCCATACTCATAATCGTCACTTTGGAAACCAGAGAGTAAGACCATTTTCAACACTGGATTGTAATAACTTAGAGGATATATATAAATATGCATTAATTGCTTGAATGTTTCTTCAGTGGTCAGGTTTTGGGTCGGCGGTGTTTTGAAGCCCGTATCTGTGCGTGCCCTGGACGTGACCGCAAAGCTGATGAGGACAGCCTCCGTAAACTGCATGTCAGCGATGGCACAAAGAGCAGTGAGGGTACGAAGCGCCGTAAGTAGTGCTGGGGGCTGGTGACTGGGCTTCATCTAACAAACACATTTGCATCGCATGTTTCTTATTGTTAGATAGTTCTTACCTCCATACATACTGCATGGCCTCTTGTACAAACACACTCTGCAACTTTTCCACCTGTTCTGTGCTTTAGCTCTGCGTTATGTGCTTAAGATCTTGTATTACAGCTGTTTCACTTCCTCTAACTCTGTCTTCTACAGCTTTCCGTCAGACCTCTCACCTCTCTCAGCTAAACTCCATCAAGAAGAGAAGATCCACCGATGAGGAAGTGTTTTGTCTGCCTGTGAGTATCTCGATTTTTTTTCAATGTAAATATTCACTAGGGGAATGTTTTTTGTTTTGTTTTAAATCCACTTTTAAAAATAAATCTGCATTGTCTTCCATTGCTCTTCATTTAACAAATGTTACACACAAGAATTATGTCTTTGTGAACGGTCCCTTAATCGATAAGGAAGTGTTGCGAAAAACTTTAATGAATCTTGCTTTTATTATGCATTGTTGACATTATTCATACTATATAATCCATTAAAAAACAACATTGCATTAGGTGTACTCAAATTATCAATAAAATATTTGACAGCATTTATTAATCTAGGTTCATTTAAATTTTTACATACATGCTTTTACATATTATTTTACATATTTCAAACTGTACATGAACAGTAGTGTATTACAATTTAACATTAACTTGATGAATGAATGAATGATGAACAGCTTACACCTTACAAATTAAGAATACTTTTACATTTAAATGTATATGTAGGCTTTATAGAAAGCGTCACAGAACTGCTTGACACTGAAAAGATAATCTCTCATTCTTAAAGTAGATATTCAAAGTGAAGAATTGAGCATAATTCAAGAGTCTGACATCCAGGCTTACCCCATCTCTCTCCTTCTCTGTGCTTCAGATTAAAGGCCGTGAAATCTATGAGATTTTGGTTAAAATCAAAGAGTCTTTGGAACTTATGCAGTTCCTCCCTCAGCAGACTATTGAGTCATACAGACAGCAGCAGCAGAACCTACTGCAGAAACAGTGAGTACCTTACACATGCGGGAAGATTCCCCAATAAAAATAGGGTGATACTACCTAATTTAATTTTTTTTTTTTTTATGGAGAATTGTTCTTCATCTCTTCATTTTTATAATGTGACAAGCCAGTCAAACTATAGGCACATACTACACTGTGTCGGCAAGGTCCACCCACAGATTGATATTTGTGTGTCAGTTTTTTTATAATTTGATCAACTTTATTGCTTGGTTTTAACACTTATGGATTTGATTGTGATTGCTCATTGACTGACTGTGAACTGACTTTGTCATTTTAGTATTTGGTTTGTTTGTCGCACCCCATCTGAGAGTTTCTGTGGTGCAAACACTGGAACTTAACGTGACAGTTTAATTCTCTCACACTGATAATAATCTTGACTACTAAGCATGAGAATATGAGGTTGAATTGCATCTTGCATGAGATTTGTGTTGTGCATCATTGATGTTGTTAGCCCTTAAGCAAACCCTGCTGTTATGATCGACATCAATTCACATAGTATTAATAACTGTTTTAAATTCAGCTTGGCTTTTCATTAAGGGTGTACCTTGTCGATATGGTGCTCTGATTTATTCAGCCCTAAGCCCCCCCACCCCCTCCATTTTATGTCATTCAGATTACCTAAGAACTGAATCTGAGTCAAACAAGTTTAAACTCTGCCTACAAATTGTTATTGGTCTTCACGGTAAATGCTAATTTAGTCTGTACTCAGCCTTTAGCATAGTTTTCTCAGAAATACATTCTGTATCTGCTGTAATAGTGCTCAACGGAAGGGGAGGGAGAGACCTGTACATTGTGCTCTAAATGAGCCTTGTCCCTTACACTGGGATTTGGATGTCAATGCTTTTCTTCCTGTAAATTTACTTAAGACAGATTAAACCATCCACACCCAACTGAGCTGTTCAGTCATTACGTCAGTTTGTAGGTCAACTGGATTCACCATGGATTCCCTAGGGAAGTTCTAATAGCCTGTTTTCAATTAATGAGTAAATTAAAGAGTTAGGTTACATAATCGCACATATTTTGGCAATTGTAGTCATTATGTTTGCAATTTTTGTAGAACAGAATGTGAAAATTATTCAATAATGTTTACCACAGAACACGCTATACGTTTAAATCAAAAATCACTATTCTAAAACCACATAGATGTTCTCAGGGGAACCCATGGCTTAAAAATGCTTATTCTCTACTGGGTTTTAAGACAATAAGCTGCAAAAACAACTCAAAGTGCTGTGAGAAAAGGCTGTTGATTTTAGGGTTCATTTGATCTTCTCAAGCTTTGGTCTGAGCTAAATGACTAGGTAAGAATGACCAGGTAGCCATTATCTTTAAAACTGTCCCGTTTGTAGGACCGAATACACATGCTGTGAAATGTGCATCTTTTGACTCTCCTAAACTATTATTTGAGTATATCATGTTAATGCAGTATATATTAAAGGCAGTCCCATCCTTGTTCAGATTTTTAGTTAACCTTTCCAAGCAGCAAATGTTGTTTGATCCTTATCAGCATTGGCTGCATGCTGTTACTTCTCTCTTTCATTTATAAACCTGTTTTTCTAACTATACATGTTTCTTATTTTTCAATAAAGCTCCTTCTGCCTTAGATTCAGTGGGTTGGGTGTTTTATTTTGTTCATTTTCCTGTTCGTACTTTCTCACTCTTTCTACAGTTCAAACACTGAAATTACTCTCTTAGTTGCAATGTGCTGCCACCTTGTGGAGAGATTGCACATTCCTAAAATATAAAAATAAAATTGTGCATCCTGTTTTGTTACTATCAGATGTTTCGTCTTTGTTTGAGACTTTTAATAGCTGATATACATGTTTTTCAGCGCATTTAAATCATGTAATGCAATTTTATTCAAATGAATGAGGCTTGCAAGATTTATATAGGCTTTGCATAATTTTACAACATACCACATTTTTTAGGCAAATACTCAAGTACAATTCAAGTTTGATTTACTCATTAGCAGCAGCTTATCTTTGGGGGTTCTCTCTTTCTATTATTTAATGATACAGTCTAATATCTTTTAATATTGTAATATTGTCACGCTCCATTCTTTCTAATATGTTGCTATTCCTCCACTTTTCATTTCTTTCTTTCTTCTCTCTTGCCTGCATTTTCCTGTCTTTCTGTTTCTCACTATCTATCTTTGACTCTTTTCTACAGCCTGTTAAGGGCCCGTTTGCGCTCTGAGCTTCTGGACCCAATAGGTGAGCAGAAGAGGCGCTTCAGTGCTTCCTGAAAGTAGGAATCATTCCTCCTCCCTCAGAGCATCCCTCGCTCATCTCTCTCCATCTCTTCTTCATCTCATCCTCTACCCCTCAAAGGGGCTCCCTGTGCTTCACCTGTGGTAACTCCTAGACTTTTTCTATGCCACAAATAGGTTGAACACAGGATTTTGTTTCTACCACCTGAACACCTCGTTTTAAATGTGTGAGCTCTCAAGTGAAGTCATTTTAGATAATTTTGGAAAGTTCATTGCATGATTTTGTCCCTCCAAAGTGTATTATCTAGACTATGATGCTAGTTTATCAATTGAAATGATCCATTTGTGCGTTCAAATTGCTTACACTCACCTTACACTCAGATTTAGTTGCATTAGTATTGTTGTTCAATCATCTGAAGTGTGAAAATTTTCTTAAAACATTTCATAGTCCATACTTTTTTTAATGTTTCTTAAAGGGCCCTTGTGACTGAGGCGGCTTGTTTCCTCAGCATTTATTGTGTTTGTTGGACTGATCTGCTGGTATTGCACAGAAACCCATTGCACATAAACAGTATAGCAACTTCTCAGCTGACCACATTATTTCTCTCTTTCTCTCTTCTTTCCATCTATTTTTCTTTTTTCTATCTAAACAATCCTGAATATCGAAACTGACCGGGAACCAAGCACACATCTTTTTTTACGGGACTCATAGTTTTCTTTAAGATCTTGATGATGGTTCATCTTAAATAGCTTTTTGTCTTGTGCCTCTGTCTTCATTTTATTATTGGAGCTGGACTCGTTGAGTTGTCTATAAATGTGGGGGGATAGACTTTATCGATGACTGAATTTTGATAATGCTGGTCATGTTTTGTAAAGTGCACTGCCGGGCAGTCATTTTTGTGTTTTGTCTTGATTATTTGTTAATTTTCTTAAAGATGTATTTTCTGCTGTGTACATGGCCGTTAAGAGAAAAGGAAATGAATTGTTGATAGTGTTGACAGATTATTTTGTTGTTTCATATGAAATTAATGGTTGTTGTATTATCAATGGCTCTTGCACTTTTGTCAGTTACTACTATTCAATAAATGACTTCTCTGCTTTTGTGTTCCTATCCCTGCTCTTCCTCGTTATTCACTTTTCTTCTCCTTTATTTCTCGACTCTTCTTTTTACTTGAATTGTCGGGGGCTTTTAGTCAGGGCATTTAAAAATATCAATAATATCAACAAAGTAAGTAACATTCGAGTTCAGAATCATTTAAAGGAGTAGTTCACTCAATTATGAAAATTATGAAATTCTTACTCTCATGGCATTCCAAACCTATATTTATTTATTTTTCTATGGAACATAAAATAGATTAAGAATGTAGGTAACCCCAAACCATTTTGATAAAAAAAATGAAACTTTAAATGTTTGTAACATAATTAAATAATAGTATTTTCTTTGTATGTGTGAACTATCCTTTTAATAATATATTACACATGTAATTCATGTAAATTAACAATAAATGTATATTTTTAATTTGTTATTCATACTTAAAGTACTACACGTGTATATGGATTTAGTTTCCTCTCAATGTGACTTTTAACCCATATGCATGTTTATAACTCTTTGTTAAGAATTACAGAATAATACAGACATGTTCTGTGTTTCTCCACAGTTTAGGCCTTCCACAGTGTCCTAAACATTAATAGTTATTTAATAGTAGTATTTAGTTTAATAATAAGTATTTAATCATGGCAAGGTTGCACATTTTCTGTAATGTCCATGTGTAAGCTTATGCAAGAGACTTGGCCTTAGTAATACAGAACCTGTATCATCTTCTCTCTCTCAGGAACTCTCTGCCACCCCAGCCTTCCTTTGGCTCCTGCTCACCCACCCTCTGCAAGAACAAACTGCCATCAGTCAGTCAGCTCATCAACCCCCAACAACGCAACACACTCACCCCATCCAGCATGGGTGGAGGACTAACTGACAGTAAGGCCTCTATAAAATCATTCATAACGTAATTAATTTATATTTAGAGTTTGTCTGCAAATGTGTCAGTGTAGGTTAGGGCTGACAAAAGATCTTAAAATCGAGTTAAAGTGATTTTGGATCTAAATTGTACATGCAGAAACTAAACCCTTTAGTGAAGAATATCCTGTCTGGGCTTGACAAACACTCAGTTCTCAATGTCATTCTGACAGAGTTTCCTTTTAAAATTGAACTAGATCTTTGTGGGACAGTCTGCCTTCCATTCGGCACACTTTAGCACTGTCAAAATGTACTTACACATGACAAATATGCATTCTTCTTTGGCCTGCTGTGTGAAATGTGCCTCAGGTTTCACATGTTCTGAGATTACCTAATCCATATTTAGTTCCCTCGGGTCTTTTATTTCAGTCAATTTCAGTCAAAGACTTGACAGTTTATGTAGTGTGTGTGTGTGTGTGTGTGTGTGTTAGGGGTTGCACAGACTAGTCGCCTTCAGTGCTCTGCCATGACGCTTTAAGCTTGAAGTCGACTAGTCGCTGGCCCTATAGAGGGCGCAATAGGATAATAAATCCACATTTAAGCTCCGTTTCCAAACAGTTAAAATCACAAACTAATTCATACTCTGAATGCGCTCCACAATACATGTGTGATTATATTACTGGATGCTCGGAACTGAACGGCAAAATGCACGTTTTAAACAGCTTATTGTACAGGTAAGTTAATCACGTTCTAATCTAATGCGCTGCTGCACTGTAACGCACACACGTAGGCTACAGACAGTAGCGTGTATGTACAATACATCACACGCAGATCTCGCGCACAGAATCATTCAGCGTGAAAATTTATTGTCAAAACTGTTCTGTGATTTCTCGGTAAAATAGCTTAGAAACTGAAAAGTTCAAGCATATATTTCTTAATAACTAAATCCCACAGGCAGGGGCGCGGGAAGGTGTTTATGTAGGGGGTGCTGGGGGGGGGAGTCAATTTCTGCGTATAAATATAACGCCAAATAGAAACAGAAAATCGTGCTATAGCCTACGCACTTTCATGAGATCGTGTTGGACAACAATTAGCTATTTTACAAATGGGAATAGGCTACAATGAATTCATAACAATGTTTTACATTCAAGCTACATTCAAGCTTAAAAACCCTTAAAATGTATAGTGAAAAGTTATTTTAAAAGCATCTGGAATGCAATAAAGTAATTTTAAAGCTGTTTTTAAAGCATTTGCTGCATGGATTAAAAAGATAGGCCAATAAATAATTCACATATGCCTATCAGTCTCTGTCAGCAAATCCTTTAAATTTCAAGGACAAAGATTTACATACTTTTTTTTTATTATTGAATACAATTATAAAATAAAACGCAAATTATAATCGGGCCTGTTTTAGGCTTTCCCTTATTTTTATATTTTTGATGGTGAGGTGACGGGGAAAAATGACTCGCCATCTCCTCATTGGACGCGCAGAGAGAAATATATGCATCTTAACGGATTACATAGGCTAATGAAGAGTTTTTACTTTCCTTTGAATTATTTCGTTTTAAAGTATTATTTTAAAGCTTTCTATAGATATATTTATCATATCTCTGAGCCAGTTTCGAGTTGCCGAGTTTCGGTTCATCATTGAAGCGCTCTTGTTCAAAACCGGCAGAAAGTGCATTCTCTGTTTTCCTATTTTATAAAAGCACAATGTTGATATTGTGAATGCACACAAATAAAAGTAGACCCTTTACAGTTCCAAATTATATATTACTCTTACCTTTATGAGAAAAAAAATCACACAGCGTATTTTAAGTTGTTTTTACTGTAAGAAAAAAATCCAAGTGACCACGCTGGAGCCTCCATGTCCTGTAAAGCTCGCTTCAGCTTCCACTCTCCACACAAACTGTTGGATATTGCACATTTATATAGGTTAAACATTTAAACTAACACTGTGATATGCTTGAACTGTTTATAGGCCTATCTATCGATTTTATTTTAGTCAAGTCGTGATGATTTGATAAGGCTAAATTAATCAAACATAGGCGATCAACTCTGATGCTGGCCGCTTGGTCGTTGCTTAAAAGAAAAAAGAACAATTTAACATACAAAAAATGCTTTCAAGGTTTTTCTAAATTAACTTTATGAAGAAAAAAAACAAAACATAGTCTAATCACTTTTCCATTACATACAAAACTGAACTATTTTTATAGGTAGCTATAAGCTGTTTTGGGAGTTTTTTTTTTCTTCCAGTACATCCATGATATTTCCATGTTCTGCTTTTAAGCCACAACCTACAGATCCCACAACACAAACATAACATTCACAAACATAAAAGCTAGCATTGGCAGTGCTGTGTGCGTGATTTGGCAGGATGTGCGCAACGCGCCCATTAAACAGCCCTGCATCAGTTTAATAACTTTGATAACTTTAATTCTTACAACTGTTAAATTAATGGGCAAATGGTAAACATGTCGAAGATCACATAGAAATAGATAGCAAAATAGCCAATGTAAACTAAATGTTATTAACATCGGAGCAACCATAGAAATGTTTAAATGAATCTTTATTAAAACAAATTTAGCCTATGTTTTTTTTTTTTTATTCACAACAGTTTACAGTTGCCCACAGAAAAAAACAGGGGGTGCTGCAGCACCCTCAGCACCCCCTGTTCCCGCGCCCCTGCCCACAGGTTCAATACTAGTAGAGAGATGCTGCCAGGTATAATTAATTCATTCGCTCTCATTAATGCATTCATTCATATAAATGTAATCTTTAATGTACCTCTTATCTGTATCTGATTTAGAACGAGCAGGAATCTGTGAGAAATATAACGACCCAAAGACTAAAGAACTGATACAAATAAGCTGTTATAGGTGCAATAGTCATGTGGACAGCGCTGTTTCATATTTCATAGCTGTACACAAGGTGTTTGTCACTGCTCCAGACTTATTTGTTCATTAATGACGTCATCAGCGACTAGTCGACTTCGACTTGACTTTCATCACATAAAAGTTGACTTTAAAAAATCAGAAGTCGTTCAACCCCTAGCGTGTGTGTGTGTGTGTCTGTGTGTGTGTGTGTGATATAGGCTAATAAATATGGGCAGGATGGGGACATAAAACATTGCATGATTTTATACTATTGGTAACACATTGCAATAGGGATATACATTGTTTCATGATTCATATTTATTCACCAAATGCATTAACCAGTGAATAATACTTTTTTCCCATATCGGTCAGAATTTCGGAATCATTAAGATCGTTCAAATGTTTTTGAAATTAGTTTCTTATGCTGACTAGCATTTATTTGATCATAATTATTGTTTATTTTAATAAGAAAATACAGTAATATTGTAAAATATAAAATATATTTTTTAACTGTAATAATTTTTTCAATATTCTTTGATAAACAGACAGTTCAGTTTTTGAAAATCTTACGGACCCCAAAATTTTAAATGATCTTGCATAACGGTTTCCACAAAAATATTAAGCAGCATTGATAGAAATGTATCTTAAGCACCAAATCAGCATATTAGAATGACTTCTGAAGAATAATGTAACCCTGAAAACTGGGGTAATGGCAGCTAAAGGTCAGCTTTGCTACCACAGAAATAATTACATTGTATAATAAAAGCTTCTACTGTATTTTTGTGTGTATTAAATAAATGCAGTATTGGTGAGCATTAGAGACATTAAAATAAATGAACAAACGGCCAAACTTTTGACTGGCAGTGTTTTTCTCGTGCTTTTTTCATTATAGTCTGTGGGCTACAAATTACTATGAACAAGTATTATGCTGTAACATTTTATTTTATGAATAACTCCTGATACCTAATGCATAAACTGATGTTAACATATTGAACCTTATTGTAAAGTGTTACCATTTTATTTCCCTTCTTTTGAGGTTTATATCAGTCTCAACCCTTTCCCTTCCCTTCAGTGACCCCTCCCATGATGGGCGGCCATGTTCCCATGAACACAGACATGAGTGCCCTGAGCCCCACTAACCCCCTGCAGCCTCAGTTACAAATGGTGCCCTCTCACTGCACACCTCCGCCACCCTACCCCATGGACAACAGCATTTCCAGGTACACTAATACATTTACAGTAAGTCTCTCTGAAATGGCTCAAAGGTGAAAGTGTAATAGCATTGCTGTAATCATGTTTTAAAGCTTAATATCTGTTAATTTCAGTTTCCTGTTGAGGCTGGGCTGCTCAGCCTGTTTGGATTATTTCACAGCCCAAGGACTGACCAATATCTACCAGATTGAGAACTACAACTTAGAGGTGAGGAATTTGCCTTTCTCCTTAATCTGTTTAATATCAGTTCATTTAAAAAAAAAAAAACATTTAGCAGGTGCATGTTAACAGGTATAGTTCATGCAAAAATTTGAATTAGCTAAAAAATGTACTCACCCTCATGCCATCCAAGACGTATATGAGGTTTTACTTCTTTATCGCAAATTATTTTGAGAAATTTAGCATCTTGCTAGTGGATCCTCTGCAGTGAACGGGTGCCATCAGAATGAGTTAAATACAGCTGATAAAAACATCACACTAGTCCACAACACTACTCAATTAACATCTTGTGATCTCAAAAGCTGCATGCTTGTAATAAATCCATCAAGACATTTTTAACTTTAAACCTCTATCCATATTAACCTCTGTCCACATACAGAGAAAAAATACAGAGCAAAAAAAAAAGTATCTCCTGATTGTGCAAAGATCATGCACTGTCAAAAACAGATGAAAAAGGTTCCAAACAAATAGTTTGCTGTATTTTGAGAGGACAATGTGGGATAGATGTTTTCATGGAGGATTATGGACTTGATATGGATTTGTTTTTACAAAAAAAGCAGCTTTTCACTTCACAAAACCTTATTTCGTCAACTGGAGTTCCGTGGATTATTTTTGGATTACTATGATGTTGTTAATCAGCATTTTAAACTCTCATTCTGACGGCACCCATTCACTGCAGAGGATCCATAAATATACGATGTGGTGTGTCTGGTTGATAGAGAGATCAGAGCAGTGGCTGCTGTATTCATGAGCTCTGTGGTATATCTATCCACAGGACTTGTCCAGGCTGAAGATTCCCACAGATTTCCAGCACATGATCTGGAAAGGAATCATGGAGTACCGGCAGACCATGGAGTTTTCTCCACCTCCCCACATCTTGCGCACCTCTAGCGGAACATCCAGCGTCAGCGTAGGCTCCACCGAAGCCAGAGGCGAGCGCGTGATCGATGCAGTGCGTTTCACTCTTCGTCAGACCATTTCATTTCCTCCACGAGACGACTGGACCGATTTCTCTTTTGACCTGGCCCCAGATTCTCGCCGCAACAAGCAACAGCGTATCAAGGAGGAGGGAGAATGAACGTAGCTCATCACAGTTCACATTAATACAAGTACATACAATTTCAACAGTGCACATTTACTGTACACACACACACACTCACAGGCTGATTTATATTAACACACTTGGTGTTGGTCCAGATCGTTTCACAGTTTTCCTCTGCAAGTGATGATTAAAAAAACTGTGAGCCTCATAGTCTAGTTCGCTTAAACGTAAATGGGCAGATAAAATGCACTTAAAGTCCTTTATGGTTTCATTTTTCTTCTGGTGGATTTAGCTCTGGTTGTCATTTCAAGCCCCTTTATTAAACGCAAACAGCTGTAGCTGAGGGGAAATGGTGCTTTGCTAAATTGTCATTTTTACTGTTTCTTGAGACAAAGCACTTAAGAAATTCTACCATATTGTTACTACTTGCAAAAGACACACTGAACCTTTGGGGTTTCTTTTTTGTTACATGGCCAAAGGTATGTTTTTAGTTTTCCTCCCAGCAGGAGCTTTAGTGTTAATTGTATTCTTCGTTTTGACGATCATTCCTTGCAGTGCAACAAAGTCTTCTTTTATGTTGATGTTTGTCAGCTTTGATTGTATGTATTTCAAATCGCACATGTTTTTTTCCCACAGAAAGTGTTATTCATCCGTGGTGTAAGACTGATGTTGTCATGTAGCTTTTATGTAATACTGTAAACCAGGGCTGGACTGGAACAAAAAATCGGCCCTGGCATTTTTTTGGTCCAGGCGGCCCACCACCACTTCGAACTATATATATATATTCAAGAAGAACATGTACTGGCCCGATAGTGCGTCGGCCCACCGGGAAAATGCCCGGTATGCCAGATTACCAGTCCAGCCCTGCTGTAAACCCTTCTTTGGATCTTTTATTTGTGAGTCACAATCACTCACATTATTGTATTAGCATTGAATTGCTGAAAGTTATGATAATGCATAGACATGCTGTTTACTGGCCTTTAAAAGCATATGTGACACGTTAATATGTTTCTGTTTCTATGTTAATGTTTCTACATTGTAATGTGGCTTCAGTATTTTTTTAAACAAATTTCCACTTCACTTGATACTTGCATGTTGTGGCAATATTGTACAGATTTTTTATTACGCTTTCATTTGTTAACGGAGTATGCAATTCTTTATCACACTATTAAGGAATTATTGTAAATATTTACAATGTACTAATTTTGATATAAACAAAATAAAACAAGTATCATGTAACATTGATTGTAATGTTGTACAAAAACAATCATTTCATTTAAACAGAATAGTCAGACATGGTGGACCTCATTTTGATTTATTTAAATATGAGATATCAATAGCATTCTGGGGTTTAATAGACAATAAACAAAGGTTAAAAAGTTGAGCATTGGGAACACGGTCCTCTGAATAGCCTTTCACGTTGGGGACATAAGGAAATCTTATTCAAGACTTTCAATTAAAATGTTCAGAACTTGCATAGTGAGACAAACTGACAGGACTAGTTTAAAAACAAATGTATGTATCACCCTCTTTAATTTTAACATTACATTTAGTTTGCCTTCCATTCACTTGACCTGTGTATACATATAGTTTGATGTCTACTGGATTCACAAGCCATTTTTGTCTTTAGTGCTTCAGTATTAATACTAGTATTACACAATAGCTACTCCCAATAGAAGCTGGTAGGCATCCTAAACTTCAAGTTCTCAATACAGTATCTGGTAAACTTGGCCATCTCACAAACCAGCTCCCTTTAAATTTGAATGCTGCAATCACAAAACTATTTTATGTTACCAGCAACGGACAAAAGGTTCTAATAATTTCAGGGAGTTTTAGTCAATCAGCACAGAGAGCAGCAGGGTTGTGTGGAAGTATTCATGTGTCACACTGGTGTAACCACTTGTGCAGACAGCATCCTGTACGGTAACGCACTTTCCAAATATGAAAATGAACTATTTATTCACCTCAATGCCTGTGATGAGGCTCCTAGTGAATCGGTTTGCTGTAAAAACACTGCTCTGATAAATACATCAAACTCTTCCCAGTTACATAAGTATGCAGCAATATATGATGTTTAATCTTCAAATGGCAAAATAATTAGTGACTTCAAACACTGAAGCAGATAAAGAGCAATGAAGTTCCTTGATTGAGGTTCCAAAACCGTATTCTCACCCAGAGGAGCTGTTTGAGACCCATATAAAAAGCTATAGCTCATTAAGGCTCGAGACAGATAAAGGAGAGATAATACATTTAACTAGCATAATTAGATCAGTTTCTCAAAACAGAAATCATAATCACAAAGCAAAATGAACAAAATAATTTTTCATATTGACATCTTCAAGCCCAAAGTTTTAGAAGTCCTGTCAATCATGATGGCAACATGCCCAAAGACTCATGACAGAACTCCACGTCAGTGTTGCCCAGGGAGGAGGTGTGGGGATGATGGGAACGCTCTACTCCCTCCTTCCCCTTCCGGCGGGTTTGGTTGGAGCTGTGGTTGTCTCCTGGATGACCAGAGTGCAGCATCTCTGATGTCTCTGTTATTAAGAGCTCTCCATAGCATCCAAAACTTTCATGATTTGCTGTTTGATGACTTTAGTGGCTTCACCAGCGTTTGGAATTAAATACCTTCAGAAGAAAGACAAGAAATATCAGAACACTGACTAAAGTTAACTAAAATAAATAAACATACTAAACAATAAGGATGTGAAAAAATACAAAAAACTGAACAATCAATTATTTAAACTGAGTTTTTAATCGAAAGTACAAATATCTGTATTAAGCTATTAGCTATTTAGAGTTATCATTAACTAAAACTATTTAATACAAGCACACAAAGAAAAAAAAGTAACACCACAATAACGTTCCATTAGTTTAAATTACAACATTGGTTAACAATACAATTAAAATACTTCTAGAGGATTTATTAATCTGGGATGTATTACTCAGTTAATTATTGTTAACACATTGACTAATGCTTTCTAATGGGAACTATAAACAAAATTAAAATGAAAACCGAAAAGTATCAAATAAATGCTAATTTAAAATATGAATAAAAACTACAATAAATAAGTAATACTTAAACAACACTGGTATATAGTAAATGGATTAGGAGATAATGTGAAAAAAGGTTCAAATAAAATAAATAAAAACTACATTGGTGTCCTGTAGTCAGTCACCATACCTCTCCACAGCCACTATCTCCACTGCTTCAGCATTGTTGTTGCCAAACTTAAAAGTGATCAGTTCGGATGCTTCTTCTTGGAGGTGATCTTCACCACAGAGTTTAGGGCCTGCCTGGATTGGATGTAAGCAAACCCTTTTCGGGCAGCGATCTCTCTCAAACAGTATGTGTGTGTTGCAGTGATCAGCAGATGGCTGTGGAAAATAAAACGATAGAATTATCCACCTCTATCCTCAACCCACCATCCACCCGCTGGGATGGCCCAATATTTAATGGGCTGAATGATTATTTTACTGTCTACATTGGCTAATATAAAATATATTATAAAAAAAAAATGTTATTTAAACTTATATTTGACAATTTTGACTTGGGTGAAATTCCTGGCCAATCCCATGTCACGTGTTCAGACAAGTAGCTTCACCTTGGGAACATGTGTCCAGTCTCCTTAACTTCATTGCATGGAATATGGTGCTTCACATCTGGTTTGTTGATCCAAGTCTGAATATTGACAATCTCTTTCCTGTCATCATCTGACATTGATGAGCTGTCAATCTCATCTGAAAATAAAAACATTAAGTAAAAACACAGGGACACAGATGTGAGATGATGGAATGTACCAAATGTGGAATTTCAAAATCTCTCGTTATATGGAATTATTTTTTTTTGATGAAAATTGTCATCTTTCTTAAAAAAAATATATATTTTGTTCAATAAAAATAATAACTTTTTATATTTTTCAGTTTTCATAATTTTTTACATTACGTTTTTCATTTTTATATATGCAGTTTTATTTAAATTTTCTACTTCAACTTAAACGTATTTCAGTTAGTTGCCACAGCAACATTTCTATTTATTCATTTAAGTTTCGTAAGTTTAAGTTATCATCTAATATTTACATTTTATTACAGCTTTATTTCAATTGCCAAAAATGTATACAATTATAATATTATTCATTTTTATAGATAGAGAACAACACTGGTGAAAGTGTGTATGAACTAACTCAAGAACTTAATTGCAAGCCGAGTTCTCCAGGCAGGTTGAATGTCCCCGATTTAAATTTGTGTGTCTACCTGTTTCATACTCTTCCTCATCACCAATGCTGAAGACAGGCTTCACACCCCTGTATGGCTTCCCCACCCGATCACTGCTGCTTATGTGCCTGAAGGATATAAGAAAAAAACATCATATGTACTTACAGGACCAACTAATAGAATAAAGTTTTGTCCTTCACACCAACATTGTTTTCCTTGTCTTATACAGGCATTCTAAGAGCATGAAAGTGAGATGAGGTATCCTCAAGGATTAGAAAGGTCAGTACTGTTAGTTGGAAGAAAGGCAAGTTAACATGTTTGCATTTTACCAGAGATGAGAATCAAAGTGTGGAAGGCCAGGCAATTCACAAAAGTGAATGTTTTGAGTCTATTTTACTTTAACATTTAATCACAACAGCCCCAGTCTTCCACAGCTGTGATCACATCTGTATAAAACAATGAAAGACTGTGGTCTCTTCTCCACACAAGTTAAGAACATATAAGAGGACCCAGACAGCTGAGATCAGACTTCAGACTGCGGAGACCGAAACTGCTGGCGTAAAACAAAGAAAGACACAAAGTGGCAAATGTTTAGAGATCAAAACAGCCAACACTGTCAGAAAGTGACAAGACCTGTGGTTCACAGCTTCCACCATTCAGAGAGTTTGTGAATTCTACTACACATGCGTGTGAATGTCTGGTAGTGGATGACAAAGTAGTAGATTCTAAAAGTTACTCTACTCTGACGATATTCTCTGAAGAATTTTAGCAAGAAACAGGAAATTCAAAAGGATGAAAATGATATTTGTACTATAGATGCAGGTGATGCAGATGCAGATGCATATGGTGTTAGAGCATACATGAGTGAGCCATATAATCATGGCTTTTAAATACCCTACAATAAGCTAAAGCTGACAGAGCCACATTGAGAGGGCATGTTGCAGAAACTGGATGCACGCTGGTGAGGTCACAGACAAACATTAATGAAGTCTTACCGATCCAGTATTCCCTTGTCTGGCCAGGGTAGATTTAAAGACATTCTAGTGTGAAATAACAGGGCATAGTTTGGGAGGATAATTAATACAGAAAGACGTCAGAGAATCAATCTTTTTTTAAATAAATTCCTCTATGCTATATCATTTGTTTTGGTCTTGTTTTTAAAAAAAAATTAGGGCGGGGTGGGAAGACAGTCTAGAGCAGTGCTTCTCAAAATCCGGACCCGCCTCAATTTCGTATCTCAAGAACACTAATTATATGTCCTACTTTGATAAACGCATGTTAAACTTTTAAATAATTAGTTACATTTTTGTATGTATTTTTGGAGATGGTCCAAAATTAAAGCGAATGCGAAATATTCTAACTTTTCCTTCATGGCATTTGTCGTCATGACATCCAGTGAGCTTATGACGTTTGGCGTAATCGGGTGACACTAATATAAGTAAAAAAAAAAAAATGTATCATCACTTATATGGCCATTAGCAGTGTCCAAGTGTTTCTGAGTTTTTGAGTTATATTGAGTTATTCCTGGCACCCGGTCACTATATAAAACTGACCGTCACAAATAGCTAGATTTTCCAAAAGGCTTATACTCTTTTGAAACAGGAGCATTGCACGGTTCAAAATTAAAATGCGGCGCAGGGGTTTTTATATGAATGTATCTTTGAAAAGAACTGACCGTTTTCAGGAAAGCTCTGAAGCTCAAAGCCTTTCTTTCCTATAATGTAGCTTGAGTGCAGCACTTATTTGATAACCGGGGAAACCATTATATCTGTGCTCCAACAGCGCCTTCTGCTGGCAGAGAAGCAATGTGCTTAAGTTTTGAGCTATGTATTATTACTATGAATAAGGCTGCTGCTTCTGCTGCTGCTGCTACTACTACCACTATCACCTTGTGCTCAGTAATACATACTTACTCTATTCTCTTTTATGAGATGAGGGGGGGAGGGTAATAGGGCAAATATATAGGCCACCCAAAAAAAAAATAAAAAAAAATAAAAACTAAATCGGCATCATATATTGGCCATTGATCGCTAGAAAAACCCATATCTTTTGACCTCTAATGCTGACATTTAAATTAACTGTTTTGTTTTGTTATTTGTTATGCATTTTATGTATCTTTATGAAAAACAAGTTTTGTAATAACCAATTGTTCCGGTCCGGACCTTTGACACTGATGACAATTCAGATTTGGACCTTTGAATGTATACTTTGAAAACCCCTGGTCTAGAGGCTAAGTTTTTGCAACTGGTCGCCGATTATTAAAGGTGCACTAAGCAATTTTTAAAAAAAACGCTATAGGCAAGATCCTATTGGGCTATGGCGTGTTTGTTTTGGTGCTTTCAAATATAAACATAGTTTGGCAAAAACCGCTTAGTGCACCTTTAAACAGCCTTCAATTTTATTTTAATTTAACTAATAGAATAAATATCTGGAAAGAAAAAATGTGAAAGAATGCCTGTCAAATAAAATTAAAGATGCTCACCTTTCCACCGGTGTGGAAGTGTTTTCAATGAAGCTGATCACCTTCTCTTTTACATTAACTGACTTTGACTTAAGTGCAAAGGTCATTTTGTTGACAAGCGATTTAACTCCTTTTCCGTCTGTGCTGTTCAGTTCCCCCTGTATCAACATAAGAGATGGGCAGAATTAACCTTGGAAGTTAATTAATCCAAAACCAAAGAGGTATTTGCTTATCAATAGAAGTTAAAGCATTTAATGACATGTCCACCAAATGTCCACAAGATGGCACTACACGCCACCCAGAAAATTAAAAGGAATATACTACATGTATCAGAAGGAAACAAAATGTGTAAATAAGATATTTCCTGTGAATGTGCAAGACTTCATTATTCACTATAGGTAATAAAGTACAATAAACAAATGAGCTACAAACCAATGTGTTTAATATTATAAATACTGGTATGCAAATGACAAAGGACACCTTGAACATTCAAGATAAAAATGGCACCGCTCTCACATAAAAAAAAGTAAGGTACCAAAATACACGTATAACAGTGTTTTATGAAGGTCATTTTAATACTTTCACAACTTTTTAGGTAAAGAAAATTTGAGGAATCAATTGAAGGGAACACAATACACCAATATGTTCTCTGAATGTAAATATCTAGTGAGTTGAATTAGCAAAACTTCAAATAAAAACCTTTCCAACCGATTTCCTTTACAATTTATTTTACAGAAAAGTTAAGTTTTCATATACCCCATACATTTTGGGTCATATACCAAAATACGTGTTTTTTTATTGTAAGCATAAACTGAAATCATTTCAGTTTTTTTATTTTACTTTTTTTAATTATTATTTTACATCTGATTTTAGGATGTTTAGATATTTGCATTGGAAAACAAACATAATACTGAGAAAGATATTCATTTTTTTGCAATGCATGCTAAATAACTTATGAATTAAATAACTAAGATTAAATAACTTTATAGAGCCTTAAAAGTCTTAGTTCATCCTTCCACAATTTAAGACCCACAGAATCTCTGTTGAAAATAAATTGAGAAAATGAATGAGAACATGGGCCACAAAAGCATGGTTTGAAGGCTACATGCTGAGTAGCACTCTTTTAATACATCAAGTAAAAGTGCATCTCACACACACACACACACACACACACTAAACTCACGTCAGCTGAGCTGAGGCTGCAGTGGGATCCTGAGGTGCTCACAATCCAGTGAACATAAACATTATCCGGCCCTTCAACATTAATATCTGCCAGGTGCTGCTGCAATGCTGAGCATTAAAGAAAAATAAATTGGTTTCAGTTTCATCAGCATAATTTAACTACTGCTGTCACTATGTAAACCTGCTGATCACATTTTTTTATTTGTATCTGAATACATTACATTTATTTAATTATTTATATTTGATTACATTGTCATAAATTTGGTCAGGTAAAATGCAATGATCAAGTGTCATAAATTTTGCAAGTAAAAACAGAACTTACCCATAAAACCACCTTTTGCTATGCTCACAAACTCTTTATTTTTCTAGACCAAAAAATAAATAAATAATTTACCACTTACATTCTTAACATGTGTCAAATGCTTTCAATAATACTTCGCACAATTCAATATGTAGCAGCAGATGCAGTTCTGACCTGTAGAAAGTGGGCAAGCACCATGTTCATGTACATGTCCTCTTCTTCACGTCCACTGCCCATGAAGCACAGATGTTCTCCGCTTGCCACAGAGCCTGATTCCAGAGACTGCTTCTGTGCCTCCAGAAGAGACTTCACTGACAGGGCAAACTCAGAGGGATTATGAAGCATCTGTGAATCAATACCATATCATTACATTTTTACGGGTCAAGGACACAGAGGTGCATAGAGCAGTGAACAATTACTCTGTGAGGCAGCTACATATTAAAAACTGTATTGAGGAAACAAATTGCATCCAAAGGAAATCGATCTCTATTAGAACTATTATGAACAAATGCCGCTTTCTCTGCTTGCAAAAATTCTTACCAGGTCAGAGTCCAGGTGAAAGGCAGTGGAGAGGTGACCAGAATTGTACTGCTCAGCAGGACGGCAGTCAACTACAAAAAACCTCACACCCTCCTAAACAGCATGCAAATCACAAGAACATACATTTAAATAGGAATAAGATCACTAGAAATAGGGCATCACATTGTGAACTCATTCTTTAGTGATTCTTGTGCACAGGTGTCATAAAACAATATACTTAAAAGATTAGTTTTTCAAGGTTTTATAAAAAAAAATATATATATTTGCAATTTACATACATTGAGCACATAAAATAGCACTAAAAAAATGTTAGACTTAAAATATTGTAAATGTGCTTAAAATCAATCTTGTCTCCTTAGATTAAACCACTTGACTCATACTTTTACAATGCTTTTTGATGAATAGTGAGATAATATAAAAAATATCTCCACTTGAAAGGAAGATGATAGAAATCGTATTGGTTTACAAAGATTACGAGGGCAAGTAAATGAAAAACAATTCTAGGTGAACTACTCTTTTAATGTTGAGCCCTGATGATCAACATTAATAAATCTGAAAGATGATTGGGAGAGGTCTTCGAAAGTTATTTTGGGGAGTGGGAGCTCACAGGTTGTAGCTGGTTGGCTTGCAGGATCTCAGGGACTGATACAGGCAAACAGAGAGCCTGACTCAGGTCCATGTCTTCTTCCTTCAGAGCCATCAGACTGCTGCCAAACAGATTATGGTTCTCCTGCACACACATAAACCAGATAATTGAGCATGTGATACCTGCTAAACTGTTATTGTGATACCCCACGATTCTATATTGCTGCATCTATGGGTGCATCTATCTGTGCATCTATCTATCCCGTGATGGGCATCATATTGAAAGGAAGTTGGTAATACATAGCCCAAAGAGCACAGATTTAATGCTTACCTTTCTAAGAGACAGAGGCGTCTTGCTGTTGTAATACTGTGCTAAAGAAAACAAGTCTTCAAGATCCTCTACATCTAGGAATTCTGGTGAATGCTTCAGTTTATCTGGAAAAAAGAAAAAAAAAAATGTACACTTTGGTCATACAGGACAATCCAGCAGATATTTGTAATGTACTTTTTAATAAATAACGCATTAAATAATTTACTGATAATTTCCTCTTTGCTTGCTTCTTCATGGATGCCATCTCTGGACATAAAAACAACAACAAAGAAAACGTGTTTTTGCTTGATCTCATAAACAGGAAAGTAAAACTGCCTTGGTGTAGTTCATTAATCAGTTGAGCTCACTGAACATACTAAACTGTCACATACTTGGCATTGACAAGGATGATGAGCATGAGGAAGAAGACGAGAAAAGGGTCAGCCTGTTGGAGATAAACATCCCATAAGGCCTGTGACACCTCAGGGAGACAGCTGCTAGAAAAGAGACTGCCTAGCTGCAGGAGAAAAAAAGACTATTTAGCATCCAGCTGCAAATAATTTGATTCATTTGAAAATGACCATAACACTTTTTCAGAATTGATCCATAGTGTGGATAAGTCAAATATAATTTATATACTAAGCCAGGGGTTCCCAATCCTGCTCCTGGATAGCCACTGTACTGCAGAATATAAGCTTCAACCTCAATTAAACACACCTGAAACAGCTATTCAAGGTCTTAATAACTTGTACTAGAAACTTCTAGGAAGATTTGTTGTGGCAAGTTGGAGCAGGATTGGACAACCCTGTACTAAATACTTTATAAAATATTCAAACAGGCCAGAGATCGACTGACCCAGTTGATGGCGTAGGAATCAGGAGTGATCTTTTTTGTGTCCAGGAATGAGCAGAATTCAGGCTCGTGGTACTGCAGCAGGAGTCTGAAGAGGTGAAATGGTCTTCCCTTCACAACGCAGTCTCTGCAAAAGGTAAATAATATGCCCCAATTTCAAGAAAACTGATATATAAAGCATGTCTGTTCTCCCTCTGCCAACCTAAAATATGTCTCAATTGACCTTTCTGGCCACAGAAAACGTTTGAAGAGGCGGCATTCAGCAGCATTTAACCACCTTTAACCAAACTGAAACATTCTTGAAGTTTAAATAATCTTAAGGATTCAGATTTGCTATATTATCTGCAACATTTCATTATAATTATTTTTATTTATTACTTTTTAGTTGTTGTTAGGGGTGGGCGATATAGCTTCAAAATTATATCACGATATTTCAAGAATATTTGCTAAGTTGGTAACACTGTGAATCTCCATTTCTCCAACTACGGATTGGGTCAACATGGGTCAAACAGAAAATATGAATCGCGCGGTAATAAAATTAGTGCCGTTAAAAGGAATTTGCGCGTTAAGTTATTAACGCATTGATTTTGACAGCACTAGTAAAAACATTTTCCATCCTTTTCCAATGAGCTACTGTCAGACAACCCAATTCAAAGTGTAAATCTATTGTCTTAAGGTGGCAGAAGCAGCATTATAGTGCAATAGTAGTGTTGGGAAAGTTACTTTAAAAAAGTAATCATAGTTACTAGTTACATCAGTATAAAATTAACCAATTACCAGGGAAAGTAACTATTGCATTACTTTTTTTATGTTAAAATGTCAAATAACTTGAATGCCTCCAATATTAAATGCTAATTCAATGAAATGGACACTACATAGAATAAATTATTATTTTTAAACATTGTACACTAATACAAAATAACAATTAAAAAAAATTACTTAACACTGTGCATTTTTAACATTCTAGCAGACATTATACCAACAAAGAACTATTTAACTTAAAGTTAATAAGCTAGTAAAATAATATTTTGTGGCCATTTTTGAGACCCCCATCTTGAATCAGCCTTGCTAAGCAGAAGGGAATTCTTTTAAAACTTTAGAAAATATTACAGATCCCAACTATGTTGAACACTGTGTGAACGTTATAACAAATCTATTAATTATCATTATTCTTGTCTTTTTAATTTTATTTAACAGAGCAACATTAATATTAAAATACTAACATTTATGAATGTTGATGGAGCATTTCTTTTTTTGACAGAAACACGCAGGAAGTCCACAGTGCTTCTTTTTGTTGACAGCAGCAGATTTATAAATTATTCTCATTAATAATTTGGTAAGATGCACATATCACCTAGTCAGATGCCTTGTTAAAAACTCAAAAGTGTTACTGAGCTGCTGACGAGTAACACCGTTTCAGTGCTTATTTCCCTCATGGTTTGGACTTTGAACCCTGGCCCATCACACAGCGTCGCAAGCTCCTGCAGTGTATTAGAAAACATAACGTTCTGCAGTGTATATAATTGTTTGAGGCCATTTCGCGATTTTAATCATCAGTAAACAGCAACAACCACCCCTTCCTCTTCTCATGGAAGACACGCGATGCAGTACTAAAGTCTTATAATGATTTTTGCGTCTTTCTCGAACAGTTTTAAATACTTTCACACTACAGACATATTTGCTTGCTGCATGCCTCTACTTGATCACGTCACTGTTCGGTACAATTTATTCAGTCTTTTTGCTTATTCGACCAAACAAAGAGCTTTTTTTTTTTTTGCTATTTTCGGCCGAATAATATTGTCTGCCTAACAATTGGTACATTTCTTGTAAATACATCATCAAGTCGCTATATCATTGATTGATATCGCAATATGACACTTTTTTATCATGTAAAAATGTATACCGGTATTATCGTGGACGGTATGATATGGCACACCCCTAGTTGTTTTTTTTTTCCAAAATTGGTTTTCAGGTAATTTAGGAGTTTTATCTTTTTTTTTCTTTTTAAGTAGAGAAAAACACAGACAGACATGTGAACACCCTACCGTGGGATGTATTTATTCATGATGGCGTAGAAGCAATTGTAGAGATCTTTGCGGGACAGCTGTAAGCCTAGGAGTGGTTTCAGGATGTGTGGCCAACTAAGATCTGGAGTAAAGTTGACGTTTCTGGACTTGCAGTAAAAGGTGATCACTGACTCCACATCTGTTACCAGGTCCCGCCCTTCCTCCGCTGGTAACCTTAGCTCATCTATATGCAAAAACAATTATAATTGCATCATAAACAAACAAAAAATCTCACTGTTTCATATTCATATTTTTCCCTAGTATATTGTTTGAGATAAAGGGTTTGCACACAGAACTTAAAAGAATGCGTGGGATTTATCATGACTCATCCTTCCAAGATATTGAAGTGCTGTAGATGTAACTTGCAAGACATGACTGATCATGTGATACAAACCATTTTTCTTAGATACTGGTATGAAGCTTAATTTCATCGGAGTTTACATCCATTTAAAATGGCGTTAAACTTGCATTAAAACGAAAGCTGGCAGTTTGAATTTGAGCTTTTATAGACCTGATGACAACACTGCATGACAAGGCTTTTGCACAAGTAGCAGCATATTGCCTGCTGCCATGTCAGCTATTTTTACAAACTAATTAAATGACCAACTAAATGTACACAGAAAACAAAAAATAAGTCGCAATGAAATGTTAATAGCGGCAAATCTTTTATTCTGTATTGCGACATATTTGCATGTAAAAGATCACAAAAAAGCAGAGAGAAATAAACTGATTGGATTTTGAGATGTGGGCATTGCACACAAAAATGAATGAGCGTTTGTAGTCGATTGTGAAGGGGTGGTCTAAGTAGATTACATGACTGGAGAAATCCAGCATGTCCCCAGAGATCTGTAGCTTTCCCTGGAAGACTGACTTATTTTATGATACATTATGAGGTCAGAAAAAAAATGTACATGAATGAATAATTCACAATCATATCTGTACCATGCCTTACATAAGTACAATTTTCAGGCAGACTTTAAACACAACTAAAATTCTCCAATGAAACTTCTTAATAAAAATGCCGAAATGCATTACAGATTACATCAAAATAATGTTTAACAGATAAGGAAGGTACTCCTGAGTTTCAAGAAATGCTTTACAATTAAACTCATACCTGCAGTAAAAGTGTTTTAAAACTTAAGTACACAAACAAATGGAAAGCCTTTGTCAACGGGTAAATGTGTGTGGAATGCACAATGTCACGGATGTTTTGAATAACCAGTAGACTTATAATGTAGAATGTCTGACTTCACATTCATGGAACTGATATGCTATAAATGTGTAGTGCATTGCTACACATAAATGGCACAATGAAAATGATGTGAGGTGTGCAAAGGTTATTCACCAATGATCTGCTGACTGCGGCTGTGAATGAGCGTCTGTTCTGGAAGGTCCAAAACCCCATCCCATGAGGACAGACTATCTCCTTTACCAGACACGTTCAAAGCAATCTGTTAACACAGACATGTTCAACATCAGAGCCAGAAACTAAAACTTAGGGAAAATTAGGGGAAACAATAAAAGCAACTGCAGTTCCTCCTGAAGTTCACTGTGTGATATAAGCTAATGCCATCTCCATCACTTTAAACCTACTACAGTTTCCTTAATGGCCATCTAATCGATACAGAGGCTCTCTAAAGCCCTCTGGGAACCGTTGACTCTAAAGGAAACCCTTTAAAACAAAGCTCTGCATGGATCTCTTATGTATTCTGTCATAAGCATGAATGCTTTTTCTGTCTCTCTCTCATCAACACACAGCATTTACAGTCTTTTCAAAGCTTTTTCATAATCCAGAAAGTCATTATTATTAGCCATATTATTTTCAAACACATACACAAGCACACATAGTAATACCTACCATCCATAACTTGGCCCGCTGTTGTGGGGGTAGGTTTCGGACCTGGATAACACCATCCATGTTAGTGTCCAGATCACATTCTGCTGAGTCAAGTGCGTCAGCCAGATCATGAGTCCTTCAGAAAAAACACACAATAAATGCAAACACTCAAACTGCATTCAGAAGAAGTCAAGGACAGATTCTAACCTTATGCAAGTGTAAATGTGTTCGCTTTACCTACCCAGAACTATGAAAACTAACAACAGTATTTTTTTCAACAGAAAATGTCTACATTATCTCATCACCAAGGCTGTGTGTATTTAATCAAAATACTGTAAAACAAGTAACAGTAATTATTTTATTTTTTAAGTAAATGTAATTTATTCCTGTCATGGCAATGCTGGAATTTACGATTTTTCCATTTTTAACTCTTCGTTGTCACAATATAACTAATATGATATTTGAGTGATATTTAATCTAATTTGAGGCTCAAGCAACATTGCTCTTTCTATTATTATCAATAATGAAAACAACTGTGCTGCTTAATATTTTTGAAGAAACCGCAAAACAGTTTTCAGGATTTTTGATGAATTTGATGAAGTTCACAAAGACAGCATTTATTTTTCATTTATAATGTCACATATAAATGTCTTTACTCTCAATTTAATGCACCCTTACTGAACATTTGTAATTTCATCTCTGAACTAAAATATTTTAACGGTAGTGTACATTAAAATATAAATTCTGTTAATATAAAGTGAGTATTAAGAATACTGCAACATATTCTAATTAACCAGTACCATAATTAATAAAGGATTTTTTTTTAGGGGGGGGTAAGTGCAGATCATAACATAATCCCTTAGTCGATGTTGGATAAATTTAGTAAATAAGAAAACTCTTACATTAAAAAATAAGTTCATATAAGAAAAAAAAGACATGAAAAAATTGAAGATAATCAGCACAACATATTAGATTAAAAGCAGAAATCTTTTGAACAGTCATTATCATCATCACGTGTATTTTTCAGGTGAATGACCACTGTTTGCACTGCAACTGGTTGTCAGAGAATTTTTTTTTATACAAAATTAAAAACATATATTAAATAAGAAAACAATCTGTCTGTTGCATTTTGAGCATAAATAATAAAAAGCTTAGGCAGATAGCAAACAGCCGTGAACAGCCGGTGACATGAATCATTTATGAGCAATATGTCGAGCAGCTATACAGAAATTAATATTGCCACAACAAATAAGGTGTGTTTGGGCACACCAGGTGACATGGCTGTGCAATGAACACGCATTATTGAGAATACAAGTGCAATATTCAGTCAAAAGGGCACAACTTGATCAGACGCTCAGGCACTCTGAGATTGCACTGTTCTTCAGCACTCCACTCTCCTCCAGGGTTCCTATCAAAGATACTACACACTCTACACAGTCTAGACACTAGCAAAACAAGCTAAGAACTTGGCATGAGGATTTTAAGGAGAGAAAAAAAAAGCACTCTACTTGCACTAAATTGCATTTTTAGCTGAGGTAAAACAGAAATAAATCCTCAAGGCCTCTTTGCCATCTGCTATACTGCCATGAAAAAAAAAAACTCAGACAAAGCCCCACTCTCAGACACACACACACACACACTACTGCAGAAAACAAATGTTCTGGAATCAAACAATGTGCATCACTCATTCAAACACAACAAATACTCCAATTCTTCCATGCACAAAACAGCTGCTGTTTAAACATACATGGCAAATTACAAAATAAACTTTTTCTCAAAGCAATAATTAATGACAAAACAACAAACATTTAATGTGTATAAAAAGACAAACTGTTTTTCTTTCTTTTAATTATTTATCTATTATTATTTAAATTTTCTGTATATTTTTCTACCCATTCAAATTATTATTCCAATTAGGGCTGCACAATTAATCGAATTTCTAATTGCAATTACAATTATGGATGATACAATTATGTAATCGTTCAAAGCAGAAATTAATCGGTCAAAATCTACTTGTTATTCTGTGTGCTTAAGATGTGTTATTTTCTTTCTACATGTTATCTACATGTTTTAATTTTAGTATAGCATTATAATACCATGCATATTTTTACTCTTTATTTAAAGAAGAAACCAATCATATGTATAGGTCAAATTTGAGGCTTATAGCAATACAAGTTTGACTTTTTTTTCATCTAAAAATATGGCAAGCGGTTACTTTAAACAATGGTATAAACATAATTCAATGTAAATTGTGATAAATCACAATTACAATTTTAAGAAAATAATCGACAATTATGATTTTTGTCATAATCATGCAGCCCTAATTCCAACACATTATCGCAATTTCTAATAATCTGTGATCCCGCCTAACAGCATCACCATGGGGACATGACACATGTATTTACATCAATGGAATTAGTTAAATACATTAAAAAAACATATTGATGATTAGATGATTCACTGTCATTCTAAATTCCTGACATACTCTTAGGAAATAAGATCAAAGCTGTCAAACAACCAGCCATACCAAGCATTCCAAACTGGGGTGAGAAAAATGCAAGTTGCCACATTCAGATATTTTGACAGAATGCCTTTATAATGAGATAGGAATCTTAACATATAGCCAACATATTCTCTTTTTTTTTTAAGTAAAACTAAAACTAGGAACTAAAGAACATGTAAAGGGCTATCTGAGGTAATGGACTTTGATATTACATACTGAAATATACGTCACCCTCACACTTTGCTCCATTTATCTCTCTTATGGGATAATTTGTCTTTGTTGTCATTGTCTGTGAAAAACAGGAAGGTCCATACTCCGCAGAAGATGAAGAGGACAAATACACACAAAAAGAGGTGCCTCTCTATGATGTGTGAACCTATTCCTTTTGTAGAAGAACCGCTAAACTTAAAATCTAGGATTAAAACTATTTTTGCTAACTTCTTGTCATTATGCAGTTCCTCTCTAGAATGTTAAGCAAAAGCATTTAGAAAACTATAAAGGTATTGGTAAATTATGAGAAAAAGGGTGTTTTGCAGCTAAAAGACAGTTACAGATGGTAACAAAGACATGGCTGTGTATTACGTCAAAAACTAAAATACTTTTTTGAATAGTTCTGTTGAACTTATTTCGAAGCCAAAACATGCCTAAACAATAAAGCACCAAGGAAAATAAAACATTAAAAAATGACGTCAATAAGTTGTCAGTTTATTTGGGCTGTCAAAAGAAAACATACTCATTCACTCCTCAAACATTTTTAACCTAGGAGGAGTCTCTGATGCTAATACTTGACTCAACTTTCCTGTACAAGACATAACTGGAACAGTCCTCGAAGGAATCATTACAAAGAGTATTACAAATATATAACGCTATATTACAAAATGAAAATCACAGTAAAGTTATGTTAATAACCATTACATTTTGTTATTTCAGTAGATAATTACAACTATAATCCTTATTATTTCGAGAACTCACAAAAACAGTTAACGTAAATTACGTGATCAGTTTCAGAAAACCACCATAGCTATTAAAAATGTATAGCTAATGTAATGGGGGGGGGGCTTGGCCATAGTGAAGTGGTAATGAAAACTAAGATGGTTTCATTATCATCGCAACTCTATTGTGTGAAAGCTACGCTAACATCTAACAAAAGCTGTTTTAACAACCAACGTCTACGGAAACACAACGTTTAATCGCTTAAATTTCGAATTAAACAGATCAGAATATGAATAAAATGACAATGTCAAACTGCTGAGAAGGTCTGGAAAACAGCTGGAGTCTCCCAACAATACACTGGCTGCTTTGGCTAACGTTAGTCAGACTAAGTTAGCTGTTTAGCACAGCATCGCTGTCTACCTGCCACTCAAACGGCTGTCGAGAAAAAGCTACAACATTAATAGTCTATCTTTAACGGGCTTCAAGTTCCAATAACAATACCAGTCTGGGAACCGTGAATCGTTCTGCGGTTAAATCGATCAGTTGTGTTTTCTTACCAGCTGCCTTCAAGCACTTCCCCTACAGCATCCGCCATTGCTGTGGTGACGGTCCACGTCAAACTGTGTCGTAAATACCAGCGTCTTGACGCTACGAACACACGCACGAGTCTAGACGCGACGTACAACGCGATAATCAGCGGAACTCTGTATTCAACAAGAGCGAGATTTTAGCTTAATAAATAAAACAAATCAGCGTTCTAAACCCGCTCGGTTTCGACATGATATGACACTTGTTGCCTGCCTCCAAAATAAATCAATCGTTCATGTTGTGTTGTGCATGTAGCCTAACGTTAGTCCACTTGCTTCTGTTGAATCTGATTTGGGATGAATTGTAAATAGGCATCATTTTTATCTAATGTTGCATCCCCTTGTTGTATGATGTGTGTAATTTGTATTGTGCTATTGAATAAATAAATTAGACGACTTCTTGATTAATCTAGAGTTTTTAATTAGCTCTAATTATTTAATTACATGTGTATAGTGTGTGTGTGTGTGTGTTTACTTTGTGTGTACTCTGTTTTGAAAGTATTCTTAAATATTTATTTCATCCATCCATCCACCTATCGAAAATATGAACAAAAATGCAACCATTTTAGCCACGATGACAAGACAAGTTGGCTCTGTAGGTACTTTTGCCTTTTTTTAAAGATATACTTTGTTTTTATTATAGGCTATCGTGACGATGCTCTTCACAACATCTACACTTTCATGCAAAGAACGATTGAAAGATGGATGTTGGCAAGACCAAAGAGTAAGACCTGTTTTAAAGACCACATTCTTAAATGAGTTGTTATGCATTTGATGTCAATGATTGCATGCAAATACTCATTTACTGATCTCATTAGATTTTTTACCTTGGCAAAACGTGAGAAGGCATGCCATCTTCACAGGATCTCATGGGGAAACACATGTGCCACATCTACAACATTTAGAAAAATAACTGAAGAGCCCATCCCAATAGAGCACAGAAGTATTGGTCAGTGCCTCATGTCATTGTCATTTTACTTTCAGAATTATTCAGAAATGTATTAATTTTATCATTTATTTATTAAGAACAATACACATTAATATTGGAGATGTATAAATGTGCCAGTTTAAGCCCAAATAGCCAGCTGTCACTTGGTATGTGGCGGTCATGCATTTAACTAAAAAGCACATTTAATAGACATTAAATAAAAGTAATGACATATAAAAGTAATTTGCATCAAAACACAAAAGCAAGCTGGATTTATGAATAACTGTGGGCAACTCATTTCTTTATTTTATATTATTACACATTCAAATAACACAGGGAAACTTTACCAACATCACATTTACCCCTCTCATTGTATGTATTTTTACTTGGGGCAGGTTTATTATTTTTTTGCACAGCTACAGATCAAGCACAACGAATGCATTTTTAACCTTTAGGTGGTGCCACTTAGCTTGCATTGTAAAGTGTATTTTAAACAATCAGTTATGCTCTTCAAACATGCAGCAGTCTTGAACGATTTGTTCCCTCAAAATTGGTCTGTAAATCCATTACTACTAATTGATCAGATTGGAAACAGAAAAAAGCAAACATACGTAAACATTTACATGTTAGGCAATGCTTAATAATCAATGTATACATGCATACAGGGAAATGATCATCCTATTTTTGTAAACTATTAGTTCTGTTCAGGTTAAAGGCCAAGTCCTGTATATGTTACACATTCAGTCAACAATGGTTTAAAAATAGAGCTAAAATAAGAAAAAATATCTCAATCCATATTTGAAACACAGTAATGACACTTTGTTTTTGTTGACGTCATAAAACAAACTTAAAGCAGGTAAACAATATCCTTTAAAAAGATGGATATATGAATGTAGTGAAGTCATGGCTGCAGTAGTCAAGAAAACAAGAACAATATAATTTTTAAATTAACTGAAAATGAACTAGTTTGGATTTTATAGAATTGTCCTCCATATACACAAATGTATTTAAGAGCACACCACTTCAACTTTCAAAGTACCTTAATATCTCAAGACTACAAATGAATGCAAGATTTGAACAAAAAAGACCAGGGAGGAAGAACTTGGTTGCTAAATGTAAGGTGTTTATTTTATGTTCTTGCATTAAGCTTTATAAAGAAGGGAGCCATTCTTCAAAAATACACCTCAATTCCATTATTTCACAGAGGAACTAAACAAAATAAAATCAGATGTGTGCAGTTTAGAAGATAAAATGAGAGGAATGTCATTTTGGTGATTCACATATTTTTCTAGATTCATGTTCTTGCACAAAAATGAAACATTACGTTTCTCACGGCTACGTTTTAAACATGCATCACACTTTAGTGCCTCAGTTTGAAGAGGTGGGCAAGGTGATTTTACAGCTAAATTCTTGTAGGGCTAAAAGGGCTTTACATTAGTTACCCAATCTTTAACAATATTAAATTATGTGCACTAACTTTTTTTAATAGGCTGAATATCTTCTATATGATATTATAATTTGTATTGACATGTACTATTAAATGCAACACAGAACATTAATAAAAAAAGAAATCACAAAAGTCAAGGTAAAAATAAACAAAAATGAATAACAGCATGGCCAAATTTCACATTTTATCTCAATATAATCCCCTTCTTATAAACAGTGTCATCACAGCAATGACACATCAAGAACAAATTTATAACACAAATACATCTCAACTAAAACTTTAATCATTCACTTCCCATACAACACAGACCGTAAATAAGGTTGCTAGGATGTGACCGTGAAAGGACAAAACTTGCGCACATTACAGCATCAAACCATGAATCAATAATGCAGTCCTGCTGATGGTATAACGGTACAGACTTACTCAATCTGGTGTCTTGGATGTAAATAAAAAAAAGTACTGATTAAGGACCCCAATGTCCATAGTTGACCATTAAATTAAGATTATTAAATCAAAAAGATTCACATTTGTCACACCAATTGGCAGGGGAGGCTGAACATGAACAAATGAGTACTGTTAAGTTGCAAGATAGCCTAAGCCATACTCAATAAGGGAGGATGTGAGCTATGCCACTGATGAATTGATATCTAACAAAGCAGCCATCAGTCTTTTTCACTTGCTTTATCTTGTTTCTTTTTTCTGCTCCTCCACCATTTTCTGTGCCACCTTCCAGTACTCAAATAAAAACTGGTGTAAGCATTGTAGCAGAACCTGTCCGACCTTTTTTTTTTCATTCATAATGATCATCTTTATAATGATGTAACAAAAAAAAATGGGTAATGGGATGTGTACTGTGGCCCAACAGTAGGGTGGCAAAAAGAGGCAAGAGTTATAACGTGGGAGGCTTGAGGCCATACTTCTTGGCCACCTCTGTCTGGGCGTAAGCAGCATCACAGAGGGAGTAGAGATGGGCCATCTCCATCTCTGACTTGGCCAAATTGATGGCCTTGTTGAACATGTCTATAGCCTTGTCCAGATTGCCTCTGTGGAAAAAATTGAAAATGTTTTCTTTAAAAAAAAAAGTTTTCTGAAACTAAAACCATAAGGTTTTAATAGCCACATAAAACTTTAAATATACTCAATGACTAACAAATTAGGAATAGAAAAAACACGGGAAGCAATGTAACATCACAAACCTTTGGACTTCAATGGTTCCCATGGTTTCATAAGCAAAGTCACATTTATTGTCAATTTCAATGGCTTTGCTAATGAGTTCAAGGCCCATATCCAGATCCTGTTTCCACTGAAGCTGCAACAGACTGCAAAAGAAACACAACTGATAAGTATTTTCTTAGTTGACCTTGAATGGATTAACAAGATTCTTTAAGTACAAAAAAAACATAAAACTAACCCTTTGTGAACATATGTTGTGGCATTGTCTTGCTCTAGTTCAATACATTTGTCATACATGTCATCTGCCTTACCAAACTGTTGCTGGTCTGTTAGTGCCTATCAACAAACAAACAAAAAAGTAGACAATACATAGTTAAGTAAAGAACAATAAAGAAATAAACAAATGGTAAAGCATAATTTTATAAATGGTTATATGCAATCAAGGTGAGCAATACCTGTGCATACAGAGCATAGCCCTCAGCACACTTTGGAAACCTCCTAATGACGTCCTCAAAACCATCCATGGCTTTCTGAACCTGGGATGGGTTGTTTCCAGTGTAGGCCTGCCGGTACTATGAGAAAAAAATGCCAATAACAGTCAGATCATTTTTACAATGAGTAAAATTTAGAATTTCTCATATCAGGTTCTTCTAGTTGGAAGTCAATAGTAGTAGACCACATAAATTAAGCAAAGAGATCATCTCATGCAAACAGCTTCAAGAACAGTGCCAGCATAAAGGTGCAACCTTCCTGTGGTACTTACCAATGCAAAACACTTCTGGGCCTGAGCAAGTGCAGAGTCTGGTCGAAGCTTTATACATTCGTCAAAATCTCCCACAGCCTCCTCTACCTGATCCAGCAAAATCTTCAACTGAGAAATACAAATATTACCAATAGGATGTAAAGACATTTCCACAAGTTTGATGTTGCCATTTACAAGCTGTTAGGGAATGTTGCAGAGCAGCAAAGCAAACTGTGAATAAATGCAAATGAGCGTCATAAATTACACATAGCTGCTATGGTGTACAAACAGCTTAAGGTAAATGGGTGATCGCCATCTCAAGAATGTTACAGACAGAAACAATCAAAAATGCCCAGAAGCACATCTAAGTCACTAACTGACACAAAACAACTATTTTCGCAGAGGATTTTCCATCTACTGATAGTTTTTGATTAAACTCTTCTGTAAGACGCCCATCAAACTGACTGATTAATGCCACGGTCCCAACTAGAATTTGACCATGCATCAGTCACAATATGACATCACACCCCACAACAACAAATAATAAGAAATGCAATGTGCAAAAATATCAATTTTATTGCACTTTACTGCAGTGCTTAAAGTTAGCTTTTTAATTCAGCTTAAAGTTCACATCTATTGGTAGATTTCTATAAAAATCTTCTATTGGCCAAATCTGTTCATGTGATAAAAATTAGCAAGTTAGACTTCACCAAAATTTGGAATTCAACTAAATTAACATGACCATGTGTAAATGAAAGTACTAGATCAAAATAATATAGTTTGACTGCCCCATAAGAATAGAAAATGGGTGACAGACTAATTGAGTGAGACAAAGAATTATAATTAAAACTAGATAAAAAAGTTTGTGAACAAACTTTAAGTTGGCTTGCGAAAGCCGGACCATAAAGTTTTAAAAAGTTTGGAAAGTTTTAAAAGTTTTATAAGTTTAAGTTTTATAAGTTTAAGTTTTAAAAGTTTTATAAGTTTTAAAAGTTTAAGTTTTAATAGTTAAAAAGTTTAAGTTTTAAAAGTTTAAGTTTTATAAGTTTAAGTTTTAAAAGTTTAAGTTTTAATAGTTTTAAAAGTGTAAGTTTTAAAAGTAGCGAATAAGTTAGGCTAGCATGATTAGCATGTTTCTAGCATGATTAACATGTTGCTAGCATGTTGATAACATGTTGATAGCATGTTTTAGCATGATTAGCATGTGAATAGCATGTGAATAGCATGTTGCTAACATGATTAGCATGTTGCTAGCATGATTAGCATGTTTTTAGCATGATTAGCATGTGAATAGCATGTTGCTAACATGATTAGCATGTTGCTAGCGTGATTTTAACATGATTAGCATGTTGCTAGCATGTTGCTAGTATGTTGCTAGCATGATTAGCATGTTGCTAGCATGATCAGCATGTTGCTAGCATGTTTGCTAGCAAGATGATTAAGCATGTTGCTAGATGATTAGCATGTTGCTTGATGATTTTAAAGATGATTAAGATGTTGCTTGATGTCGCTAGCATGATTTTACCACGATTAGCATGATGTTGCTAACATGTTGCTAACGTGATTTTAGCATGATTAGCATGTTGCTAACATGTTGCTAAGATTATTAAGCATGTTGCAAGATAATGCTAGCATGATTAGCATGTTAATAGCATGTCGGTAAAGATGATTAGCATGTTGCAAGATGTTGCTAAAGATGATTAAGATGTTGCTGGCATGTCGCTTGCATGATTAGCATGTTGGCATGTCGCCAAAGATGATTAAGCATGTTGCTGGCATGTCGCTAAAGATGATTAGCATGTTGCTTGCATGTTGTTTGCATGTTGCTTAGCATGATTAGCAAGTTGCAAGATTTCGCTAAGCATGATTTTAGATGATTAGATGTTGCTAGCATGATCAGCATGATTTTAAAGACGATTAGCATGTTGTTGATGTCGCTAACGTGATTTTAGCATGATTAGCATGTTGCAAGCATAATGCTAGCATGATTAAGATGTTAATAAGCATGTCGGTAAAGATGATTAGCATGTTGCTAACATGTTGTTAGCATGTTGCTTGATGATTAGCATGTTGCAACATGTCGCTAAAGATGATTTTAGCATGATTAGCATGTTGCTTGATGATCAGCATGTCGCTAGATGATTTTAGATGATTAGCATGTTGCTAAGATGTCGCTAGCGTGATTTTAAGATGATTAGCATGTTGCAGCATGTTGCTTGAAGATGATTAGCATGTTGCTAAAGCATAATGCTAAGCATGATTAGCATGTTGCTGGCATGTCGGTAGCATGATTAGCATGTTGCTAGCATGTTGCTAAGATGATTAAGCATGTGACTAGCATATTTGCTACAAGCATGATTAACATGTTGCTATCGTGATTTTAGCATGATTAGCATGTTGCTAGCATGATTAGCATGTTGTTAGCATGTCGCTAGCATGATTTTAGCATTATTAGCATGTTGTTAGCATGATTAGCATGTCGCTAGCATGATTAGCATGTTGCTAGCATGTTGTTACTATGATTAACATGTTGCTAGCCTGATTTTAGCATGATTAGCATGTTGCTAGCATGATTTTAGCATGATTAGTATGTTTGCTAGCATGTTGCTAGCGTGATTTTAGCATGATTAGCATGTTGCTAGCATGTTGCCAGCATGATTTACAAGTGACTAGCATGTTGCTAGCATATTTAGCATATTCCTAGCATGATTAGCATGTTGCTAGCATGTTGCCAGCATGATTTACAAGTGACTAGCATGTTGCTAGCATAGATAGATAGATAGATAGATAGATAGATAGATAGATAGATAGATAGATAGATAGATAGATAGATAGATAGATAGATAGATAGATAGATAGATAGATAGATAGATAGATAGATAGATAGATAGATAGATAGAGTCAATAGATAATTTCCTATGTAAAAAGTTTCAACCTATATGCTGTTTCATGGGCCGTCCCCTCACCATGTAAGTCTATGGGACAATTTTGGGGGGCTCTTGCGCCCCAGGGGTAAAACTTATACCCCACTGCGGGGTATGTTCTCGCTCAGCTTGATAGCCTCTTCAAATGTTGTGATTCACAAGTTTCTACGAAATTCTCGCTCTGCGCTACGAAGTTTGCCGCCATGCATTGTCGATGCGTTTTTTTGCGCGGTTTTTCGCCAATTGTACGATTAGCATAAACCCGATCGCTTAGAAAAGATATAGCACACCCCGCGAGATCAGTCTGAAGATTTGGGATGAGTTTGGAGTCTGTAGAGTTAAAGCTCTAGGAGGAGTAGCAGTCAGAAATTTAGTCTCAGAAGAATAATAATAAGTTTAAATAGGATTTCATTAAGTTGGCTTTCACAAGCCAACTTAATAAAAAAAAACTTGTTTCGCCTCAGAAAGTTATTATTATCAGGCTAGGGCCTATATTTTGAGCCCGTGCAGGGCTCTAGAGCACAGCCCAACTGCACAAAACCCCCCAACACGAGAGAAAGCTGCAGCCGACACGGCAGCCCTACCACCCGGCTCACGGGACGCGGCAGAACCAAGATGGCACCCGCGCTGTGGTCCTAGGGCGGATATTACCACAAAAGCCCAAATGATGCCACACTTCAGCTTTGCACACTGAAACGGCAACTGGAACATTTCTTTTATCATCCTTCACCCTCCATTACTGGCAGCGAACTATATTAACGCATTAGTGGCGTGCCCTAATGCTAGTATTTCCTGTCACTGTTAAAGTTCAGAAATGAAGACTTCTATCTAGCGGTCGGGATATGGACTCAAAACAAAACAACTGCCATGAATCTTCTATGATTTTTTTATATCGATATTCCGCTTTTGAGAATCAATACAGTATCGCCAAACAAAATATCGTGATGCTCACGTGTATCGACATTTTTTAACACCCTTACTCACAACTCTACCGAGAATATTAAGCAGGCCAGAAAACGTATTTGAGGTGACAAGGTCATTAATTCGGCAGGGATTAGAGTACAACGGCACCTTATTCTTCAAAAACTGTAAAATGAAGATTATGGCTGAAGATATTAATATCAAGAACATTCTACATAAGGACTTTAGATGAAAAGTCCAAAATGTACACAAATTCATCATACCTGTCCCCTGTGGTGGTAGACATCTGCATTACGAGGGTCGATCTCTGCAGCCATGTTGAAGTCTTGTGTGGAGAGCTGGGGCTGCTGTTGCTGCATGTACATGCTTCCACGTTTAATGAGTGCATTAGCACGTAACTGAAACACATCAGAAAGATGCTTTAACACCAATAGTATGTATCATTTTACATTTGGAAGATGATGGCAGTAAGAGAAGGATTCTTCTGATCCTAATCCCATTACCTTGACACTAGAATCATCCATGTTGATGACACGGTCAATGTCAGGCTGTGCAGCTGTAGCGTTGCCTATCAGTAGGTAGAAGGTGGCTCTCAGTAGAAGAGCTTCGCTGTGTACC